>CM061134.1:165179914-165624933 GCA_030789695.1 Scilla litardierei
GTGGAGCGCGTAGTTTACGAATTTTTGAAGTGGGTTATTTTTTTGGCACACGGCCATTGGAGGATAACTACTTCCTCGACGAACGGGTGCTTCACCGGAGAAGAAGATGGTGGTTATTCCCATCGGGAAAGATGAATTTTGGTGCATGAAATCTATAGCCAAATGGGCAATGGAGGCAATGCACTCCCCCTCCCCATGCGGAGGGGGTTGGCTACGGTCAATGACGACGAACACCACCACGACCACCCCCTCCGGTGGGGGTGTGCGGCCAACCCCGTGAATGGGGGAGGCCGGCCATGACCAATGGGTCATGGCCGGCCAAGGCCAAAATGGCCATGGCCGGGCCATGGCCGGCCTCTGGCCGAGGCCAGGCCAGGCCAGAGTGGCCTGGCCGGCCTCTGGCCGAGGCCAGGCCAGGCCAGAGTGGCCTGGCCGGCCTCAGGCCGAGGTCTGGCCGGCCTCTGGCCGAGGCCAGGCCTGCCTCTGGCCGAGGCCAGGCCAGTGGCCAGGGCTGCCGCAGGCCGCCCCTGGCCGGCCAGGGCAGAGGCCCTTGGCCGGCCCTTGGCCAGGGCAGGGGCCCTGGCCGGGAGTGATGTAGACCAATTTTTTGGTCGACCAATCCGGCAAAAGGTCTTGGTCGATCACGAATGTGCCGACTAGCCCATACGGGGCTAATGACAGTCGTCTGCTCTTATTTTATAAAGTTTTTTTCTTGGGCTCTACTCCTTGAAGATTAGCCATAGTGCTCTACTTCATGCGAGATTAGCCATGTCATTGTGCTCTACTCTACGGAGATTAGCCAATGTACTTATGACATTGTGCTCTACTCTACGGAGATTAGCCAATGTATTTCAAATTTTTTGAAAAAGATGTTTTCAAATAGGTTATGTCCCGTCCTTAATCGGGATAGCGCAATTTAGAATTCCAAGTCCTACCACGATCCGACCATGGTTATCTAACCCATGGGTGTGTAGAAAAGGTCTCGTGGCTTGGCAATTGTTGCGCTAAAATTCTTTGCGCAAACTTTCACCTATTCCATTTTTGAAAGATATGTTTTTCAAAAGTATTTTTCCGCTACTGGTACCATACGGGTATCATTTATGATTTCTTTTTACATGAGATAAGTAAGAGGGATACTTTGAAAGTTACTTCTAGATGGTAGTTGGGAACGTAGTGAACTTCTCGATTCTAGAGTAACATTTCAGCTTATCCAAGGAACTTATCAAGTGTTTAAAGAATTGAAACTTTATGCATAGAATTTTGATCGTGTTTTTCATTTTCTTTGCAGTTTTTTGATTCGAATATGTCTACCGCTTCTAAGAACATTGTCGCCGAGCTTAACAAAGGTGAGAAGCTCAACGGCGACAATTATAAACTTTGGTCAATAAAAATCCAATATGTTTTGGAGGAGCAAGATGTGCTTGAAACACTCCAAAACGTAATGGAAGAACCTGAGTTGGGCAATACGGCCCAACACAAGAGGGACCGAGAAGCTTATGAGACTTGGACTCGAAAGAACAAAATAGCACGTATTACATTATTGTCCGCAATGGACAATGACATAATGCGTCTATTTCGGGAATTCGACCTAGCCAAAGACATATGGTCTGGGCTAGAAATAAAGTTTGGTGGAACTTCGGTCACCAAACTCCGCTCCTTAAATATTCAATTTGATTCGTACAAAATGCGACGAGATCAATCTATGAAAAAGCATCTCTGCCACATGGCGAATCTCATAGCTGAATTGAAGGATGCTGGTCTTACGCTGTCTGACGAACAGCAGATCCAAGCAGTCATTCGTTCACTCCCAGATAGCTGGGATAACATGAAAATGCACCTCACTCATAATGAGTGCATTAAAACTTTAAGCGATGTATCCAAACACCTCGAACTCGAGGAAGAGTGGATTCAGGCCGCAAAACCTAGTGCCGAAGTGCACATGGCCGCTAGTTCCTCACATGGAGGAAAGAAGCAGAAGGATAAACGCTTAAGGTTTATGAACGAACGAAAGCAAGAACCGGAAACCTCAAAGAAGACTAAGAACAAAAAGTGGCAAAAGAATGTGCACTCAAAGAAGAAAAACTTGAAGAAGATCAAGTGCTTTAAGTGCAACAAGTACGGTCACTTCACCCGTACGTGTACGGATGGAAGTGATAAGGTAACTTGTAGGGCTAGTTACATATGTGTTTCTAGTTCCATGTTTCTTGCTGAATCTAACTATTTTTGGTTGATTGATTCAGGGGCCACAGACCACGTAGCGAAGGACAGAAGGTTCTTCGTAGAGTATCGAAGGATAACTCAAGGAACAAAGTGGATATACGTCGGCAACAACACTCGTGTTGAATTCAAGTGCGTCGGAACATGCAAGCTAGTTCTCGACAACGGCCGGACTCTATTATTGCACGACGTCCTCTTTGCTCCAGATATTCGAAGGAATATCGTATCCGTGGTCATGTTAATGTCTTTAGGTTATGAATGGAGGTTCTATGAACAAAATGTTGACCTTGTTTGTAATAGTTCTTTAGTTGGGTCGGGTAATGTTTGTAATGGATTGATTGTTTTAAACACTATGTATGATGATTCTTCTTCTATTAATGAAAGTTTCCATTTGACAAATGCTTCTATTTCTGAATCTGAGATCATTTGTTGGCATGCAAGACTTGGTCACATTGGACCAACTAGAATGGATAGACTTGCCAAAAGTGGCTTGCTATCTAATGTTTCAAAAGTTGAAATGTCAACTTGCGAACATTGTCTTGTAGGGAAAACTTGTCGCAAGCCGTTTGGAACTAGTACAAGGGCCGAAGTTCCATTACAGCTTATCCATTCGGACATTTGCGGTCCAATGAATGTTAAGACAAGACGCGGGAAGTCCTATTTCATCACCTTCATTGATGACTTCACCCGTTTCGGTCACATTTATTTGATTTCCCACAAACATGAAGCTTTATCTTGCTTCAAAAACTATATGAGTTTAGTGGAAAATAAACTAGATCGCAAGATAAAGGTCTTACGAACCGATCGGGGTGGAGAATATCAATCAACGAGTTTTAAGGAACTCTGTGATGAAAAAGGCATAGTTCATCAAATAACTATGCCTTATACTCCGCAACAAAACGGTGTTGCGGAAAGAAGAAATAGGACATTGATGGAAATGGTCCGATCAATGATGTCTCAGGCAAATTTGCCCATCACCTTTTTGGGGTGATGCATTATTGACGGCAGCATTCATCTTAAACCGTGTACCCTCGAAGTCGATAAGTGCCTCTCTCAAAACAATGTGAGCTTTACTCCCAAGCGCAGGAGATCGTGCAAGTAGTACCTGGAGAGTCCAGAGTCGAATCCTCGGGACAAGTCGACCTGAGATAACACAAATTCAACTAATCAAATAAAATATACGGTTAAGAAAACAACCACCTTTGTGAAGGTGAAGAATAGTGTATGGGTTTGTAGCAAAGAAAGTGGTTCCTAAAAGTATTACGGTATCACGAAAGTTTGGTATTCGATGAGACAAGTATGCTACGGTTGTGAGTTCATTAGGAGTTTATAGTCGCTGAAATTTCACGTCTTTTAATATCACACGACGCTTCAGGCGTGAAGGGGTCGGAAGATGAATCGATGAAAACTAGTCAAAATAGCCTTAAACGTATTACTAGCAATGTTGATCTCATTAAACAATAATCGCAGCGATAAGTTCATATTAGAGAACACAAATTAGCTAGCCTTATCAGGGCCTAGCCATAGGGCACATCAACAATATCGACAATAAGCAAATACCCATCAAATACGTTGTAAAAATCAACATTACTAGTAATTTAGACATGATAATAGGGCTAAAGACATGAAATTTAGCAACTACATACTCCTAACTACATCACAACCATAGCACAAAGATATTAGCCACGCATGGTGCAATAAAAATCAGATTTGATAGCAAAATACATCGTTTAGGTAGCAAAATACAAAGAAATACACCAAATACGGGGTATAAGTTCAAGAAATTGTCACCAAATCTCCACTTTAGAACCCAAAACTCTCTGAGAATAGGAAGAACAACCTCTGGAAATTTTCAGAATTTTCTCCTGGAGAAATACGCACAGTAGCCGCTCCAAAAGTCCCAAAATACGCCAGAAAACCCCCAAAACCCCTAAAATACGCTTATATATTAGCATTGCGGGTTTGGGGGTATAACGGGTCGAAACCCGCTTTGTTTTCACGCCCGAACCCACTCTCCCCGAGCGGCGTAAATTACGACCGTCGGATCGAGCGGGATCGCTCCACGAAGCGACACGTGTACTTCAAAAACCGTGCTGCGCCCGCATCCGCATTCTAACCTTCGAACCCAATTCGGAGTGAACTGGGACCGTTCAATCGAACGATCGAACGGTCGAGATCTCGCGTGCTCGCAAGTTTGGATTCAAAACACGGGGTGTTCTTCCGCCGTTGGATCACGCATCTACCGCCCAAAACAACCCACGTCGACCGCTTCTTCGCCATCATCTGCACCCGTTCGATCGCTCATCAACGGACCACGAAGAGCCACGTAGCCCCACCTTTTTGAATTTAGGCGCCTCGCTCGTAGACCGTTGGATCGAGATCTAACGGCCACGGCGCTCTCATTCGTATCGCGGCAGCAGCTTACTTTCGGCCGTTGGATGATAATCCTACGGATCACACGAAGCCGCGTCATCACCTCCGAATTCGAATGCGGAAGCGACGACGGCCGTTGGATGAAGGCGGAGACCGTCAAGATCTTGCCATGTGGCTGTCCCGATGGATGCCGCGCAATGCGTCAAGATTCGTGCGCCGTATTTTCGTATTTATTTGCGTATTTCCCCATTTAATTGGTATTCTGCATTCAAAAATTCATAGAAATTAGCACAGATCTCAGAAAAATACAAATAAATAGTCGTTGGAATCGTGAGATCGAGACGATGCTAAGAAAAATATAAAAATGCAGAAATACTCAATAGAATTTGTGTTTTGTGCACAAATAATGTGATTTCTCTAATAAATAATGGTGTACAAAATACACACATATTAGAGAGCAATTAAGTATTATATAGGCACATCATAGGACTAATTAGGGGGTTAAATACGCAATATTCAACCCGAATCACACCCCCCAACTAGCGTTTTGCTAGTCTCTAGCAAAATGAGCGAGATACGATATCAAGTATACACCTAGATCACCTTATCAGGTCTCAAATCAGTCATCACCATACTACAAAGACGAAAGAAAATGTCCACACACTAATGCCAAGATTTCATGCTCATTATATAATGGTACTCATGGGTTTACAATGAAAAGCAAGTATCTCTAAAATGGTCATTAAATCAACTTAACTTCACTTTACATTACTTCATAGCGAATGGTATGCAAAATCAATGGCTCACACCTTTCAATCAAAGTTTATAACTTGGAGCGTAGATGTATCATGCAAAGCAAGCAAAAATAGATTGGCATCAAGACATACACACGTCAATTTTCATTCACAGGAAATCACACCATATCTTGTGCTATCGTTAAGCTTTGGAAGTTCTCTTGCCTTGCTAATGATGCACACTTTTTCTCACTTTTCTTTTCTCATTTTATTAGTTCTGCGTAACGCGCATCAAGCAACATTTGCAGAAAAAAATGTATAACTTGGATCGCTCCATCAAATGATTGAGGTTCCAGTCAATGGCTCCCAAATCAGACGATAATAGGGCATTAGGCCAAGAAGGACCCCTCGGACTGTACTAATCGAGCCAACCAAGTTATTTCTTTAATGACACATTTATTCGTCCATACATTTTTCTTCATTCATCTTATTTCATTCTTTATTTTGTGCGTGCATAAGTAACTTAGCAAGATAGCTTCCTTTTCTTTATTCTTCCACAAGAATGGGTTATCCTAATCATTTCAAAAGACAGTGTAGACTTTCCACCCAAAATCACACAAAGCATGCAAATAGCACTGAATATGAGATAAAAAGTACTGCTCCAGTCATTTTGTGATGGTGTGTTCCATTGAAAACATACGACTTGCTAATTCATAATTTCAAGATTCATTAAGTCATCATTCAATCCTACCATAGAGATATATCAAGGGAGATTTACCGTGAGTACTGGCATTCATGTCGAATGAGAATGAAATATGTAACAATAGCGGTGGAGGAAAATAAATCATATATGCAAAGTGGTGAATGGATTTCGAGAATTTTCATCACATGAGGTTCACTTCTAGGTGTAATAAGCATTGGTGATAAATCTTGACTCAACCCCTTTTTTATAAAAAAAAATTTTGCAAAAGGGAACTACTAAAAGAAAAGAAAAAAATAAATAAATCATAAAAAAAACTAAAATTTTATACACTCCCCCCAACTTAAAATAAGCATTGTCCTCAATGTTAAGGAGAGGGAGTCATGGAAAGAACACACCTGATTAGTTACCACCCGAAGGTGGATCTGTGAGATCAATGGTGGTGTCCTCTCTGGCCCAAAGCTCTTGAAAATGTTTCAGACGTTGTCCATTGACTTTGAATTCATGGCCATCCTTTTCATTCACTAAGACCACTGCTCCATGTGAAAAGACTTCTTTGACAAAGTATGGTCCCGTCCATTTTGAGCGCAGCTTTCCCGGAAATATATGGAGTTTGGAATTGTACAACAGAACCTTGTCTCCAATTTTGAATTCCTTTCGCAGGATCATCTTGTCATGCACAGCTTTCATCCTTTCCTTTGCTAGTTTTGCATTTTCATATGCCTCTCGTCGTATCTCATCAAGCTCCATGATATGCAATTTACGAGAAACATTTGATGAGTCATCAAGCAAATTAAGTGTTTTAATTGCCCAAAAAGATTTATGCTCTAATTCAACAGGAAGATGGCAATTTTTTCCATAAACCAAACGAAACGGTGACATCCCTAAGATAGTCTTGTATGCTGTCCTGTAGGCCCATAGAGCTTCAGGCAAGCGAAGACTCCAATCTTTGAGTGTTGGATTCACTGTTTTCTGAAGAATGTTCTTGATTTCCTTGTTCGCCAATTCCGCTTGTCCATTTGTTTGAGGGTGGTAAGGTGTTGAAACTTTATGTGTCACCCCAAATTTCTTCATTAGATTTGCGAAGATCCTATTGCAGAAATGAGAACCTCCATCACTGATAATGGCCTTTGGCACTCCAAAGCGCGAGAAGATGTTCTCTTTCAAAAAATTTAGCACAATGAAAGCGTCATTGGACCTGCAAGGAATAGCTTCCACCCATTTAGAGACATAATCAATGGCAACCAATACAAATATATATCCAAAAGATGGTGGAAAAGGCCCCATGAAATCAATACCCCAACAATCAAATAATTCTATTTCTAGCATGGGATTCAATGGCATCATGTTTCTTTTGGTAATTCCCCCCAACTGTTGACAACGCACACATGATTTACAATAAGCATATGCATCTTTAAACATTGTAGGCCAATAAAAACCACTCTGTAAAATTTTGGCAACAGTCTTATGAGCTGAAAAATGCCCCCCCACATACCCCATCATGGCAAAAATGTAAAACACTATCAAACTCATGGTCGGGTACACATCTCCTTACAATTTGGTCTCCACAGTATTTAAAAAGATAAGGATCATCAAAATAGAATGATTTTACCTCATGCTTGAAGCGTTTGAAATCTAAAGAAGACCAATGTGGAGGGGTTCTACCTGTCACCAAATAATTAGCTATATCTGCATACCATGGTAGGGTAGAAATGGCGAAAAGCTGCTCATCTGGGAAGGAATCTCGCAATAGAATGGTAGGCGACTCTGTTCCCACCGTCAATCTGGAAAGGTGATCTGCGACGTTGTTCTCAACTCCTTTCTTATCCTTGATCTGAATATTGAACTCCTGCAAAAGAAGAATACATCGTATAAGTCTAGGTTTCGCATCCTTTTTAGATAAAAGATATTTAAGTGCAGAATGATCTGTAAAGATGAGAATAGGTGAGCCCAATATGTAGCTTCTGAATTTCTCCAATGCAAACACCACCGCCAGCAACTCCTTCTCCGTAGTAGTATAGTTCCTTTGTGCTTCATTTAACGTTTTACTAGCATAGTAGATCACACAAGGAACTTTCTCTTTCTTTTGCCCAAGCACTGCCCCCATTGCGTAGTCACTTGCATCACACATGATTTCAAATGGCATACTCCAGTCTGGAACCTGCAAAATAGGGGAGGAAACAAGTGAGTTCTTTAATTTATCAAATGAAACTTGACACTCTTGTGTCCATATGAAATCAGTATTTAGAGTTAATAAGTGGCAGAGGGGGCGGGAGATGGCGCTGAAATCCTTTATAAATCTTCGATAGAATCCTGCATGGCCTAGAAAGGATCGTATGTCCTTGACGCATTTAGGTGTAGGCAACTTCTCAATCTCCTCAACTTTTGCTCTGTCTACCTGAATACCTGCTTTGGAGACTAGGTGTCCAAGAACCAAACCTTCAGTTGTCATGAAATGACACTTTTCCCCGTTTAACAGCAAGTTCTTTTCCTGGCACCTGTGCAAGACAAGAGCTAAGTTAGATAAACAATTTTCAAATGAAGTGCCATATACAGAGAAATCATCCATAAACACTTCCATAATCCTCTCAACCATATGGCTAAAGATACTCAACATGCAATGCTTAAAAGTAGCAAGTGCATTGCATAATCCAAAAGGCATTCTTCTAAAAGCGAAAGTTCCAAAGGGGCAAGTGAAGGTAGTCTTCTCTTGATCCTCTGGAGCAATCTCTATCTGATAATAACCAGAATAACCATCTAGAAAACAATAAAATTCGTTACCTGCTACTCTTTCCAAGATTTGATCAATGAAAGGTAATGGAAAGTGATCTTTTCGTGTTTTAGCATTTAACTTTCTGTAATCAACACACATCCTCCAACCTGTGGTGGTCCGCATCGGTATAAGCTCATTACTCTCATTTCTTACCACTGTGAGGCCCGATTTCTTCGGAACCACCTGTATGGGGCTAACCCATCTGCTGTCTGAAATAGGATATATTATACCTGCAGCAAGTAACTTAAGAATCTCCCCCTTAACAACCTCTTTCAATGTAGGATTTAATCGACGTTGCATCTCACATGTAGGTTTGGCATCATCCTCAAGATAAATATGATGAGTGCAAATTAAGGGATTTATACCTGTAATGTCCGCAATAGACCATCCAATGGCCCCTTTGTGTTCCCTAAGCACATCAAGCAAAGCACTTTCTTGTTCAGGCGTGAGTTTAGAGGATATTACCACAGGGAAGGTCTCCTCCTTTCCAAGGAAAGCGTATTTCAAGTAGTCTGGCAGAGGCTTCAATTCCAGCTTTGGATGCTCAATCTCTGAAGGTTGTTGTGGTGGCAATTCCACTGGCAATGTCTCGAACTTTGGCACCCATGCATCCCTTGACCTTTCATTTTTGCCCTGCATAAAATAAGATTCATCAATATCATCGAAATTATAATCAATAAAATTGGACGAACATTCATACTTAGCATCAAAATAGTCTTCGATTAAGCTCTCAATAAAGCATACCTCTTTCACGTCATCAACATTCGCAGGTAACTTACATGATTTAAAAATGTTCAGCTCAAGTTTCATGTTACCAAAGCTTATCTTCAATTGTCCATCCCTACAATTTATCATAGCATTGCAAGTTGCTAGGAATGGACGTCCTAATATAATCGGAGTGCAATTACCTGATTGTGGCCCATGAATGTCAAGGACGATAAAGTCCACGGGATAATAGAATTTGTCAACCTGGACCAACACATCCTCCACGCATCCTCGTGGGATTTTTACCGACCTGTCTGCTAACTGTAAAACCACAGGTGTCGTCTTCAGCTCCCCCAATCCTAACTGCACATAAACAGAGTAAGGCAAAATGTTAACACTAGAACCCAAGTCAAGTAAAGCATCTCCAAATTTCTTAGTTCCTATAATGCATGGGATAGTAGGAGAACATGGATCCTTATATTTAGGAGGAGTGTCATGTTGTACCATTGCACTTACCTGTTGTGTTAAGAATGCTTTCTTTTTCACATTTAGACTCCGCTTTACAGTGCATAGCTCATTCAGAAATTTAGCATATGCAGGCACTTGGTTGATTGCATCAAGTAATGGGATATTAATTTTTACCTGCTTGAAGATATCTCTTATCGCTGCCTGATACATGTCTTTGATGGTGGAGCAAGTCTGTGTGGGAATGGAGCTGGAGGTACATATGGTTCTGGCTCTTTTTCTGCTACCTCTTCCTCAACCTACAAACTTTCAGGTGCTTGTGCCTCCTCTTTCTCCTCAGCTGGTTGTTCATGTCTAGGCATTTCTGGTTTTTCAATTTCAGGTCCGCTACGCAATGTAGTCACTGCCTGACATGGTTTGACGTTGTTTCCTGAAAAAGAAGAAGAAGGATTCGTATTAGGATTTGCAATAGGCTGAGCAGGTAATTTACCTTTGTCTTGTGATGCTATAAATCTCGAAAAAATTTCAGTGAGCTGTTGTTGCATATGAGCCATCTGTTGAACTGCAGCAGTGAGACTCTGAATTTCATTGTTCTGCTCCCTTTTTCCTTGATAATTGGAGTGGTTGGGATGGTAATAGGGAGTGGATGTCTGCTGCTTTTGCTGATATGAAGCACCTCCTTGGTTTGATGGGTTCTTCCAATTGGGGTTGTAGCCTTGATTTGCCACCCAATTCACCTCTGATTCTGGATTTCTGCCCAATTCTTTAATTGCTGGGATCAGTGGGCAGATGGTAGTATCGTGAACTGGCTTCTCATATATGACGCAGTATGGCTCTGATGTGACTGCCTTTGCTGCTCTGAGATCAATATCTTGTAGCTTTTGCGTCACCAATGCCTCCACTTGTGCCATCAATGCATCTTCAGGCTTCAAAGTCTGCAAGCCACCTTTTGTTTGATGTGTAGACATGGACCTGTCAAATTCTGAAGGTAGCTCCCATCTTCTTGCATTCTCTGCAATGTTCTCCAAATATGCCCAAGCCTCCGTCGGGGTCTTCTCAAAGAAAGCTCCATTGCACATCATCTCTACATATTGCTTTGTATTTGGCTGCAATCCATCGTAAAAGAATCCAATGGTGCGTCCCTTGTCAAAACCGTGATGTGGGCACGCCAACAGAAGCTCCTTAAATCTTTCCAAAGTTTGATCGTATGCTTCAGTTTCCTTCTGCGAAAAAGACATGATATGCCTCTTTAAAGCTTGAGTCCTGGCCAAAGAAAAGAATTTTTTCAGAAACTCAGTTTGCATTGTTAGCCAAGAAGTAATAGATCTAGGAGGTAATGCATTGAACCAATTCTTTGCCTTGTCATTCAATGAGAATGGAAAAAGTTTAAGATAAACAACATCATTACTAACTTTTCCATCCAACTGAGTAGAGCATGCTTATTCAAACGTTTTAATATGCAAGTAAGGTTTTTCCCTATCCTCTCCATGGTAAGAGGGAAGGATCTGGATCACCCCGGCTTTAAGCGAAAAAGAATGAGCACCCTCAGGTAACACAATGCAAGACTCAGAAGCAACTCTAATGGGCATATAAGTAGCACTCAATGGTAGTTCTTGTGGGTGTACAAGAGGT
Source organism: Scilla litardierei (assembly GCA_030789695.1). Lineage (NCBI taxonomy): Eukaryota > Viridiplantae > Streptophyta > Magnoliopsida > Asparagales > Asparagaceae > Scilla > Scilla litardierei. The sequence continues at coordinate 165,191,514 of CM061134.1, forward strand.
TGTTCGTTATTATTAGCCATGTTTTCAATTCTTATCAATCTGTGTGAAGTGGAGGTCCTATGCCACATAAACTAGCAAAGAGATATTTTTTTTTGTTTTCAATAATAAAACTAAGCTATAAAGTGGAAGGATCTCACCGAGTACTCCTCTGAAAAGCTGAAAATGTGGATCAAAGATACCGTTGTCCCCGGCAACGGCGCCAAAAACTTGCCTCTCTCAAAACAATGTGAGCTTTACTCCCAAGCGCAGGAGATCGTGCAAGTAGTACCTGGAGAGTCCAGAGTCGAATCCTCGGGACAAGTCGACCTGAGATAACACAAATTCAACTAATCAAATAAAATATACGGTTAAGAAAACAACCACCTTTGTGAAGGTGAAGAATAGTGTAAGGGTTTGTAGCAAAGAAAGTGGTTCCTAAAAGTATTACGGTATCACGAAAGTTTGGTATTCGATGAGACAAGTATGCTACGGTTGTGAGTTCATTAGGAGTTTATAGTCGCTGAAATTTCACGTCTTTTAATATCACACGACGCTTCACCCGGTCAAGGCGTGAAGGGGTCGGAAGATGAATCGATGAAAACTAGTCAAAATAGCCTTAAACGTATTACTAGCAATGTTGATCTCATTAAACAATAATCGCAGCGATAAGTTCATATTAGAGAACACAAATTAGCTAGCCTTATCAGGGCCTAGCCATAGGGCACATCAACAATATCGACAATAAGCAAATACCCATCAAATACGTTGTAAAAATCAACATTACTCGCAATTTAGACATGATAATAGGGCTAAAGACATGAAATTTAGTAACTACATACTCCTAACTACATCACAACCATAGCACAAAGAGATTAGCCACGCATGGTGCAATAAAAATCAGATTTGATAGCAAAATACATCGTTTAGGTAGCAAAATACAAAGAAATACACCAAATACGGGGTATAAGTTCAAGAAATTGTCACCAAATCTCCACTTTAGAACCCAAAACTCTCTGAGAATAGGAAGAACAGCCTCTGGAAATTTTCAGAATTTTCTCCTGGAGAAATACGCACAGTAACCGCTCCAAAAGTACCAAAATACGCCAGAATACCCCCAAAAACCCTAAAATACGCTTATATATTAGCATTGTGGGTTTGGGGGTATAACGGGTCGAAACCTGCTTTGTTTTCACGCCCGAACCCACTCTCCCCGAGCGGCGTAAATTACGACCGTCGGATCGAGTGGGATCGCTCCACGAAGCGACGCGTGTACTTCAAAAACCGTGATGCGCCCGCATCCGCATTCTAACCTTCGAACCCAATTCGGAGTGAACTGGGACCTTTCGATCGAACGATCGAACGGTCGAGATCTCGCGTGCTCGCGAGTTTGGATTCAAAACACGGGGTGTTCTTCCGCCGTTGGATCACGCATCTACCGCCCAAAACAATCCACGTCGACCGCTTCTTCGCCATCATCTGCACCCGTTCGATCGCTCATCAACGGACCACGAAGAGCCACGTAGCCCCGCCTTTTTGAATTTAGGCGCCTCGCTCGTAGATCGTTGGATCGAGATCTAACGTCCACGACGCTCTCATTCGTATCGCGGCAGCAGCTTACTTTCGGCCGTTGGATGATAATCCTACGGATCACACGAAGCCGCGTCATCACCTCCGAATTCGAATGCGGAAGCGACGACGGCCGTTGGATGAAGGTGGAGACCGTCAAGATCTTGCCACGTGGCTGTCCCGATGGATGCCGTGCAATGCGTCAAGATTCGTGCGCCGTATTTTCGTATTTATTTGCGTATTTCCCCATTTAATTGGTATTCTGCATTCAAAAATTCATAGAAATTAGCACAGATCTCAGAAAAATACAAATAAATAGTCGTTGGAATCGTGAGATCGAGACAATGCTAAGAAAAATATAAAAATGCAGAAATACTCAATAGAATTTGTGTTTTGTGCACAAATAATGTGATTTCTCTAATAAATAATGGTGTACAAAATACGCACATATTAGAGAGCAATTAAGTATTATATAGGCACATCATAGGACTAATTAGGGGGTTAAATACGCAATATTCAACCCGAATCAATAAGTTCTACTCCTTATGAGTTGTGGAACAATAGAACTCCAGACTTAAGCATTCTAAAACCTTGGGGTTGTGCCTCTTACGCACATTTATCCTCTCACAAATATGGCAAACTTGGGCCACGTGGGAGGAAGTGTATCTTCATCCGATACGCTGAAAACTCCAAAGGATATGTTTTCGTCGGTCAAGAGGACAATGGGGGTCTAATAGAATTCGAATCGAGGAATGTTGTCTTCTTGGAAAACGAGTTTCCAAGACATGGTGAGATAAGTCAAGACTTATCCTTGTTTGAGACTTGGGATCAAGAAGGATCGGAACGTTCGAGTGGGAGAATTCTTGGTGAAGAGGAAAATGACCCTCATACTTCACCTATGGATGATACGAATGATACCAATCCTATTCCGAGTGGGAGTGATGTTATTCCAAGTGGGAGTGATGTCATTCCAAGTGGGAGTGATCAAACTCAAGCAAGACGTAGTAATCGAACGAGGCTAACACCTCTGAGATTTGAGGATGAATTTCCTCAAATATTCATGACATTACTACAAGATGATGACGAACCTGCAAATTTCAAACAGGCCGTCACATGCCCTGATAAAGATAAATGGATAGCGGCGATGGAAGAAGAACTTCAATCCATGAAAACAAACCAAGTCTGGGACTTGGTTGATTTACCTAAGGGACGTAGTGCCATTGGGAACAAGTGGGTTCTCAAAATCAAGCATAAGGCTGATGGCTCCATCGAGAAATATAAAGCTCGCCTTGTTGCTCCAATAAGCAAAGGCGAGGGTCTATGTTTGGAAATGTGTCCCAAAGATCCAAAAGAAAAGAAAGCTATGGAAAAGGTTCCATACTCCAGTACTGTCAGGAGTCCGATGTACGCCATGCTGTGTACCAGACCAGACATTTGCTATGCTGTTGGTATGGTAGGCCGTTACCAATCCAACCCAGGACAGGCACACTGGAAAGCGGTGAAGAGGATATCAAGGTACCTCAAAGGGACTGCGGACTATGCGTTGTGCTATCAAGGCAATACCTTGAGACTCGAAGGCTATACCGATGCTGATTGGGCAGGTGATCTCGACGAGCGAAGATCTACCTCAGGCTTTGTTTTCTTGCTCAGGAATGGTGCAATATCCTGGAGCAGCAAGAAGCAAACCTGCATCGCCCTATCAACCATGGAAGCCGAATTTGTAGCATTCAGCATGGCGGTCCAAGAAGCTGTTTGGCTTAGGAAATTCTTAGACAGGCTGACGGATGCCACTGACTCGAGCACTGTTCCTATATACAGTGATAGTCAAGCTTCGATTGCCTATGTCAAAGATCCTAAATTTCATTGTAAGACCAAACACATTGATATTCGATTCAAGTTTGTGAAGGACTATGACAAACGGAAGGAAGTAGACATAGGATACATATCCACGCATAAGATGATAGCGGATCCCCTTACTAAGGCGATCCCCAGAGATGTGTTCTTCAAACACTTATCATCTATGGGAATGCGTAGGTGCTGAGCTGTATCATGTAATATTTCCCATGTCTATAGAAGATCAAAGTTTAAGTTTTGCATACAAGTTTCTTACAAATGATTTTATATACATTTGTATTTAAGTCTCAGCTATTTTATTGTGTGTATGTCGGACAGATTAAGGTTGGCTCTCTCACATGAGCAACCGCCTTATCTTATCAGATGGATAAGATAGAGATGAGACTAGTTTAAAGTCAAAATCATTAGACAAATGATTTAGAGTCGTGACTTAAACATGATAGTCGAATGAAAGATCTGCATCATATGGATGCTTACAAAAGATCTGAGATCTGTATCACAAGGATATTTAAAAGAGATCTCATAGGATTTTTTAAATCCTATATGTCTTATGCAGGATGAGAGTCCGGGAATATTTCATGGGTAGTAAGGGGACTCAAAAGATAGGCACTGTGGTGTCTGATCTTTCATCCGTACAACATCATTAAGACATACTCTCCCTGGGAAAGGAGTGATGTTGTAATACGTGTTCATACCACGTATGCATTTCGACCACTGAGTTAGTAGCAATAGTGTTTGCTATTATGTGAGACTCAAAGGCCATATGGGTCTTAACTCTTACCCTCAAGGACTCCAATTGGTTCCTTTAGATTTGACGAGATGATCGCTATCTTAGCGTGTTGCTAATGGGCTATGATAATTCGGCTCGGCGGGGCACGTTAGAAAAGCGAATCAAGTCAAGATCAGAAGGTTCGCAAGAAGAGGAAGATTGATTTCATATTCGCATTTAGACTTTAATGATTCAAAGCTGGCCAGCCAATTGTGATCCAGATGGGATTAAATTATTGAATATAAAGTATAAGAAATGTGAAGAAATAATCTAGGGTAAAGTATGCGTTGAACTACTCAACTTTGCACCTTCGAGGTCGTTGTGTATCTCTAACAAGTGCACAACAACAGACTCTACGCGCATGACGGTCGCACGGTCTATTTCTCGGTATGATAGATGAAAGAACTAAGAGAAAGACGTTCTCTTACAATCCCCTCAAGTGTGAGTGGGAGATGTTGGATATGGATGACGTTTGTACACCCTTGTAGGGGATGTATGAGGGAATACGGACCTCGAACGTCGCATACACGAAGTCGTGTGCAAAGGAAATCTGTTCCCTTGCGGAGAGGATCTCTAGATTAATGGGAAAGTCGCATTATATGTGCATAAGTGCATGCGACATATGGCTAATAAAGGGGGAATATCTTAAGCTTATGTTGTACCATGCATATGGTACAACTTAAGCTTATAATGTGCCATGTATGATGGTACACTTTAGTTAAATTGTTCCAAAGGAACAATTACTCCTAAAATAACTACCTTGGGGGCTATAAATAAGACCCAAGGCTTAGCCATTTCCGTACACTTTTGCATGGTATTCTTGCCTTGCATTTCATTCTAGCGAAGCTCTGCCGAAATCCTTCCTCTCTCTTTATCCAAGTTCTTAATCTAAAAGTAGAGATTTAGATTGTGGATTTAGTAGCCTTACTCCGTTCGTGATAAGACTCGATCCGTCATGGCGAATCCGAAGGCGAAGTTCCGAGACTACCGTGCCGCATACGCAAGCGTAAGTCTCAACTTCATTTATCGATCCTAACGCTGTTTTTGACAGGTTCCTTCACAACATACACTAGAATGAGGTATGAATAGTGTATTGACAAGCAAAACGTATAATTTAAAAGTTAAATGCACAACGTAGTGAAAATATAACAATAAGATTAATAACAGCAACAACAAAGAGAGATGACGCCAATGCAAATGCAAACACAATGTGTATTCTGGTTTGGATCCCGATTTCAAGGTGATCCTACTCTAGTCCCACGTTGCAATAGCACTCCGTGGATTCCACTAACACTCTACCCAGGCTCAAACAACCGACACCACAATATGGTGCTTCAGTTGCAATTTTCCCACTACATGAGTACGAAGGAGTAAAATATCCTAGAATGGAGTACACCCTCCAATTGGAGTAAATCCTCTAATATGCTCTCAAAACCCTAGAGCTAGGTTTCGCAAAGAAAAATGAAACGAAATACACACTAACCTAAACCTTGAATAGATATTACCCTTGTGAAGATTAAGGCATGTAAGTGTGGAAACCAAGTGTTAGATGGTGAGCTTGAATGCACTTGAAAGCTTCTTATTAAGCTATGGTTTCACACCTCTAAATCAATGCATTTAGTGACAGCGAAGAATAAGAGAAGAGAAAGCTTTTCCAAGCTAATTGGCTCTCTAAAATTATTTCTATGTGTTGAGAGAGATGCCCAAAACTCCCTCTCAAACTGGCTTAAATAACCACTCAAAACTACACAAAAACGAGGAAAACTGCCAAGCAACAACACAGTCTGACAGCTATAAATGGGCAAAAAATTCAATGTCATCAGACGTATGGAGTTATGGTCTCAGACAGTTGATAAACTGTTCAAATGTCTGGGAACACAACATTAGACAACTAACACAAAGGTTAGTTTGAAGATGCCAACTGATACAGAGAATGTTAATAATGGTATCATTGGACAAAATGTTCAAGATAAAGACAATCTTACCACCGATCCATTTATTGGAATGGAATTTTCTACTCATGAGAAAGCGTATGACTTCTATAATGCATATGTCAAGCATAAAGGTTTTAGCATTCGTATGGGTCACACAGATTGGTCGAGAAAGAAAGATGTATGTTTAACAAGAATGTTTGTGTATGATAAGGAAGGCTATACATTTATGAAGGACAAACATGAAGAAGGAAAGGATGTTTACCGTTAAGCTGACACGAGAGTGGGATGCAAAGAAAGAATGGTTATTGGACTTGACAAAGAATCTGGAAATTGGATCGTTCGAAAATTTGATGAAGATCACATTGGATATATGTTAACCACACCAAGTAAAGTCATGAAACATCATTCACATCAAAAACTTCATCGATCTCCAGTGTGCAAGAAGCTTATTGATAGTCTTGACGGTAAAGGATTACGCCCTTCAGCTATTTGCAAGGTTGTAAATGCTACTTATGAAAATGAAGATGACCATCTTAGTATGCAACAATGCCAAGATCATCTTAGAATTAAAAGAAAAAGTAATATTGGTCAAGAGTGTGCCTTAAGCATACAATATTTTTAAAATAAAATGGCTTTGGATCCATAATTCAACTTTGCAATGGAAGTAGATCACGATCAATCAATGAGAAGTGTCTTTTGGGGGGAAGGAAGAGCCAGAACATCATATTTACAATTTGGAGATGTTGTTTCATTTGATTTCACATACAAAACAAATAATTTGAGCTTGCAGGCATCAACCATCATCGGCAATCTGCACTTTTTTTATGTGCGTTATTAGCGGATGAATCTCAGGAGACATTCACATGGCTATTTAATGAATGGTTGAAATACATGTCAAGTATAGCACCTTCAACAATCATCACCGATCAAGATAAGGCAATGTGTCCTGCAATTCACAAGGACTTTCCTCAAACACGACATCGTTATTGATCAGAGAATCATCAAAAAAATGCTTTACAAAATATTCAATCGATGCAAAGTACGCATAGTGAGCAAATTTCTGCAGAGTACAAAAAATGGTATTGGAGTAGTACCGAAGAGAATTTTATGGAGCGTTGGGAAGAAATGCAAAGTAAATATGAATTGGATGGAAAAAATTGGTTAACACACTTGAATAATCATCGAGATCATAGGGTGCCAGTTTCTAAAGAACGTCTTTACTGCAAGCATGACATCTACTCAAAGAAGCAAGGGAATCAATGCTTATTTTGATGGTTATGTAAATTCACAAACCAAATTACATGAATTTATAAACCAATATGAGAATGCAGTAGGAGCACGTCGAGCTGTTGACCTTGGGGCTGATTTTAAAAGTGCAAACTCAATTCCTATATTGAGCACATCACACCTAATTGAAAAGCAAGCTAGAGATTGCTACACAAGGAATATATTTGATATCTTTAAGAAGAGTTCAAGGAAAATGGCTCCATGTTTCATAAGAAATTATCAATGGATGCTTCTATTATCACATATGACGTGTGGCCGATGATTAAAAATGATGAAAGCAAAACACGCCATGAGCTTGTTGTCTTTGATGCATCCTAAGAAATAACAATTACTTGCACATGTGCCAAGTTCGAGATGGGAGGAATTTTATGTAAACATAGCCTACACGTTTTAGTGAAGAAACAAGTTTCAACAACTCCAGAAAAATATATCATGAGACGGTGGACGAAGGATGCTCGACATGTTAGTCGTGAAGTCGTTAGAAGTATTCATACAAATAGTGAATGCCAACTTTCTATTATAAAACATTGGGTATTCAGAGCAAAATGCAACCAAGCATTGGAATGGGTAACATTGGCTAACGTGTTTCATGAGCTTGAGAATATGATCGATGAGTTTAATGAAAAAGTCGAAATGTATAAGGAAAAAAGGAGAAAGAAGGTGATGGTCATGCAGATGCTAGCACTAAAATGCCTATGTCAACCATATTGGTATCTCCGGAACAATCAACTCAAATCACTATTCGTGACCCCAACGGCCCAGTGGTCATAAAAGGTCGACCAGGACAAGCTAGTAGAATCAAATCTGGAGTTGAGATGTCACAAGAAAAAATATTAAGAAGCAAAGAACTTGCGGATATTGTAAGCAAAAAGGTCATTATATAACCGGATGTCTGTTAGCTAAGGTATGATTATGCTACATTTTTATTTTCTTATTGTATTCATTAAAATTTTGCTATTGATTTACAAAAAACAATTTTTGTTGATTTTTTGCAGTTGAACAAATACGATATTCAAGTGGTGCAAGGTGGACAAATGTGAAACATAGCTTTGCAAATAGTGGTATCACTTCCAATCTTGCATCATTCCTCCTTACTACTTTTTTTCATCTCCCTTTACTAATTGATAACTTGAGGTCACTGAGACTTTGATTCCGGGCTTTGCTTTTGGGATTTGGCTTTCAGAGTCTTTCAAATATGGAATTAGAGTCGTCTAGGTGTTAGCAGGTTTTGGAAACTGATGGAATTGTCTTGTTGTTGGTATTTTGCTTAGGATATGATATGTTAGCAGAGCATGTAGTGGAAACAAAAACATGAAGACAAGTTGTTCCCCATTTAGGATGCAGAGCATGGATTTGATGTTGTCTTTGTTGCAAATGTCCTCTGCAACTCTCTCACCTTTTGGCATAAACTATGAAGGTCAGCAGATCTTGAGCTTTATCTTCATGCCATCATATTGCTCTATCTCATGCTAGCTATTTCATTATAATTCTAAACTAATACATGGGTTATTAGGACACATGTTCATGCCAAAAAACAGATCATCATTGTGCCTAAGCACCTCCTGGACAACATGACAATTTTTTGTATCAAATATTATCACATCTTCATCAAAGCATGTTTAGGCCTTCTCTATATTGATTGTTAGGTTTTCTATTTGTCTATTGTGGCACAACGGTTTGATTCTGATGAAATGTTAAACAAAATGTTAAGTCCAATGTCTAACATGGTGGAATGTTAGACATTATGTTAAGAAAAATGTTGAATGTGTTTGTTCAACATTTGGTTCTTCATCACCTGATCTTATCATCAAAGTTTTCTTAAATATTGCTAAAGGATTTGCAGTTATGCTTTTGGTGCTATTAGAGATCTTCTCTTATCTTGTGAACGGATGCAGATCGTTGGTCTTCGGTTCACTCTTGGTTTTAGGATTTTTGCAGATCTTGTCGGTTGCAGATGTTGTAACCGAATGATGTGTTGTTAAGATTGTTCGGGTTGGCTTCATGATCTCTTGGCTGCGGAAGTTTCACTTGGTTCTGTTGAGAAAAATCTGTGCGGTTTTTCATTTTGTTTTCCGGCTGTTGTTAACAGTTTATCTACCTTGAAGAGGGCTTCTAAAAGAGGTGCCAGGCGAGAGGAAGGGCTGCTGCTGCTGCCGCAATAGTTGATTTGCCTTTGTTGAAAGGAAATCCAAAAAGCTCCGGGAGGAGGCTCACATCTACAGTGTAGAGGATCAAGGGAGTTGATCTTGGTGAGTACTGCAAGGGGATCTTGCTCGCAAGGGGAGCTTGCGCAAATTACTCCAAGGAGTTGATTGCGATCAACTCGTGTAGCATGTATTGAGGGGGAGTGTATTTCCTCTAATATCTTTCAGTCTTGATATCTGTATTCTACATACTATATAAAGGAGTAATTTGATTTTCTGGGCGGGGCCCCGCAGATGTAGGTGTGCGCACCGAACTGCGTTACCAACGACCGTGTGTTGTGATGTGTTGATTGCCATTATTTCTTTGTGTTCTCTATTTTGTATTGAGTACTAATTTCATTTGGTATCAGAGCATGTCATCCGCATTCTTTGCTTGTCAAAGAGGGTGTGATTCTGCTGTCTTAGTACGTCAATCATGAACACGAAGGAAGGAGCTTCTGTGACTCGGCCTCCGCTTCTTACTGGCACCAATTACACGTATTGGAAGTCTCGGATGCGTGCGTTTATCAAATCTCTTGATGAGAAGGCATGGGTGGCCACTGTTGAGGGCTGGACTCCTCCTACTGTTGACGACAAGAAAGGAAATGAATCTCTCAAGCCTGCCCTAGATTGGAGTATCGAAGAAGAGCGTGCGGCTCTGGGAAACTCTAAGTCCTTGAATGCAATTTTCACTGCTGTTGATGAAGAACAGTTCAAGTTGATCTCCACCTGCGAAGTTGCTAAAGAAGCATGGGATATCCTTCAGAACATTCATGAAGGGACAAGCACTGTAAGAGCATCTAAACTACAAATTTTGGCTTCTCAGTTTGAAAATCTTAGGATGAATGATGACGAATCAGTGGCTGAATTTAATGGAAGACTTCGTGACATAGCTAATCAAGCTTTTCAATTAGGAAAGAAGTACTCCCAAAAGAAATTAGTTGAGAAAACCCTTAGATCTCTACCTGAAAGATTTTCGGCCAAAATAGCTGCTATAGAAGAAGTCAGGAATACTTCTAATATGAGATTGGATGAATTGATGGGATCTCTACAAACTTTTGAGATGAACTTGAAGCAAAATAAAAGGGAGAAAGGAGTGGCTCTAAAAGTGGAGACTGCTGATGTTTCGCATGAAGGAGATGGTACTGAGACATAGCACTTCTAACCAAAAACTTTAGTATAATGATGAGGAAAATAGGAAGTAGAGGTCAAAATTTCCGAAATATCAACAAAGAAGCTCGTACAAATCTCTATCCTTCTGTTAGAGGCAACAATCGACCCATACAGAAGTCTGATACAAAGGGGAGAGGCAAGGGAATTCAATGCAGAGAATGTGAAGGTTTTGGACATATACAGGCAGAATGTGCTAACACCATAAAGAAACAAAAAGGAAAATCTCTAGCAAGCTCTTGGAGTAATGATGAGTCTGAAGATAACACTGGTGACGAGGACATTGTCAGCAACTATGTTGCTTTTATGACCATCATGAGTGATCAGCGTACTGATGACACAAATAGTCGTGTTGGACATAGTGTGGGATCTGATTGCACCATGCTAAAAGAAAAGAATAAGAATGTCAAGAAAAATGTTATAACATCTAGTGCAACATCTGACAGTGATTCTGTATCCGATACGGATGATGAAAAGGAAGTTGACGAAGTTGATATTCGGTCCGCATATCAAACCATGTTTGTTAATTGGTTAAAGATCTGTGAGATAAACAAAACCTTGAAGTGTGAGAACACTAGACTAAAAGGTGAAAGAGAAGAGGCTGTAGCTCAACTAAGCAAGTTCAAGCAAGATTTCAGAAATCTGGAAGGTCAACTCAGGAGAACACTTATTAGAGCCGAAAAGGCAGAAAATGTTCTTAACAAATGGAACACTGGCAAAACCAAGCTTGATGATATTCTGAGCATGGGGAAAGTCTCCGGAGATCGTACGGGAGTGGGTTTCAATAGAGGAGGTTATCTTCAGATAAGCAAGGAAGTTCATTATCAACCTGTCAAAAATCAGATGATTAACAAACAGTTCAAGCAAGGGAGTCAAAAAGGTGAACACAAAAAGAACACTATCTTCAGATCCTTGATTTGTAACTACTGTAAATGCAGAGGTCACACTGAGAGCAGTTGTTTCAGAAGAATGAGACATCAACATGAAGGAAGAAACGAGGGACATTCAGGAGAAAGGACCATTAAGAGATGGATAAGAAAAACAAGAGTTCACAGCTTAGTTGCATACACGTCTATGAGTGCTTTTTCGGAAAATACATGGTATTTCGACAGTGGATGTTCTCGGCATATGACAGGAAACCGGGGTCTCCTATCAGAATACACTACAGGAAATAAAGGTCACGTTACTTTTGGTGACGGTCAGAGAAGTAAAGTCATTGGGAAGGGAGAACTGAAGATGACTGAGTCCGTTATTCTGAAGGATGTCATGCATGTCCAAAACTTAAAGGCTAACTTGATTAGTATAAGCCAATTGTGTGACCAAGGGCTGTTTGTTCAGTTTACTAAGGATAAGTGTGTAGTGCTAAACAAAGATGGGATCAACATTCTTACTGGAAAACGATCGGCTGATAATTGTTATCTTCTGCAGGAAGTAAAAAGATGTTTCACAGCCAGAGTTGATGTTGCCGAACAGTGGCACCAAAAACTTGGTCATGTGAATTACAAGACTTTAATTGAGATCACCAAAGTTGGAGCCGTTCGTGGAATACCTGCTCTTTCCAAGAAAACTGAAGGGGTCTGTGGTTCATGTCAACTAGGAAAACAGAAGAGAACCAATCACAAACAACTTCAGATCATCACTACCTCGAAGAACATGGAGTTACTGCACATGGATCTGATAGGACCAACAACGGAAGTCAGCGTGGGAGGTAAGAAATACATTTTTGTTTGTGTTGATGACTTTTCTCATTTCACGTGGGTAGATTTTCTCAAAGAAAAGTCTGATGCATTCAACGCCTTCAAGAAGCTTTGCATTCGGCTTCAGACAGAGAGGGGAACTACTATTGGAAAGATTATACGTATTCGCAGTGATCATGGTAAGGAGTTCGAAAACCACTTGTTTGCTGACTTCTGTGAGGCAGAGGGAATACGACATGAGTTTTCTGCACCTAAGACTCCGCAACAGAATGGTATTGTTGAGAGGAAGAATCGGACTTTACAGGAGATGGCTCGAGTAATGTTAAATGCCAGAAGAATTAGTACTAAATGGTGGGCCGAAGCAATCAGTACTGCCTGCTACACTATAAATAGGGTATATCTGAGACCGAGAACCGATAAAACTCCCTACGAGATCTGGAGAGGTAGGAAACCAAATGTTTCTTATTTTCATGTCTTTGGTAGCAAATGTTACATCTTGCAGGATCGGACCTCTAAAGGAAAATTCGATGCTAAGAGTGATGAAGGGACGTTCCTCGGATATTCTACTACGAGTCGTGCTTTCCGTGTTCTAAACCATCGTACTGATGTCTTGATGGAGTCCATCAATGTTGTTGTGGATGACTTCGAGCAAGGTGATATAGAGGCTGGACCGCAAGAAGAGATTAATGAGGAAGATGAAAATGTTGAACAAAATGTTGAACAAAATGTTGAACAAAATGTTACAACATTTAATTCAACATCTGATAACACTGGTCAGAATGGTGTCTCTCATGGAACTGCATCTGTCGAAGAATCGCTATCTGATGAGAATAAAGCTCATCCCTCACGAGGAATAACTAAAGTCATTCGGAATCATCCTCCAGAACTTGTCATTGGAAATGTTGAAGATGGCCTTCGCACCAGAGGCACCAGTCAGGTAAATTATCGTGATCTTGCTGGTTATACTTGTTTTTTGTCTAGTCTTGAACCCAAGAATGTTAAAGAGGCGTTGCTGGATGAGTTCTGGGTGATGGCCATGCAAGAGGAGCTGAATCAATTTCAGCGTAATGACGTGTGGAGTCTTGTTGAGAGACCGAAAGGGGTGAACGTCATAGGCACCAAGTGGATTTTCAAGAATAAAACAGACGAAAGAGGAAATGTCACACGTAACAAAGCTCGACTGGTTGCTCAGGGATACACACAAATTGAAGGAGTTGATTTTGATGAAACTTTTGCTCCGGTGGCTCGCTTGGAATCTATTAGACTTCTTCTCGCTGTCGCATGCAGCTTTAATTTCAAGCTTCATCAAATGGACGTGAAAAGCGCGTTTCTAAATGGGATTCTAAATGAGGAGGTTTATGTCGAGCAGCCTAAAGGATTTGAAGATCCTTTCTTACCTGGTCATGTTTATCGGTTGAGGAAAGCTCTCTATGGTCTCAAGCAAGCTCCTAGAGCTTGGTATGAGCGTCTGACTAGATATCTTCTTAAAAAGGGATATGAACGAGGTGGAGCTGACAAGACGCTATTTGTTCAGAGAACCAGATCTGCTATCATTATTGCTCAGATTTATGTTGATGACATAGTGTTTGGTTCTACATCCTCTCAACTAGTAAGCGAGTTTATAGACCTTATGCAAAAAGAATTTGAAATGAGTATGGTTGGTGAGTTACATATGTTTCTTGGTCTCCAAGTTAAACAGACTAGTGATGGATTGTTCATATCCCAGAGTAAATATGCTAAGAATCTAGTCAAAAGATTCGGTCTTGAGAAAGCACGTCAAGTTCGCACTCCTATGGGCTCTACAGAGAAGCTCTCTAAAGATGATGGTGGAAAACAGGTTGAGGTTACCTTGTACAGGAGCATGATAGGCAGCTTGTTGTACTTGACAGCAAGTAGACCTGATATTTGTTTCAGTGTTGGAGTGTGTGCTCGTTATCAAGCATGTCCCAAGGAATCTCACCTCACGGCTGTTAAACGTATAATTAGATATATAAGTGGAACAGTTGATTATGGAATCTGGTACTCCAAAGATACCAATACTCTCTTATCCGGATATAGTGATGCAGACTGGGCAGGTAATGCTGATGATAGGAAGAGTACCACTGGAGGATGCTTTTATGTTGGAAATAACTTAGTTTCATGGTATAGTAAAAAACAAAATTCGATTTCTTTGTCAACAGCTGAAGCAGAATACATTGCTGCAGGGAGTTGTTGTACTCAACTCTTGTGGATGAAACAAATGCTGACTGACTATGGTGTTGATCAAGATATTTTGACTGTTTTATGTGACAATCAAAGTGCAATAAACATTTCAAAGAATCCTGTTCAACATTCAAGGACCAAACATATTGACATTCGGCATCACTTCATCCGCGAGCTTGTTGAAAAGAAGACTCTCATTTTGGAATATATTGATACTACTAGTCAGTTGGCTGATATTTTTACTAAACCCTTGGATTCTAACAGATTTGAGCAGTTACGACAAGCTCTTGGGCTGTGTCGTATCTGAATGTTGAACAAATTGTTGGACATAATGTTAAACAAAATGTCAAACATTATGTCACAACTCTTAAAAGTGCTCTGGTTACTTTTGTCTTTTCTGTATGAGCGTTATTACCTCTGCATTTATTTCTCTTTATTGGTTCTCGGAGCTCTCTTCATCGCCTCAGAGCCTTTCGAAGTTATTTGTTAAGGAGGGTCTGTGCTTTTCTAGGGTTCTTGGTTCTTGATTCATTGTCCAAGAAATCCCTGGTGTTTCTGCGATGGGCCGATCTCAGAATGAAAGATCCTCTTCTAATCCTCGTCGGTCTGCTCGTCAAGCTGCTTCGTCTCGCCAGAATCTTCCATCTTCTGCCTTCCCTCCCGTCAAAAGGAAAGGTTGTGTTCCACGATCTTCAAGGGTCTCGTCCGCTGGAATCTCGTCCCCTTCATCATCTTCAATGTCTTCTGACCACATGCATTCTGGAACTGCATTGAATTTGGCTATGGTACCTTTTTCCCCAATCTCGGTTGATTCTTGCTATCGCAGTTCTTCTCGAATGTCATTCTCCGATGAAGATGAATCATTTCCTCATCCTGTTTCTGTGGAAGATTGGTTTTGGTATCTTCGTCGAACTGATCGCAAGCTGGACATTTCTTGGATGGATCTATCCAATACTCGTTTTGGTACTGTTCTTCTTAAAGATCTTGAAGGAAAGTTGCTAAGTGTGAGGGTGCCCTTCGATGATCTAATTGTGCTGAAATCTTGGAATCCCCCTGAACCCTCTGTTAAACTTTCTGAAATTGTTGTACTGGATGACTCTGACTCTGCATCCTCGTCAGCTGCTGAAGATGGTATGAAGAATGATGAAGGCCCTTCATATCAAGACACTTCTGATACGGCTAATGCTAGTGTTTCGGACTCTCATGCTGATGGTCATAATGTTTGTTGCTCTATGAATGAGAGTTGTAATAAGTTGGGTTCTGAAAATGTGACGGGTGAGGTTGATAAAGAATTTTCCACTATTGCACCTACAGCTGATGTTGATCCTGCCTCAGGTCTGAATCCCTCTGCACCTTTAGAAGAGACTTCTGATCCTCCTGAACAGGTCATCTCTTTGGATGAAAATGTTACACCTTCGCCTAATGTTGGATCTTATGTCAGATCTGATGATTGTGTTCATAAAGAAGCCTCCCAGGTGTCTGTTGAACCCTGTGTGGTTCGAGAGTTTTATTGCAACCTATTCAAATCTACAGCTGACTCCTCTTCTAAATGGGGCTTTAGAACTTTTGTTCGTGGGAAAATTGTTCCATTCTCTCCTGATATCATAAACAATCTGCTCAAATGGCCATGTGGTCAGTGTCTTCCTTCTTATGGTGCTACTGTTGGTGACGACTTTGACTTGTTTATTTTGACTGTCACTGGTGGACAGTTTTCATGTTGGCCTAAGTCCGTCTTTTTTCCTTCATCTGCTCTGACAGCTAAGTTCTATCTGCTGTATCGAATTGCTACTCGTAACTGGTTGCCTACTTCTAACATGTCTATTGTTACGAAGTCTATGTGCAAATTGCTGTTTGCAGCTGGGACTAAAAAGTCTTTCAACTTGGGTCGGCTTATCTTCGATTCCATCCTGTCCTTATCAGAATCTTCAGCTCCTCATACTGCCCTGCCTCATGCGTCTCTTATTTCTATGATTCTATTCTCTCATGGAATTGTTCCTGCATCTACTGAACTTCCTGTCTCCTGTGATTCGATAAGCTTCACAACCAAATCTATTGCCAGCAAGATTGATGACCTGACAGTTCTTACTTCTGTGTCCTCTATGCCGTCCTCTCCTTCTCCATCTGGTTCCAAGTCAGCTATGAAAAGGCCTTCTCCTCCTCATGCTTCTGTCAAAGATCTCCAGGAGGACTTGTTGGTGTTTCAGCGTGCTGTCAAGGCTGTTGATGATCAGCTCATTCTGCTTGAGAGTCAGAAGGTTCTTCTTCACGCTCAGAGGATTTTTCTTCAAGAAAGGATTGCTGCACTTCAAGCCAAGGTGTCTTCTTCTGATGAAGTCTAATCTTTGGCTTTTTCTGTCACAAAGGGGGAGTACATGTCAGTATATGAATGTGTTCTGAACATGTTGGTGATCTGTTGGTGATCTTAATGTTTGAACTTGGGAGTTTTTCTTTTTGATCGAATGACTGGTATGTCCTCTATCTGACTATGGCTTCTGTTCAAAAGCATCTCTTCTGCTTGTCTTCTTGCCTTGATGATATAGGATCACCTGTTGTCTGTTTGTGCCACTAAAAGCCAAAGGGGGAGATTGTTAGGTTTTCTATTTGTCTATTGTGGCACAACGGTTTGATTCTGATGAAATGTTAAACAGAATGTTAAGTCCAATGTCTAACATGGTGGAATGTTAGACATTATGTTAAGAAAAATGTTGAATGTGTTTGTTCAACATTTGGTTCTTCATCACCTGATCTTATCATCAAAGTTTTCTTAAATATTGCTAAAGGATTTGCAGTTATGCTTTTGGTGCTATTAGAGATCTTCTCTTATCTTGTGAACGGATGCAGATCGTTGGTCTTCGGTTCACTCTTGGTTTTAGGATTTTTGCAGATCTTGTCGGTTGCAGATGTTGTAACCGAATGATGTGTTGTTAAGATTGTTCGGGTTGGCTTCATGATCTCTTGGCTGCGGAAGTTTCACTTAGTTCTGTTGAGAAAAATCTGTGCGGTTTTTCATTTTGTTTTCCGGCTGTTGTTAACAGTTTATCTACCTTGAAGAGGGCTTCTAAAAGAGGTGCCAGGCAAGAGGAAGGGCTGCTGCTGCTGCCGCAATAGTTGATTTGCCTTTGTTGAAAGGAAATCCAAAAAGCTCCGGGAGGAGGCTCACATCTACAGTGTAGAGGATCAAGGGAGTTGATCTTGGTCAGTACTGCAAGGGAATCTTGCTCGCAAGGGGAGCTTGCGCAAATTACTCCAAGGAGTTGATTGCGATCAACTCGTGTAGCATGTATTGAGGGGGAGTGTATTTCCTCTAATATCTTTCAGTCTTGATATCTGTATTCTACATACTATATAAAGGAGTAATTTGATTTTCTGGGCGGGGCCCCGCAGATGTAGGTGTGCGCACCGAACTGCGTTACCAACGACCGTGTGTTGTGATGTGTTGATTGCCATTATTTCTTTGTGTTCTCTATTTTGTATTGAGTACTAATTTCATTGATTAAATCAAAAATTGCATACTTCTGCAAGTAAACAATGGGTTCAAACATTGGCCAAGTCCAACAAGCACAGATAATATCATATATGATTTTGAGGTAGTAGAAAATAATGGTATCACTTCCAAACTTCCATTATTTCTCCTTAATTATTTTGGTCATCTCCCTTTACTAATTGATAACTTGATGTCACTAAGATTAGTTTTTAATCAAACATTAGGATTCTTGCTATATGCCTTTGGTTTCTTTAGATTGTTTTTAATGCAATGAATCTCTTCCTGCAGAAACGGGCTGACACAGTTACAATGGACATGCCTGCATGCCTATTGGAGTTTTTTTCATTAAAAACAAGCATGCCAAACAAGGGCATATAGCTGCAGGTCTCTGTTATTCTATCAGGCATTAAATTCTCTAATCATTTGTTTATTTTCCATCTTCAAGATTAAGAAGGTGAACATGATTATTGTTCTGTTTTAAAACCTATTTTCTGATTCATTATATGGGGGGTTCATGGTATATCCTAGTCATGTAACATTATCCTTATCTGCATCTAATAATGAATCATTTCGGCACTGGTGAATGGTGATGAATCATTTTGGCATTGTCGTTGAAACAGTTGCTGCTTCCAAAGTGCATATAGCCCGAGGTAAACAAATTTAAAAGAGAAGTTAATGCAAACTGTCAATTTGGTTGTTGGAATTGCAACAATATCTGTGTGTTCGTTTTATTGTTAATGCTGAAATGGGCACATTATTTTTGGAAGCTGTACTTCAGGGTGTGAAAACGGCCCGGCCGGGCCGGCCCGGGCCCAAACAAAATCCGGGCCGGCCCGGGTGGGGCGAACTCAGGCCCAGCCCGGCCCGACGGCCTGGGCCCAGCCGGGCCGGGCCGGCTGCCTCCCCCCCTTTTTAAGCCTATCGGATGCTTTTTTAACAAAATCCCGGGCCGGGCCGGCCAGGCCCGGCCCATGGGCCGGGCACCTCAGCCCAGCCCGGCCCTGGGACCGGGCCCGGGCCGCAGCCCGGCCCGGGAATGGGGTCCCGGGCCGGCGGGCCACCGGGCCATTTTGCCACCTTGAGCTGTACTTAGTATTTAGGGAAATCTCTAAAAGAAATTGGTTTTCTCTTATGAAGTTTTCATTTTTGTTGCATGCTTCAGCTAAGGTTTCGAAT
Organism: Scilla litardierei; assembly: GCA_030789695.1. Lineage (NCBI taxonomy): Eukaryota > Viridiplantae > Streptophyta > Magnoliopsida > Asparagales > Asparagaceae > Scilla > Scilla litardierei. The sequence goes on from CM061134.1 coordinate 165,210,815, forward strand.
TGTGTTTTTTTCCATCCATTCACATGTTTTGATCATCTAGATGACATAACCTGATTATCTAAAATGAACATATCATGTATAATATTGAGAATGTTTAGCAGTAGTTCAGTTAGAATGCCCTTTTCCCCCTGCTAATCTGCTCAGCTCTTCATTGCAGTGTCGTTTAAGGGGAAAGATTGACTCTAACGGTTGCGTAACTTCTTTTTTGGAAGAGCAATTAAATATGGGAGTAAACTTTGTCCTCTCTATGGAGGTGAGCATAACATGCCTATCCACCTTGGTCTACAAATATCCCGTTCATTAGGTTCTTCTGTGGAATTCTTTTATCGATTCTGATGTACATCTGATTCTTGTACAGATTACTCATCCAAAGAAAGACTACGAGTTTGGTTTTGGGATGACCCTTGGTGAATAAGCCGTTCAGTGACCTCTTTCCTTTTCAACACGAGGCGTCAACTTCTAGTTGCAGCTGACCTTGTTTGGCTCATGTTGTTAGGTCATACGATATGACTTTGTTGTTAGTGGCACAATGGGTTCATTATGGATGTTCTCTGTGTGTACGGAGAATGTTGGATAATGTGTCGTACATTATGTTGAACATAATGTCCAACATACGAGATCAGGTTTTTGCGATGCTGTATGAGGCTGGTCGTTTTGTATCGTATTGTAGATGTGTGGCTGTTTTGGTTGCTGGCTATTGCCATCGAAGGCTAAGGTGGTTTTCCATCGACTTAAGAATCGTTGCAGATTCTGTTGGGATCGAGTATCTCTAGCCTTGATTGAGGTGGTTGTAGAGCGAGGTTGGTTTTTCGCTCAATTATGGTTATTGCTGTTTTAGGCAGTTGTAGTGGAAAACAAATTTCCTAGCTTGGCTTCGCTAATTGCGGACTGCCAATCTCCCCAGATTCGATTGCGTGTACTTCCTTTAACGGCTCCATCATTGAGGAGGCGAGTTTGGTTAAAAGGCAAGTGGTGATTGGCGGCTAGGGTTACGACTTGAAGGATAGCTTTTGCGAAAGCTGCAAGGAGCTCCGGGAGGAGGCTGACTACTGCAGAGGTAGGGGATCAAAGGAGTTGATCTTTTGTCAGTATTGCAAGGGGATCTTGCACGCAAGGGGAGCTTACGCAAATTGCACCATGGTGATTGATTGAGATCATCCCTAACGGTTTGTATTGAGGGGGAGATTGTTCCCCTTAGTAATACGTGGTATTGGTGTTTGTAATCATTAATACTTAGTGGAGTTATTTGATTTTCTGGGCGAGGCCCCACAGATGTAGGTGTACACACCGAACTGCGTTACCAATTTCTTTGTGTCATCTTTAGTACTGTTTTGATCATATGTGTTTATCGCTTGAGCTTGCGTACTAAATTTCAAGTGGTATCAGAGCAGGTCATCAGTGCTACTTTGTGTTGTCAGAGTGGGTGTGATCCTGTCTTTTAGTACGCCATCCATGAATACGAAGGAAGGTGCATCCGTGACTCGGCCTCCGTTGCTCACTGGAACTAACTACACTTACTGGAAGTCTCGGATGCACACGTTTGTCAAGTCTCTCGATTAGAAGGCTTGGGTGGCAACAATAGAAGGATGGACTCCTCCAATTCAAGATGACGAAGAAGGAAAGGAACACTTCAAACCGGCTAAAGACTGGAGTCCCGAGGAAGAAAGAGCGGCTATGTGAAATTCTAAGGTCGTGAATGCTATCTTTACTGCATTGGATGAAGAGCAGTTCAAGTTAATTTCTAAATGTGAGTACGCAAAGGAAGCGTGGGACATTCTTCAGAATATTCATGAAGGGACGAGTACAGCATGAGCCTCTAAACTTCAAATCCTTGCCTCTCAATTTGAAAATCTCAGAATGAATGATGATGAAACTGTAGCTGAATTCAATGGAAGATTACGTGATATAACAAATCAGGCATTCCAACTGGGGAAGAAGTACACCTAAAAGAAGTGGGTTGAGAATAATCTGAGATCTCTTCCTGACAAGTTCTCGGCAAAAATTGCATCTATTTAAGAGGTGAGGAACACATCTACTATGAGATTGGATGAACTAATGGGGTCTCTTCAGACTTACGAAATGAATTTGAAGCAAAATAAAAGAGACTAAGGAGTGGCTCTAAAGGTGGAAGCTAGTGAAGCACCAAAGTCAGAAAATAAATTGGAACTTGAAGATGACATCGCCTTGTTAACTAAGAACTTTAGCAGGATGATGAGGAAGATCAGCAACAGGGGTCAGAACTTCAGATCTGTCAACAAGGAAATGCGACCGAATCCTCATACCGCAGGAAAGGGTATGAGTCGTCCCGTACAGAAGTATGAACCAAAGAGCAAAGGCAAAGGAATACAGTGCAGGGAGTGTGAGGGATTTGGTCATATACAAGCCGAATGTGCTAATACTCCCAAGAAACAAAAAGGAAAATCATTAGCCAGTACCTAGAGTGATGAGGAGTTCGAAGGAAGTGCTAGAGATGAGGGCATCATCAGCAATTATGTTGCATTTACATCCATTCTGGATGATCAATCCGATTGTGACATCTCTAGTTATGTTGGACCAAGTGTTGTCACAACTTGTACAACATTGGAGAATAAACTTGAAAATGTCAGAAAGAATGTTATAACATATAGTATAACATCTGACAATGATTTTGGTTCAGAAGCAGGTGGTGATGAGGAGGTTGATGAAGATGATATTCGGTCTGCCTATCAAACTATGTTCACAAATTGGATGAAGATTTGTGAGATCAACACATCCTTTAAGAAGGAAAATGTCAGACTGAAAGGTGAAAAGGATGAGTTTGTTGTGATATGATTCCCCGGATTTGGTTTTGGATGATGAGCAAACATAAATAATGTATACTAACTTATTTGTGAGCGCAGTTATGGAGATCGTCGCCAAAAGAATACGAACATCAAAAGCGACGTCTCAAGACTTCTCAATACGCGTGATCGTGCCTGGAGCTTCGTTGAAGCTCAAGGAGCTTTATTGAAGTCAAGAGGAATGAAGATTGAAGCTTTGAAGACGGCTTGTAAGGTTTATTTTATAGTCTTCTTGCTTCATAGATTAGACTGTTAAGCCTTGAGTAGGATTTACATTATATACTTCATTTCGCTCATATCTTAGAGCTAGGATATTCATAGAAGCCATTAGAAACTTTCCCGAAGCCTACCGCTTCTTCCCTCGGCTTCGAGTGCATGTTAGTTGGTTCAAGAAGAGTCACCAACCGACTAGATGACGATCTAGTCGGTCAGCAACTCTACATGAACCGACTAGATGCCTTGCTATTTTCAGCTCTTTCCAGGTTGATCAATTAGTCGGTCAAAGAAGAGTCACCGACGGACTAGATGACGATCTAGTCGGTTAGGAATCCTTCTTAGACCGACTAGTTGAGCTTGCCTCTGTACAGCATGAGTTACTGTTTCGAGTTAGTCGGTCAAAGAACGATTACCGACCGACTAGTTGAGAAACTGGTCGGTCAGCATTTGTTCTTAAACCGACTAAGTCATCTTGAAGTCAACCTATTCTATTTCGACGTTAGTCGGTCAAAGATCATTCACCGACCGACTAGTTGTGAAACTAGTCAGTCGGCAAGTCTTCTTAGACCGACTAGTTGTCTTTGCATGTACTTCGACTTCTTGGCTGTTCTACCGTTAGTCGGTCTACGTTGTATCACCGACCGACTAGTTGATGAACTAGTCGGTCAGTGATCCTTCTTTGACCGACTAGTCTGCTTCAGAATAGAGCCGTTAGGATTCTTTCAAACTCGATTTCTCTTGCCCCTTTAAATAGAATCCTGATTCGTTTGAAAGAGGGTTAGAGGTCCTATTTCCAAGCAATTTCAGACCTAAGAGAAGAGCTCTCTCAAGCTATTTCAAAGCTCTCTCTCCCTCACAAGAATCTCTCCCTTAACACCTTGAGCCCTAATTCCTCAAGAGAGATTCTCTTCATTGTGAGCTTCTCAAGCCAAGAGCTTGATCTTAGTCACCATACTCCACCCTAGGCTTCCATTGCTGGTCATCTTCTTGAAGCTAGGGTTTGGTGACATCCTCTTCCTCAAAATCCATCATTGCCCTAATTTGGTAAGTATACTCAAGGCATAGGATTTTGTAAGGTAAGAGTTTATTTCATTTCAATCGTATTTGAATTGTGTCTCTCGGTTGTGAGAGAGGTTGTGATCCCGGTTTGTGGGAGTCACATGTCTTTTGTATGATTTGACTTGTGAAGGTTTTTCACAAGTATTTCATAGTGGAAATCTTGAGTTAGGGTTGTTAACTCAAGTATCCGGAGGGGATCCGGGTGGTTGGGGCGTAGGATCACCGGGAACAAGTCAGGGAGACTTGGGTGGATCCGAACCCAGTAATATTGTTTGTTTGCGTATGTTTTAATTCTTGTTGATAGTTGTTTAATTCCGCATTGTCGTTTGTTTCTTGCACAATAATTAGGAATAACTATCTTGATTATTTTAAGTACTATTCACCCCCCTCTAGTACGTGTGCAGTAGCTACCAAAGGGCACTACAATTGGTATCAGAGCCAATGTTAAAGCTACAAGTTCAAAGCTATGACGAACAACGACTACAACGTCTTCAAGAACCGCGATGGAGCTTCTTCAGTTATGGAAGGACTATCCTCCGTCAGGCCTCCACACTTCAACGGTACCAACTACAGGTACTGGAAATGCCGGATGCAAATTTTTCTCTGGAGCGCTTCACTATGGAGAGCCACCATGACAGAGTATGTCGAGCCTTCCGAAGATGATTTCGCGAAGTGGACCCCCGCGGAGGTCGCCGCGGAAGTAGCCAATGCCAAGGCAATGAATGCCTTGAATTGTGCGTTAGAGCCCGAGGACTTCAACAAGATATGCACATGTAAGAGTGCATATCAAATATGGAACCAACTCATCATATTGCACGAAGGATCGAGTACGGTAAAAGATTCTAAACTCGTCGTTGCTAATAAATAATTTGAGTTGTTTCATATGAAGCAGGGCGAAACCATGAAGGACTATTACGCTCGCTTCGTGGATATATCAAACGACTTGGAAGCTCTTGGGAAGACCTACACCCAAAAGGAGAAAGTCTCGAAGATAATCGATGGACTTCCTTCTTGTTGGGAGAAGCGTACCTTCGCCATCGAGGAAGGTAATGACATGAATAAATATACCGTCGTACAACTAATGGGTACCTTGTTGTCTTATGAGGTACGCAAGGATAGCAAGATCCGGATGAGGGAAAAGATGAAGGCGTACTTGAAGCAAGAGGAGCCAAAGAAAAAGGCAATTGCATTCAAGGCCGCTCCATCTACCGATGATGAAGATTCGGAAGAAGAAGAGGACGAAGAATTGGACATGGAAGCATTGGCCAATATGGCAAAGAAATTCATCTGATTCTTCTGACAAGGTAAGTTGAATCGTAAATCTAAATTTATTTCGACTAATGTGTCTACTCCCGTGTGTTACAAATGCAACAAGCCAGGACATATCATGCCGGATTGTCCTCTCTACAAACACAAGGGAAAATGGAAGGGATCCAAGCACGACAAGTCAAGAAAGCACAAGAAAGGGCTTGTCGGCACTTTCACCGACTCTGACTCCTCAAGTGGAGAATCGGACGATGAAAGAGTGGAGATTGCACACACGTGCTTTATGGGAAAAGAGGATTGTGATGAAGAGACTTCCTCCGATGAAAGCGAGGATGGAAGCGAGGATGAAGGCGAAGAGGTAACCAATGATGAACTTAGAATAGCCAATGAACAACTATGGAATAAGTTTTCTAATATGGCTACTAAGTTTATGAAGACTAAAAATGAATTAGATAGTCTTAAAAACTCGCCTAAGCCTTTCATCGTCAACAATGACACCGTTGTTGATGGGTTGAGAAATGAGATTGAAAATCTCAAGTCTCAACTTGAGCATGTTCATATCGAGGATTCGGATGAACATGTGATAGCGGATTTGACGTCTCAAATCTCAACTTTGAGTATTGAGAATAAAAATCTCAAGTCACGTGTTTGTGCACTCGCATCGCAAGTGTCCACTTTGGATGCTTCTTTGCATTCTCTCACCGAGAAGCATGAGAGCACATTAGGCCGAATTCATGAATTCAACAAAGGTAAGGGCAAGTTGGATGATATCCTAAATGACTTACCTCCAGCCAATCATCACATTGGTTTGGGGTATAAGATGGGAGAGTCATCCAAATCGTCCGCCACCTTTGTTAGGCCATCTTCCGATGCTTCTACTAGTGGAAGTAAACACGTCATGGGTAGATCTTCCACCAATGGTGCTTCCGCTAGGAACACGCCCCCATTTGGAAAGAAACCCACTTTGGGTGGACCTCCAAAGAAGGGTCATGCTTTCATGTATACCATGCCACGTAGGAACACAAATCCTACCCCACATGTTAGCACATATGCCGATTTCTATGCTCCGCATCCACGAGCACGTGCACACCATGTGAGACACACTCATGCACGTGTTCCTCCACATTCATATGTTCATCCTCATTCTCATATGAATAATTATCGTCATGCACCATTGCATCGCATGCCATATGCTTACCCACAACATGCATCACATAGAAATCAACAACATATGCATGTTCCCAATAGGATTAGGACTCCCAAGACATACACTATTTGGAGTCCGAAGAACACAAGCATGCATAATAAGAATTTGTATGTGAAATCGTTTATTAATGATGTTATCTTGAATGATGATTATGTTGGGAAATCAAGTTCCTCGTGGACTTGGTTTCCGAAGGGTTAGTTTCCTTTGACCCTTCATTGCTTGGTACCATAAGTTTAATTTCATTTTATGGGTACCAAAGTAATTGTGGTTTGTATGGGTTACATTTAATTTGAATTTAGTTAGCTAAATTTATTGCCTAACCCGTAGGATCCAAAAAGATTTTTGGATACCAAATTGATATTCTCTAGGTTAAATTCACCATGGGATACCTACCCTACCAACTCCTTGATTTGCAAGGATTTTCACTCAAATGGAGTTGATGGTGCTTAAGTGATGCACCAAAGTAGGGGGAGCTTAATGTTGTAAGTATGTTCATACTTTTGATTCATATTGGTATTCATTGGTAGAATATATTACGATTGGTATCACTTTGCTTCATTTGGTATGCTAGATTAGTGTATGCCATTGTTATATGATGTTCTATCTATTTTTGGTATAACATTCTTGCATGCTACATTTGGTATGCACATCAGATTTTTTTGTCTCTGATGTTGATTTCGTCGTTCGACGATTTTATGGATTTAATAGAATTCTTTCTATGGAAACATAGAATTGTTTTCCATGCATTCTATTGATTTTGGAGAGTATGTTCCAAAACTCAATAAGTGAAATCGATTTGAATTTTTGATGATTTCGTATTTCAATTTTCGCCTATGGCTTGGTGATTTCGTTTTCCGATTTTCGCCGATGATTTTATGATTTCGGTTTTCAAGTTTTGCCTATGGCTAGATTATTTCGTATTTCGTATTTCGCCTATGGTTTGATGATTTCGGTTTCTGATTTTCGACTTTGGTCTCCTTGACACGCTTTGCTTTTATTCGGTATTTTGCATTTGATATTTTGCATTGGTGTTATTTTGGACCTTGGTCGTATTCTTCGACTCCCATGCGTTATTTTTTAGCCATTGGTTTTGTCTCCTCCCGCTCTTTTTGCTAATGCCAAAGGGGGAGAGATATAATAATGACAATGTGATATTTAATAATTCAAAGGAATTTACCATGAATCTAATTTGATGTGTTAGAATTCAGGGGGAGTGAAGATATAAAATGGATTTTGATCCTATATGTGCAATAGTAGGATTCATATTTTATATTTCCCTCGCTGCTTGATGCATATGAATATTATTGAATATGGAACTAACGTGTCATCAATGCAGGGGGAGTAAGTAAATTTCAACTGAATCATTATTATTGATTATTATTTATGTTGTTTTGTCATCACCAAAAAGGGGGAGAATGTTGTGATATGATTCCCCGGATTTGGTTTTGGATGATGAGCAAACATAAATAATGTATACTAACTTATTTGTGAGCGCAGTTATGGAGATCGTCGCCAAAAGAATACGAACATCAAAAGCGACGTCTCAAGACTTCTCAATACGCGTGATCGTGCCTGGAGCTTCGTTGAAGCTCAAGGATCTTTATTGAAGTCAAGAGGAATGAAGATTGAAGCTTTGAAGAAGGCTTGTAAGGTTTATTTTATAGTCTTCTTGCTTCATAGATTAGAATGTTAAGCCTTGAGTAGGACTTACATTAAATACTTTATTTCGCTCATATCTTAGAGCTAGGATATTCATAGAAGCCATTAGAAACTTTCTCGAAGCCTATCGCTTCTTCCCTCGGCTTCGAGTGCATGTTAGTTGGTTCAAGAAGAGTCACCAACCGACTAGATGACGATCTAGTCGGTCAGCAACTCTACATGAACCGACTAGATGCCTTGCTATTTTCAGCTCTTTCCAGGTTGATCAATTAGTCGGTCAAAGAAGAGTCACCGACCGACTAGATGACGATCTAGTCGGTTAGGAATCCTTCTTAGACCGACTAGTTGAGCTTGCCTCTGTACAGCCTGAGTTACTGTTTCGAGTTAGTCGGTCAAAGAACGATTACCGACCGACTAGTTGAGAAACTGGTCGGTCAGCATTTGTTCTTAAACCGACTAAGTCATCTTGAAGTCAACCTATTCTATTTCGACGTTAGTCGGTCAAAGATCATTCACCGACCGACTAGTTGTGAAACTAGTCGGTCGGCAAGTCTTCTTAGACCGACTAGTTGTCTTTGCCTGTACTTCGACTTCTTGGCTGTTCTACCGTTAGTCGGTCTACGTTGTATCACCGACCGACTAGTTGATGAACTAGTCGGTCAGTGATCCTTCTTTGACCGACTAGTCTGCTTCAGAATAGAGCCGTTGGGATTCTTTCAAACTCGATTTCTCTTGCCCCTTTAAATAGAATCCTGATTCGTTTGAAAGAGGGTTAGAGGTCCTATTTCCAAGCAATTTCAGACCTAAGAGAAGAGCTCTCTCAAGCTATTTCAAAGCTCTCTCTCCCTCACACGAATCTCTCCCTCAACACCTTGAGCCCTAATTCCTCCAGAGAGATTCTCTCCATTGTGAGCTTCTCAAGCCAAGAGCTTGATCTTAGTCACCATACTCCACCCTAGGCTTCCATTGCTGGTCATCTTCTTGAAGCTAGGGTTTGGTGACATCCTCTTCCTCAAAATCCATCATTGCCCTAATTTGGTAAGTATACTCAAGGCATAGGATTTTGTAAGGTAAGAGTTTATTTCATTTCAATCGTATTTGAATTGTGTCTCTCGGTTGTGAGAGAGGTTGTGATCCCGGTTTGTGGGAGTCACATGTCTTTTGTATGATTTGACTTGTGAAGGTTTTTCACAAGTATTTCATAGTGGAAATCTTGAGTTAGGGTTGCTAACTCAAGTATCCGGAGGGGATCTGGGTGGTTGGGACGTAGGATCACCGGGAACAAGTCAGGGAGACTTGGGTGGATCCGAACCCAGTAATATTGTTTGTTTGCGTATGTTTTAATTCTTGTTGATAGTTGTTTAATTCCGCATTGTCGTTTGTTTCTTGCACAATAATTAGGAATAACTATCTTGATTATTTTAAGTACTATTCACCCCCCCCTCTAGTACGTGTGCAGTAGCTACCAAAGGGCACTACAGAGTTTAGGGATCAACTATTAAAGACTGAGCTCAATCTCAGTAATCTCGAAAGCCAACTCAGGAGAACGCTTCTCAGAGCTGAGAAGGTAGAAAACATTCTCAACAAGTGGAACTCCAGGAAGACAAAGCTCGACGACATTCTGAACATGGGAAAAGTCTCAGGAGATCGTACAGGTGTAGGGTACAATAGAGGAGGCTATCTTCATGCATCCAAGGAAAGACAGTTCCCTGTTACTGAAGGTCGGAAGAAGATGAGGAACTTCGAGCAAGGAGATCAGAATTTAAAGCTGAAGATGAGTGCAATATCCAGGCGTTTCATGTGTAATTACTGTCAGTTTATAGGTCATACAGACAGGAATTGTTTTATTCGTATGAAGCATCAGCGTGAAGGAAGAAACAATGGACATCTTGGCAAAAGGCTCATGAAAAGGTGGGTTAGAAAATCTGAACTGCTCAGTTTGGTTGTTTACACCTCATGATTGCTTTTTAAGAAAACATGTGGTACTTTGACAGTGGATGCTCCTGGCACATGACTGGTAATCGAAGTCTTCTTACTGAATATACTACAGGCAACAAAGGTCAGTTACTTTTGGTGATGGTCAAAGGAGCAAAGTCATTGGGAAGGGAGAGCTGAAGATGACGGGATCTATTACTCTAAAGGATGTGATGCATATAGAAGACTTGAAGGCTAATCTTATTAGCATAAGTCAATTGTGCGACCAAGGTCTGTTTGTTCAGTTTACCAAAAACAAGTGTGTGGCTCTCAATGACGCTGGAACTTGCATTCTGACTGGGAAAAGATGTGCTGACAATTGCTATCTACTTCAGGAAGATAACAGTTGCCTCAGTGTAAGTGTTGATATCTCTGAGCAGTGGCACCAAAAGCTAGGGCATCTCAACTACAAGACATTGATGAAGATATCCAAAGTGGGAGTTGTTCGTGGGATACCAGCCAGGGGCGGAACTACAGAGGCGCTGCCCCGGGCAGCTGCCCAGGGCAAAAAATAGGCAAAAAAATTACTTAATGCATCATAGCATGAAAGGTGCAATTGGTTAGCACGATGAGAAAATGTGGTTCATGTCCTTGGTTCGAATCTGGCCTTTGACATGTAATTTTAATTTTTGGAACTCAAAAAACGACATTGAATCTGGCCTTTGACATGTAATTATTTTAATTTTTTGAACTCAAAAAACAACATTTCACATTATATATAACACAAAATTTCCTTATTTTTATAACTTACAGTGGACAAAAAATATATAAATCTCACACGATTTTATATAATTTAGGCATGTATATTTTTATTCATTTAGCAAATTTTGCAAATCACGATCGATAGCGAGCATATTATTTTTTTGATGGAATTTCTCTATTATTTCCTCTAATCTCGACTTCTCATGATATATAACACAAAATTTTCTTATTTTTATATATTTTAACTTAAAGGGGACCAAAAAATCTAAATCTCACATGATTTTATATGATTTAGGCATTTAGATTTGTATTGATTAAGCGAATTTTGCACTTCTTGGTCGATAATGAGCATATTATTTTTTAGATGGAATTTCTCCAATCTTCACTTTGATCTCGACTTTTCGAGTGGAGGTAGTTGAAGGGTTGTCTGTCAATCCTCGGAATCTCTCGCAACGATGGCAATTGCAAGATCTTCAGTGTAGAGGAATGAGTTGCTGACAACATTTACAAGATCCCTAATATTTTTCATGTTTTCCTTTCTTTTTTTATTTTTTTTGTTTCTCATTGGTTTGATCTTGTTTTTGTTTTTCGTTAGTTTGATCTTGATTCTTATTATTATTTTAATTCGTCGACAATATAGTATTATTATTTGATTCTTGATCGATCTGGTTTTAGTGCAAATAATGGAGATGTTAAGGGTATAAGAAAACTCAAAATTTTTTGGCTTTGGTATTTTAAAAATTTATTCTTTGCATAATTCTTTTTTTGCCCAGGGCAAAAAAAATTTCTGGTTATGCCACTGATACCAGCCATAAACAAGAGAAGATATGTGGTCCTTGTCAACTAGGAAAACAAAAGAAGACTAGTCATAGACAACTTCAGACTATCACCACATCTAAGAACTTGGAGCCGTTATACATGGATCTGATCGGACCCACAACAGAAGTTAGCATGGGAGGTAAGAAATATATCTATGTCTGTGTTGACGATTTCTCACGCTTTACTTGGGTAGATTTTCTCAAGGAGAAGTCAGACAATTTTGACGCTTTCAAGAAGCTACGCACCCGCCTTCAGACTGAGAAAGGAAACATCATTGGAAAGATCATCAGGATTCAAAGTGACCATGGCAAGGAGTTCGCGAATCACTCTTTTGCTTATTTTTGTTTGTGCACAGGGAATTGCTCATGAGTTTTCAGCTCCTAAGACCCCTCAACAGAATGGAGTGGTTGAAAGGAAGAATCGTACTCTACAAGAAATGGCGTGCGTGATGCTGAATGCCAGGGAGGTCAGTGCTAGATGGTGGGCGGAAGCTGTCAACACTGCATGCTACACCATAAGTAGAGTGTATCTAAGACCCAGAACAGAGAAGTCTCCATATGAGATCTGGAAAGGTAAAAAACCTGTTGTATCTTACATTCATATCTTCAGAAGCAAATGTTATATCTTGCAGGATCGGACCCCTAAGGGAAAGTTTGATGATAAGAGCGACAGAGGGATATTTCTTGGATATTCTACTACTAGCTATGCTTTAAGGGTGCTAAATCATCGTATAAATGTCATGATGGAGTCAATTAATGTTGTTGTCGATGACTTTGATTGGGGAGAAGCTGTTATAAATGAAAGGACAACTCCTCAGGAAGAAGGCACTGATGAAGAAGACTGTGTTAAACAAAATGCTACGACATTTGATACAATACAAGGTAATGTTGAACAAAATGTTGTAACATCCGTAGAATAAAACCGATGAGAAGGAAAATGTTACTCATAACAAGGCTCGACTGGTGGCTCAAGGATACACTCAAATTGAGGGTATTGATTTTGATGAGACGTTTGCGCCTGTAGCTCGGCTGGAATCTATCAGACTACTTTTGGCAGTGGCCTGCAGCTTCAATTTCAAGCTCCATCAGATGGATGTGAAGAGTGCATTTTTGAATGGGATATTGAATGAATAGGTGTATGTCGAACAGCCGAAGGAGTTTGAAGATCCATTTCTACCAAATCATGTATACCGATTGAAGAAGGCTCTCTATGGTTTGAAACAAGCACCAAGGGCTTGGTACGAAAGGTTGACCAACTATCTTTTCCAAAAAGGCTATGAACGAGAGGGAGCTGACAAGACATTATTTGTTCAAAGAACCATGTCAGCTGTTATTATTGCTCAGCTTTATGAGGATGATATAGTATTCGGCTCCACTTCACAACAGTTGGTATGTGAATTCATTGCTCTCATGCAGAAAGATTTTGAGAAGAGCATGGTTGGTGAATTAAACATGTTTCTTAGACTTCAAGTAAAGCAATCTAGTGACAGGCTGTTCATTTCTCAAAGTAAGTATGCTAAGAATCTTATTAAGAGGTTTGGTCTGGAAAATGCTCGGCAAGTTCGCACCCCTATGTCCACAACTAAAAAGTTGTCTAAGGATGATGGTGGGAAATCAGTAGAAGTCACATTATACAGAAGTATGATAGGAAGTTTACTGTATCTGATAGCTAGCAGGCTAGACATCAGCTTTAGTGTTGGGGTATATGCACGCTACCGAGCTTGTCCTAAAGAATCCCATATTACTGCTGTGAAACGTATAATAGGATATATCAACGGGACAACTGATTATGGTATTTGGTATTCTAAGGACACTAATACCTTACTCTCAGGCTACCGTGATGCTGATTGGGCAGGAAATGCAGATGACAGAAAAAGTACCACAAGAGGATGTTTTTATGTGGGAAATAATCTTGGTTCCTTGTACAGCAAGAAGCAGAACTCTGTCTCCCTATCCACTGTCGAGGCCGAATATATTGCGACAGGAAGTTGTTGTACACAACTCCTATGGATGAAATAAATGCTGACAGATTATGGTGTGGAGCAAGATGTCTGGACTAGTTTGTGTGACAACCAGAGCGCCATCAATATATCCAAGAATCCCGTTCAACATTCCAGGACCAAGCATATAGACATTCGACATCATTTCATCAGAGAACTGGTTGAAAAGAAGGTTCTTGTCATGGAGTATGTTGCTACTACCAGTCAATTAGCCGACATCTTTACTACCCTTGGACTCCAGTAGATTTGAAGAATTGCGAAAAGCTCTTAGGCTGTATCGTATTTAATGTTACACATTATGTTATACATAATGTTGCACATTATGTTGCAACATTAAGGGGACTCTGGGTATATATTTTCTTTGGGGGCTTCTTTATTTGCCCAGTCTTTATTATCTTGGCTTTTCCTCTCTCGGAGCTCTTCGCTTCTCAAGTTCATTTCAAAAAGTTCCAAAGTGCTCCTAGGGTTCTTGATTTTTCTTCGATAAAGAATTTCTCTGTCTCCCTTCGTCAAATGGGGCGCGCTCAGAGTCAGAAATCCTCTCCGAACCCTTGCCGCTCTTCTCGACAGGCCGCTTCATCTCAGAGTACTTCATCTTCGTCTTCGTCTTCTCGAGTTAAACGAAAGGGGGTGCCTCGTACCTCTAGGGTTTCGTCGGTTGGTAATTCCCCTCTCACTTCATCCCCAATGTCTTGTGAGTACATGCATTCTGGCTCCTCATCGAATTCGGCTATAGTTGTTTTTCCCCAATTCTTGATATTCCGCTTCCATCTGTCAAACCCTCTTCATCAACATTTGAAGATGATGATCAGTTGCCTCATCATGTCACTGTTCAAGATTGGTTTTGGTACCTCCGAAGGACAGGGCGAAGATTGGATCTCTCGTGGTTGGATCTTTCTGAAGTTTGTGTTAACCCGCTTATTCATAGAAAGATTCGTGGAAAATTGATTAGTGTGGAAGTGCCTGCGGATAACAAAATCATTATTCATACCTGGAATCCAAGAAGATCTGCTGTGACTATTTCAGAAATAGTAGTAGTAGATATCTCTGATTCCGACTCCTCCGTGTCTACAAAAAAGCTTCTTCCGGATGTTGATGATGATGTTAATTCTAGTTTTGTGGAGGTGTTGCTGAAGGTTGTGATGCCTATATTGATCCTATAAGTAGTGTAGACTCCAGTGAGGATCACAATGATCATGACAGTTGTGTCTGTCTTGACAAGGATCAACCTCTAGTTTCTGCAGATATGATTGTTGATCCTATTATCCTCGTTATAGCTGCGGATCTAATATGGAAGAGTTGGTTACTGAAATAGGAGAGAAAGTCATGTCTGATGTGGGTGTAGAAGCTGAGGTACATGATGATATGTTAGAAGGTACTCAGGCTGGAGATGAAGGAACTGTCTCAGTTGATGTTCCAGTTGATGTTCCTAGTACGATCCAAGGAGGTAGCACAACAGATATGCCAGATGGGGTTCCCTCTTCAGATGTTGATCCCATAGTCAATGTTGATCATAGTGTCAATGTTGCACCAAATGTTGCACCATATGTTGATCCAAGTGTCAATGCTGAAGAGATGACTGCTATACCAATAGAAGGAGACCCATTAGTTGCCTCTCCTACTGAGGATTTGTTACCCCCACACTCTCGCAAACCTAGATCTAGCTCTCGTAAGCGTGTTGCTGCTTCCAGGTTGAATACTCCATCTCCATCTAAGAAGTCCAAGATGGATGGCCCTACAGGTTCCCCTCATCTGTCCCCATTTTTGGCATTTGATGCCTTATCCAAGACTTTCTTTGACCAGTCCTGCAAAAAGAGATGGTCCACATACTCTGAGAGGTCCATTCTAGGCGAAAAATCTATAGCCATATCCTCTTTTGCAAAGACACAGTTCGTATCCTTCCTCAAGGAGATTGATCTACTCCATGCAGCGAGTTGTTTTAAGACTTTTTATCCTGTCTTAGTTCGAGAATTTTATTGCAATCTGTCCAAATCCTCAGGGGATTCCTCATGTAGATGGGCTTTCAGGACCTATATTAGGGGCAAAGTTGTCCCTTTCTCTCCATCCTTGATTAACAAAATTCTGAAGTGGCCCAGCTCTCAGAATCTGCCTGCTTATGGAATCTCTATTGGTGATGACTTCGATATTTTTGTGAAGACTGTCACAGGAGGACGGTACAAATGTTGGCCCAAATCTTTTTCCTTTCCATCTTCTGCTCTGACAGCTAAATACTTCTTGCTTTATCGGATTGCTACTAGTAACTGGCTGCCCACCACTAATATGTTTGTCGTAACTAAGGCCATGTGCAAGCTGATTTATGCGGCTGGGAACAAGAAGTCCTTCAATCTGGGACGGATCATTTTCGACTCCATTCTATCTCTTTCAGAGTCCTCTGCACCATCTTCTTCCCTTCCTCATGCCTCACTTATATCCATGGTGCTCTTCTCCCAGTGGATTTCCCCTGACTCATCTGAGCTTGCTTTGACTTGTGAAGGGATCAGCTTTACTACCAAGTCTGTGGCAAGTAAAATCGATGATATATCTGTTGTCTCATCATCTCCTCAGAAGTCTGTACCCACCTCTCCTGTTTCCCCCCATCTGCTTCTGCTTTTGCATCTGCTGTCAAAGAGCCTCCATCTTTGTCTGACTCCATGGCTGGACAGTCTATTATTCTGGAAGATATTCTAGTGCTCAAAAAGGCTGTGAAAAATATGTATGATCAGCTGCTCCTTCTTCAAAGTCAGAAAGTTTTACTGGAATCTCACAAGCTTTTACTTCAGAACAGAATTTCACAGCTTAAGTCCAACCTATCTTCAGGAAGTGGTACTCAGTAAGGTATATCATTTGTCTTTTTGTGGCCCAAAGGGGGAGATTATTTTGGCTGTATATGGTGTTGGTTGTGACCTTGTAACCTTGTGGTGGTTGTGTGGTACGCTTGGTTGTTCTCTTATGGTGTATGATGTATGCTGCTGTGTGCTGTCTCTCTGCTATATCATCTATATGATTGTCTTCATCATACTGTACTATACTATTCCCCAGAATGTCTTTCATCTTGATCTCGACTGTGTTTATTCTTGATTGTGCCACTAAAAGCCAAAGGGAAAGATTGTTAGGTCATATGAATATGACTTTCTTGTTGTTAGTGGCACAATGGGTTCATTATGGATGTTCTCAGTGTGTGTATGGTGAATGTTGGATAATGTGTCGTACATTATGTTGAACATAATGTCCAACATACGAGATCAGGTTTTTGCGATGCTGTATGAGGCTGATAGTTTTGTATCGTATTGTAGATGGGAGGCTATTTTGGTTGCTAGCTATTGCCATCGAAGGCTTGGGTGGTTTTCCATCGACTTAAGAATCATTGCAGATTCTGTTGGGATCGAGTATTTCTAGCCTTGATTGAGGCGGTTGTAGAGAGAGGTTGGTTTTTCGCTCAATTATGGTTATTGATGTTTTAGGCAGTTGTGGCGGAAAACAAATCCTAGCTTGGCTTCGCTAATTGTGGACGGCCAATCTCCCCAGATTCGATTGCTTGTACTTCCTTTAACGGCTCCATCATCGAGGAGGCGAGTTCGGTTAAAAGGCAAGCGGTGATTGGCGGCTAGGGTTACGACTTGAAGGATAGCTTTTGCGAAAGCTGCAAGGAGCTCCGGGAGGAGGCTGACTACTATAGAGGTAGGAGATCAAGGGAGTTTATCTTTTGTCAGTATTGCAAGGGGATCTTGCACGTAAGGGGAGCTTGCGCAAATTACTCCACGGTGATTGATTGAGATCATCCCTAACGGTTTGTATTGAGGGGGAGATTGTTCCCCTTAGTAATAAGTGGTATTGGTGTTTGTAATCATTAATACTTAGTGAAGTTATTTGATTTTCTGGGCGAGGCCCCGCAGATGTAGCTGTGCGCACCGAACTGTGTTACCAATTTCTTTGTTTCATCTTGAGTACTGTTTTGATCAAATGTGTTTATCGCTTGAGCTTGCGTACTAAATTTCATTTAACTTGGATTGGTTGTCGTAGCATTCAGTTTGAGTAGCTCTTCAAACTCAGTAAATGTTGCAGATATAGGAGGAGATAATGGAATTTTTGGATTTGTATTTTTTCATGATCTGATTTTAGCATTGGACGGCTGTCATATTTGGTGGGCCATGATGGCTGGAGTGATGGCATTGGGCGGTTGCCATATTTGGTGAATACTTCCTCAGTTTGGGCCATGATTCCCTCCACTATGGAATTGGGTAGTCTTTTGGGTGGAGAAGCGCGACTCGCCCATGAGATTTTTGGACCGGAGCCCAAGGCCGTAGTAGGCTGGTTCACTGGTCGCAGTTGACTTGGCTCCTCCGGGCCCAGTCAAAATGGTCGTATCAATTGCCCACATCTTCTGAGCTCTGCCATTGTTGATGTGGAGGTCGGGAGATGTAGTATAAGGGGGGAGAAGTTGCTCCCTCTGTAAAATTGGTCCGTCTTACGGAGTCGGCTAGTGACGATAAATCGTCGGTCCGAGATTCGTTCGGTGGCGAGGGGAGTTATGCCTCGACTTACGGCCAACGAAGGAGTTTGGTCAGCCAGCTGGGGGAGTTGCCCCAGCCTTATGACCAATCTCGTTCGTTCGGTGGCGAGGAAAGTTGCCCCTCGACTTACGACCGACGAAGGAGTTTGGTCAGCCAGCTGGGGGAGTTGCCCCAGCCTTACGACCGATCTCGATCGTTTGATGGTGAGGCGAGTTGCCCCTCGACTTACGGCCGATGAAGGAGTGGGTCGACCTACTGGGGGAGTTGCCCCCAGCAATACGATCACCGGGTCGGTCCACCCGTTAGGGGAGCTATCCCCAGGCTTACGGTAGATCGATGAACTGGCCTGCTGGGGGAGTTGCCCCCAGCCTTACGGACAGTCAGGTCGGTCTACCTGCTGGGGGAGCTATCCCCAGGCTTACGGTAGATCGATTGACCGGCCAGCTGGGGGAGTTGTCCCCAACCTTACGGACAGTCGGGACGGTCCACCCGCTGGAGGCCTAGGCTTACGGTAGATCGATTGACCGGCCTGCTGGGGGAGTTGCCCCCAGCCTTACGGACAGTAGGGTCGGTCCACCCGCTGGGGGAGCTATCTCCAGGCTTACGGTAGATCGATTGACCGGCCTGCTGGGGAGTTGCCCCCAGCCTTACGGACAGTCGGGTCGGTCCGCTGGGGGAGTTGTCCCCAGCCTTATGATCGACGGGTCGATTGGCCCGCTGGGGGAGGTACTCCCAGTCTTACAGTCGATCAAGTGATCGGTCAGCTGGAGGAGTTTCCCCCAGCCTTACGATCGATCTGTCCATTCGGTTGCGAGGGGAGTTGCCCCTTGACTTACGACCGACGAATGGGTGGGTCGGCCAGCTGGGAGATTTGCCCCCAGCCGTACGACTGGTCCGTCTGTTCGGTTGCGAGGGGAGTTGTCCCTCGACTTACGGCCGACGAATGGGTAAGGACCTTATGAAGGCTTTCGAAGGTTCCATGGTGGCGCTCTGCAACTACTTTGTCCGGCTCAGGTGGATGCGGGAGCAGTTTGGCAGCCCGGTCGGGGCCATTCGTCTAGCGGTAGCTTCGACGGCCCTTCAGAAGGGCTGCTCGGATGCCCAAACAGAGTCCGGACGAGCAGCTTGGTCGGATTGGTTGGGGGGCTGACAGTTCAACAAGCGGGGGCCCAACAGCACAGTCGGAGGAGCTGTTCGAACGCTCGAACTCGAACCACTATGGTCTGGTTAGATCGGCTCAGCCACGGTTGGAGGAGCTGCTTGGATGCTCGAACTCGGACGACTGTGCTTCGGCCAGATCAGCTTGGCCACGGTCGAAGGAGCTGCTTGGATGCTCGAACTCGGACGACTGTGCTTCGGCCAGATCAGCCCGGACACGGTCGGAGGAGCTGCTTGGATGCTCGAACTCGGACGAATGTGCTTCGATCAGATCGGCTCGGCCACGGTCGGAGGGAGAGCTCATCATGGCCGGCAGCTCTATCAGGGTAAGGATGAGTCCAGACGAGCTTGACAAGAGGGCTCAGAAGCTCGACAAGGAGGCCCGCCACGGTGGCTCGGATGAATGGACCATTGGGAGTGGCTTGAAGCTCATTCTCTATCGTTCAAAGTGGGAGAAGCTCGATCCATCGTCGAACATGGCAGGGGCACCTCGTTCTCAATCGAAACGAGGCAAGGATGCACCAATCTTGGTCGGAAGATCACCTAAGGGAATGGAGCAAGGAGTGCCAAGGCTGATCGGTCGGTGTAACGTCCAGTGTGTGATGGATCGTCAGCTCCTCGCACTTGGTTGGATCTGTTGGATATGTTTGGCTTGGTCGGTAGCCCGAAAAGGGTTGCCCTGTAAGCTCGTTGTGATCTTCGATCTTTGCAGCAACATCGACATGGAGGTGCTCTGTAGTTGCCTTGGTCAGGCAGGACGAAGTTGAAAGCAGCTCGGCTCCTTGGCAAAAATTGCTCGGAGAGGAACGTCAAATCCCCAGAGCCCCTAGCTCGGCCGAAGCGAGCCGAGCTCGCCAGATCTGGTCGGTGGTCTGCAGGTCGACAGAAAAGCTCGAATGGAAGATCCAAGTCGCCGCTCGGTTGTTGGAGGAGCTCTACAGGAGGAGTTTCGACGCAGCGCCCAGGCTCGAATGGCGGGAACGGAAAGTGTTGTTTGTATTTGGTCCGAGGCTTACAGCAGGGATCGTTGTTCTCCACGGCATGATGGTTTGTTAGAGCTCACCACTACTTGCCCCCAGTTTGTTTTCAGCTCCCGAGACCACCGAAGCTGACGACGTTTGGGGTGCGTCAGGCATGGGCTTGGCAGATCTGTAGCTTGCCATCGAAAGTGGCAGATGGTGGGCAAAGGAAAGTAGCGATCTGTGGAGCATTTCCTTGACGATGCTAGGGGATGTGGAGTTCCTTGCTGATGCCTAGATCTGATGTCTCGTTGGGTCAGTGAGACATGGTCGAAGTCGATCGACCCATGGGGTTGGAGCTGGGGTCGACGCCTTCGAGCTTTGGTCGGAGTTGTTGACGCTCGAATGGTCTGAAGGTCGATCGGGTCGATGCCTTCGAGCTTTGGTCGGAGCTGCCGATGCTTGGATAGTCTGAGGGTGGTCTGCGACCTTTGCGGAGAAGCATCTTGTGACCTGGAGGACATCTGAGCGGCCATCGTCAAGCCGGGGGATGGTCGGAGGTTGATCCAAGCTTGCCGGAGCTCCGCCGTCTCGATCTGGGGCGAGTTGCAGTTGGATCTGAATCTCACTGGCCCCCAAACTCAAGTCGAGACAGCGCTCAACCACTGAAGTCGCCATCGTCTTTGCAGTCAGGGGAAGACGACGATTCCCTGTCTCCTGCGAGTCGTGGCGAGTCCAAGAGACCCAAGGTAGGCTCAGATCTGCGAGGTATGGCGAGATTTGGTCGATGCATGGCTAGCTTCGGCGAACTCGAACAACCCAAGTCAGGCTTGGTTCTATCCCTCTTGAGGCACGGCGAGTTTGCAACATACTCGTACGACCCAAATTAGTATGGAGAGGAAATTTGTCGTTCCAACCTGGGAATCAAACCAAAGAATGGAACAATAGAAATATTGAAAATCAACAAGAACTTTAGTTAGAGTGCATGCTTGATGCGTTGGGAATTTTGGTCATTTTGAAATGACATGGCTCCCCGGGGACCCGCTGGCGAAGAAGAAGGAAAGCATTGGGCTTTTTGGCGAGCTAGAGCGTTTCCCAGCATCGTTGGACGGTGGCGAGAGTGAAAAATGACTGTGAGGCTCAAAGGAGGAGTCAATCCCAACTGCCGCGTTAGAGCAGAATCATCTCTCTCGGCTAGCTTTGTGAGTTTATTCCGATTGTCATCCCTCGGAGGTGGCGGGGCTTGATTGAGATCCGATCAAACGTCGAATGTCGTCGAACATTAGAGGGGACCACCCTGATCTCGCCGCCTGCAACGTACTCGGGAGACTACCCTTTCGGATAAGATCTCATGCGTGGTGAAGCCGGGGTGATGATGTTTTCCCTCTGGTTGCCTTTGCAGTTAGAGGTCGTCGAAGATCGGAATGGTCGGTTGCCCATCTCCGAGAAAGGAAGGTTTTGGACCGAGCATAGGAAGGAAGCCCTGGACGGTCGCAAATGATCTCAGAAATTTGGGCGGTAGCTTTGGACTGAACAATGGAGGATCCCCCAATTCGAAATGCCCAAGATGGTGCGCCAACTTGGTGATTATCTCGATTTGGATCCTCTAATTGGATACAATGGATCATTCAATTTGGAGATTATCTCAGGACACTTGAGCACATTGGATGCTTCCTCATAGGGGCATAAGCCGAAGAAGATGGAGAAGCAAGAAGCAGATAGCGAGACCAACTCAAAGTATTCCTGAGGGAGCATCAGTCGAAGACCACCGTTGATGCTTTCAGACGGCGGTTCATTGGATACGGATCCGAGATTGTCGCTCATTGCTGGTGGGATCTCGTTTGATGACCCGAGGTATTTCTTCGGCGAGCTTAGGGCTCCATGGTCGGGTATTTGATGGGATCCCCGCTCTTTCTCCCTTGGCCGCCTGTCGATGCCTCGACTTGGGCGATGGGTCAAGTGCTTGGATCCGAACGAAGAAGCCGACGGTGAGAGAAAAAGGATATTGATAAATAGAACGAGTCATTTGTCGGTGTGGTGGACGACGTGGGCGTTGACTCGTTCCCACAGATGGCGCCAGATGTTTACGTGCGTTTTTGCAACACATGTTGATAGTCTGGAGGCCTGGGTGTCGTAGCTGTCACGTGAGACGGAGATGACCCTTGGGGTCGATCGATGGCGTGTTCGCTTGAGCAGGAAGACGTTGATCCATTCTTTGGTGCACCAAGGGGTATCCTCGGTGGGACGACAACCTCTGGGCTCGGTTGAAGGCAAAGTCGCTCGGTGAGGGATGCGTAGATCCTTGCATCGGCTTACCGAAGGGTAGCCTCGGCAGAGCGACGACCTCCTGGTGGTGGAGATGAGCGGACTCAGGGATGAGGGCGCTCGACTCTGGCTGGGAAGACACTGGGGGTAGCCTCGGTGTTACTGGATCTCCTGGACCTAAACAGACGAGAGAGCTCGTCAGGGGGGTCGGACCTTGGTTCCGACCAATTCCCTTCCGATGCCAAAGTCAGATTTGGTCCGATAGATGCTCGGTGGGATCGGACTTGGTTCCCGGAGAGACCAAGCACCGATCCTTGGGCCGAGCTATGGAGGAGAAATATGTTAGGTCGAAGAAGGTGAGAGTTTGTATGTGATACCTCCTTTGTAGATCTCAAAGATCCGCCCCATTTGGATGACGCAACGCCTCCCCTCATATAGGCCAATCATCCTAATAATGTGCCATGATGTCATGATGTGACATCATGGCCATCATTCATGGGGACGTGCAAATGGGGAAGTGTTGACCCCCACTAATTGCGCCCGTTTGGTGAGGGAATGAATGCCATGAACATGGCCATGATTGGCGAGTTAAGGCCATAAATGTGGCTGCCATATTTGGTGGGCCATGATGGCTAGAGTGATGGCATTGGATGGCTGCCATATTTGGTGGGTCATGATGGCTGGAGTGATGTCATTGGACGGTTGCCATATTTGGTGAATGCTTCCTCGGTGTGGGCCACGATTTCCTCCACTATGGAAGTGGGCAGTCTTTTGGGCCTCCGTCTTGGGTGGAGAAGCACGACTCGTCCGTGAGATCCTTGGGCCAGAGACCAATGCCGTAGTAGGCTGGTTGACTGGTCATAGTTGACTTGACACCTCCGGACCCGGTCAAAATGGTCGTATCAGCCATGATTTTTTTGCTCCCATTGATGATAGAACAATTTGTTCTCTTATATTGATCGGCTGGGAGCATGTTTTATAGTCTCTAATGATATGGTGCCTTCTCTTTGTAAAGGCATGTTGACCATGGGCAGCTTTTTATCTACATGACTGAGTTAAGTAATAGAAATCTATTGTCATTCGAATTATTGCTTGATTTATAGTTCTCTGTTGGCAGACTGGAAGCATTATTTCATTATTGCTTGAATTATTAGCAGGAGGTAAACTGGAAGCATGATTTCATAGATGCAAAGAGTTCCTCTGATACAATATCATAGCCCGTTTTAGGCACGAGAGATGTTGTGGTTTTTTTGTTGTTACTGTAATGTTTTCTCTGTCTCTTTTAGTAGTGATACGTCTATTTTGCGAAGGGCCAACAACATAGGCCCAAAAGCACAGCCCAACGAACGAAGCCCGAAAGATACGAGCCTGGATACCCGACCGCTGATCGGAAGCCCATCTGCGCGATCAGGCCCGCCCGGCAAAGCCCCATAGAGGGCCCCCAAATATCGATCCGACCCGGCCCCGATAACGCACGAGTCACTCACCCACTCCAGCGATAACTGTTCCCCCGATCCCGTTACCACTTAATGGCTGTTATGGGGAGGTGCTGGCATGGCGCATGGAGCGGCGACGGGGGGGGCGGATTGAGGGGGCACGTTCGAGGGCGGACGAGCGACGTGGGTCGGGGGAAATCACGGCGGGAGGTCTATAAAAGGGTTGGAAGGACGACTGGACAAAGGACCGCATCTCAGGTATCTAAAACCTAAGGTACTCCATCAACGACCTAGTTCCCCCATTTCATCTCCTTCCTCCCCCGCTCGCGCCGTGAGACGCCGTTCAGATCTCCTCTCGAGTCGAACCGTCTCCGCCGGGCCTCCTCTTTCGGATCACTGTCTGACTTAAGCATCGGAGGGGATTTGGCCGGAACCAAGGTCCGGCCCCCCTGACGAGTGTTCTCGTCTACGCAGGAGGACATCAGATCCACGGGCCGAGGCTTCCCCTCCGCCCCTCGCCGGCCGCGTAACCAGCGAGACGACCGAGGCTTCCCCTCATCATCCGCCCGACTGAGGCCGAGCACGACCGTCCGAGGCCGGGCGTTCCACACCGGGCCGAGGCTTCCCCTCCGCCCCGCGACCGGTCACGTAACCAGCGTGACGATCGAGGCTACCCCTCGTCGTCCGACCGTCCGAGGCCGAGCGTCTCAACTCGGGTCGAGGCTTCCCCTCGCCCCCCTTGCGACCGAGGACCCCGATTCGGCCCAGCCGACGCGCCCCACGCCGTCCGCAACTCCGACTCGCGCCTCGTCTGCACTGACTCAACACACCCAAGGGACCCCCGCGGGCCCCTTGACCACGTTGACCGGGTTATCCACGGTCAACGCTTTTGTAGTGAGAAAACACTCTGAAACATCTGGCGCCGTCTGTGGGAACCGCAAACTGTCCCACGAAGAAGAAAACCGCACCTGTAATGGCACGATCCAGCAACGGAAAGAGACGCATGCCCCCTATCCCGGAGGAGGGGAATGGCGCATCCAACGGCAACCTTGAAGACACGCCCGTCAACAATCACCCCGCCCCCTCAACCGAAGAGATTGGGGGGTCGGAACTGGCCACACAGGGACAACTCCGTGCCCTGGCCCAGGAGACCAACGCGAACATCCAGACGTTGGTCGCGGCAGTACAGTAGCTCGTTGGCACTGCGCCAGCTAACGGAGGCGTGTTGGGCGACGACCATCGTTGGGCGGGGGGTCCCCCGCTCTTACGATCTGCTGTGGTCGATGACCACGGGAACCAAAGACCGAACACGGAGCATCGGGCGAGATCACGCGCCTCCTCCCCTCATCGTGAAAGGAGCCGAAGAGAAACTGAAGACACGGGGGACGAATCGGTGACCGCGTCGTCTCGTCGACCACGATCACCCCACCACAGGAGAAGCAATCGACACCACTCGAGAGACCGATCGTGGCGGAGCGGGATCTCCCACCGGAGGAGCCGGGAACGCCGGGTCAGCCTGACCCCCAGTGTGGCTAGGGCCGTGGAGCCAGCCCCGCCGGCGCCTGTGCCCCCTCCACCATCGAACGAACCAGAGGCAGGCGGGTGTCGAACC
The DNA here is from genome assembly GCA_030789695.1 of Scilla litardierei. Lineage (NCBI taxonomy): Eukaryota > Viridiplantae > Streptophyta > Magnoliopsida > Asparagales > Asparagaceae > Scilla > Scilla litardierei. The sequence goes on from CM061134.1 coordinate 165,236,476, forward strand.
CCTGGGGGGGATCCACGGAGACCGGTGCCCCCTATCACGGAGAATAACCAACGCACGGGTCCCCTCTCGATTCAAGATCCCGGCGCTGGGGAAGTATGACGGGATAGGAGACCCGGGAAACCACGTGATGGACTACGAGGGGGACATGTCCTTCCAAGGAGCCGACGATGACCTGCTCTGCCGGGGCTTCTATTCAACTCTCAGGGGAGCGGCAAGGACCTGGTACCGCAGCCTACCCAGCCGCTCCATCGACAGCTTCGAGGAACACACCCAGTTGTTCTGCAAACAGTTCATGGCAGGGAGACAGGTAAAGCCTGACGCTGAACATCTGTTTAACATAGTGCAGGGCCCAGCCGAGCCGCTCCGGCAGTTCATGCGCCGCTTCAACGCGGAAAGGCTGAACGTGAACAGCCCTCCCGACCTTGTTGTCCAAACGGCCCTTAAGAAAGGGCTGCGCCATAGAGGCCTTAAGAAATCTATGCACAACGATCCCCCGAAGTACCTCCCAGGGATCATGGCGAGGGCCGAGCGCTTCATGTTGACCGAGGAGACCTTGGCCATTGAGGCAGGGAAGGCCACTCGAGGGACCAAGCGCGGCGACAGCGGACGAGGCAGCCCCGAAGGGTACCGGACCGAGAAGAGGCCGAGAAACAGGCAGCGGGGAGAGGGTACGAGGGACGCCACCCCAGACGCCGTCCTCGCTCAAGTACAGAAGGAAGAGCGCGCCGATCGCCCCCCACCGAAGGCAAAAAGAGGTGGGAAGAATGGGGAGAAGTACTGCAAGTACCACAAGGACAATGGCCACGACACTGAAGACTGCTGGCACTTAAAGAAAGACATTGAGAAGCTGATGAGCCGGGGGCACGCCAGGAGTTTAGCCGACGAGCCGGCCCACAGAGAAGGGACCTCCATGCAGCCGGACAAGGGGAAGAAGATCAACACCGTCCAAGGACCCCTCCGCATCATAGAGTGAGCGGGCGAGGTCCCTCCCCCCAGTCGTAGCCTAGTCCGAGGGGATTATCTAGGTTTACATCCCTCAGTCTAGCTTTATTTCCTTTTCCTTTCCTCCAAATGTACTAGTCCGACAGGACCCTTAAAAGTACAATTGCATTCCCTTTTGTCTTTTCTTAATCTTCGACGGAATCAACATTTCACTAAGGGTGCAAGAGAATGAAGACCGCCGCCTCACTGGAGGGGGAGGGGGAGCTTCGTCCTCGCCGACCAACTCCTGCGCTCATAAGTCTGGGGGCAATTCCCCCAGCCAGCGCGGACGCCGACCGGTCCTAAGCCGAGGAGCTTCGCCCTCGCCGACCAACTCCTGCGCTCATTAGTCTGGGGGCAATTCCCCCAGCCAGCGCGGACGCCGACCGGTCCTAAGCCGAGGAGCTTCGCCCTCGCCGACCAACTCCTGCGCTAATAAGTCGGGGGGAAAATCCCCCAGCCAGCGCGGACGTCGACCGGTCCTAAGCCGAGGAGCTTCGCCCTCGCCGACCAACTCCTGCGCTCATAAGTCTGGGGGCAATTCCTCCAGCCAGCGCAGACGCCGACCGGTCCTAAGCCGAGGAGCTTTGCCCTCGCCGACCGACTCCTGCGCTGGTAAGTCTGAGGGCAATTCCCCCCGGCCAGCGCGGACGCCGACCGGTCCTAAGCCGAGGAGCTTTGCCCTCGCCGACCGACTCCTGCGCTCATAAGTCTGGGGGAAATTCCCCCAGCCAGCGCGGACGCCGACCGGTCCTAAGCCGAGGAGCTTCACCCTCACCGACCGACTCCATCGCTCGTGAATCTGGAGGCAATTCCCCCAGCCAGCTCGGGCGTCAACCAGTCCTAGGCCGAGGACGAGGCAGCAAAGCAAAATACGCGAGAAGTCCGAGTAAGTCAATTTCATTTATAACAGTTAACCAAGGTACAAAAGTGTGTCTTATTTACAGGGAATCGAAGCGAAGAAACCTCTCTACAAATAATCCGCTCTCAACGGACAACAAAGTTCGTCACCTACGGAAACTAGGGCAACACCGGTAGAGCAAAACCTGTCGACCGAGAACCTAAAGTTTTTGGCCTAAGCGAACATCCATGCAACCAGCAATTATTGGCTCTGAAGCAGGGAGCCGGTAGCGAAGCCGAAGGGGACAGCGGGGTCATGGATCCATCTCAAGTAGACTGGCCCAAAGCGAAGCGGATGCTAAAAAATTTGAGGATAAAAACAAGGATAACCGGCCAGGAGGGACGACCTAAGGGGTCCGGGCTCGAGAGGACACATCCTCGAGCGCCTCGCCCTGCTCGGAGCGAGGGGGATCGACAGGCGGTGGAGCTTGCCGGACACGCTCCGCGCAATCCCGGAAGGAAGACTGGACGACTTCGACAATCTGAGGGGCGATGAGGTCTTCATACGTATCGAAGGCCTCCCTGAGAACCTCGAAGATCTTCTCCCCCAGTGTCCTGACGACACCCCTCTCCACCTCCTCCGCAAGCCGCACCACCTGACGCCGATCCGACAGTTCCCTCTGAAGCTCCTCCCTCTCCAGGCGGAACGACTCCGCCGCTTCCTCAGCCGACTGCCGAGCGTCCTCCAACTTTCCCTGGAGGTCACCCACTCGTCCCTCCAGCTCGGCCACACGGAGCTTGAGATGCCGAGACTCCATCTGGGCCTCTGTCATAGCTATCTCCGCCGCCCCCGGCCCGCTCGTGGGCCCTCACGGAGGACTCCTCCAGCTCCCTCAAACGGATGGCTCGGCACTGCAGCTCCACGGTGAGCGTTGAACCCTGAAAGACGAGACATGGGCTAAGAAGAGAGTGAAGGGAAGGAAAGGACAGCAAGATAGCCGAACCTGTTGAAGGATCCAGACCAAGGAGTCCGACATCTTGTCGGCAGGAATCCTCTCGAGGAGACTGCGGTCCCGAAGGGAGGACGGAGCCCTCGGCCATCCGCTGGGCCAGGGCTCGGTCGACAAACACCGAGTCCCCAGGGGTGACCTCGAGGGAAGCCGAGCTGCCCGCCAACAGGGTTCCGATTACCGGCAGCGGAGGCGGGGACGTTGCGACGGGGGTGGTTGTCAGGGCCACCGGAAGATCCCCGGTGGTCGCCGCAGGAAGCACGAAACACGCAGGACTGGAGAGATCCACATCCTCCTTCCTCTTCTTCCCTCCGTGAGGCTCCGCGGGCGCCGAAGTGGAGCGCTTCCGCCTCGCACCATCCCCACCCTCGGGAACAAGAGGGGGCATGCCAAGGGCAGGAGGGACTGCACCGGACCCATCGTTACCCCCCGCCTCTTGGGCTGGCGGGGCGGATCCGGCCCTTGCGACCCCCCTGGAGAGGAGATCGCCAGAAGAAGAGGCGGGAGGCGCGGCCACCACCTTGCCCACAGAAGGCTCGGCTCGGCGCACCTCCTCCTCAACGGTCCGCCGAGGCGCCCTTCCAGAGGTACTACCCCGGCTCCAAGCGGCTCCATGACGGATCAGCTCATCAACATCGCGGGTGAACTCGCAACCAGCCATTCCTGCAAGGGAAACCGAAATCAAGGTAAGCTACGGGGCAACCCAGGACTGAAAAAGCGACCTACCCGGAGACCACAAGACGGCCTTCAAGAGTAGGTCGTCCAACAAAGACCAGATGGATTTCGCCTCCAAGGGGAGGGTCGACAGCAGCGCGGCGGCCGCCAGATCCGCCTCAGAAAGGGCTAGCGTTGAGTTGGGCCGGACCGACCCGCCCCAGCCTGTCAGAATTTGGGCACCCTCCAGGAAGACCACGAAGACATAATCCGAACTCCAATCCCCCGACCAGCGGGGTAGCCCGATCAGGCATTCCCTCCTCGAGCGGGCTCGGAGTTGCAACCATGACCCGGGGCCAACCGTCTGGATCCGATGAAAGTAAAAGAGAAGGGGGAGAGACGGCTCCAGACCACGGGTACAGCATAGCATCACGAAGCCCGTCAGTACCGCAATTGAACAGGGGGTGAACTGGCAAAGGGGCACCATGAGATACTCCATGACCTGGATGAGGAAGGGATTGAGCGGGAAACGAAGACCCAGGCGGAACATCTCGACGTAGACGCCGACCTCATTGCTCCTCGGAAGGCAGATCCGCTCGTCGATGAACGGAACTCGAACATTGTACGGGTAGCAGAGATACCTCTCCCGGATCTCCGTGGCCACTGAAGGAGGAATCCCCGACGACGTTCGGAGGATAACCGGGGGTACATTAAGCCGCACGGCAGCCGACGCCACATCATCGCCGGCGTAGTCCGGGAAGAGCTTCCCCTTCCCCTTATCTCGAAAGGAACGAATCCCAGAGGAGGAACCTGATCCCACAAGCCGGGGCCCTCCCCGCCTCGACTCAGGAGGGTCCCTCACCCCTTGGCCGGAACCACCTATCCTAAGAGCATCCATAATATGAAAATAAGAAAGGAGTTACCTTTTTGTTAATTTTGAGAAGACAAGGAAACGAAGGCGATGGGAGACTCAAAGTTGCGGAAAGCAAAGACTGAGGGAAGAGCAAGGAAGAAGTTGGGATCCACACGGCCGGGGATCTTATATACCAGACTCAGGGGTGAATTCGAAGTGCCTGACAGGAACGCGTGGCAGGCCTCAGAGAACCGGCGGCGTTTCGAAATCGGCGCCAAAGGAAGTCCAATCGATCCGCCTCTTCATTACCTTCATTTATAACCACGCCTCGACTGACGCGCCACTCGGAACCCCAGGAGTCACATCGGTCGACCCGAACCGGCCAAGGCCGATCGGCCCCACCGATGGGGGCAATTGATACGTCTATTTTGCGAAGGCCCAACAACATAGGCCCAAAAGCACAGCCCAACGAACGAAGCCCGAAAGATACGAGCCTGGATGCCCGACCGCCGATCGGAAGCCCATCTGCGCGATCAGGCCCGCCCGGCAAAGCCCCATAGAGGACCCCCAAATATCGATCCGACCCGGCCCCGATAACGCACGAGTCACTCACCCACTCCAGCGATAACCGTTCCCCCGATCCCGTTACCACTTAATGGCTGTTATGGGGAGGTGCTGGCATGGCGCAGGGAGCGGCGACGGGGGGCGGATTGAGGGGGCACGTTCGAGGGCGGACGAGCGACGTGGGTCGGGGGAAATCACGGCGGGAGGTCTATAAAAGGGTTAGAAGGACGACTGGACAAAGGACCGCATCTCAGGTATCTAAAACCTAAGGTACTCCATCAACGACCTAATTCCCCCATTTCATCTCCTTCTTCCCCCGCTCGCGCCGTGAGACGCCGTTCAGATCTCCTCTCGAGTCGAACCGTCTCCGTCAGGCCTCCTCTTTCGGATCACTGTCTGACTTAGGCATCGGAGGGGATTTGGCCAGAACCAAGGTCCGGCCCCCCTGACAAGTGTTCTCGTCTACGCAGGAGGACATCAGATCCACGGGCCGAGGCTTCCCCTCCGCCCCTCGCTGGCCGCGTAACCAGCGAGACGACCGAGGCTTCCCCTCGTCATCCGCCCGACCGAGGCCGAGCACGACCGTCTGAGGCCGGGCGTTCCACACCGGGCCGAGGCTTCCCCTCCGCCCCACGACCGGTCACGTAACCAGCGTGACGATCGAGGCTACCCCTCGTCGTCCGACCGTCCGAGGCCGAGCGTCTCAACTCGGGTCGAGGCTTCCCCTCGTCCCCCTTGCGACCGAGGACCCCGATTCGGCCCAGCCGACGCGCCCCACGCCGTCCGCAACTCTGACTCGCGCCTCGTCTGCACCGACTCGACACACCCGAGGGACCCCCGCGGGCCCCTTGACCACGTTGACCGGGTTATCCACGGTCAACGCTTTTGTAGTGAGAAAACACTCTGAAACAAGTAGCAATGTAAAACAAGACATATACTGTGAATGGAGGAGTTAGAAACTTAGAATCGCTGGTTTGGTGGTGGTGTTGTAATGGATGGCTGGTTTCTCAAGCAAATGGCCTTTGAACCTCAACTCTCATATTGCCTATTTGTTGTTTGCTGAACAAGTTCGTCGCCTTTCTTCTTATCCCAATCATGCTAGCCATGGTCCTCGAGCTGGTCCGACTCGGTCCAGACCAGCTTTTAATCATCTGTTGTGCCCTCCGCAGTCTCAACATCACACATGTCCTCTCCTCGACATTCGTTGCGGTCTTCATCGCGACCATATACTTCATGTTCCAGTGTCACGCCCCGCTTCCCAAAAATATGGAGGCGAAGCGTGAGAAGGTCCGCTCAGACTTGAAGCTACAAAGCTGTAAGTCCGATAAGCGTCAATCAATTTAAAACTGCAGGTCCTTGCAACGCGAATGAAACAAAGATAATAATAATGAAATGAGACAAAAGAATAATCTCAGAATATCCATAAATATAAATTCCAACAACGCAGAAAAGCCACCAGGCTGAAATAAAAGAGAGTCTAACGGCCCAAACATGGCCAAAGTACATCGTACAAAACAAGGGTGCCACGCACCAACGACTAACAACAAAACCTAAAACAAAAGAAAACTCAGTAAAATCACCAAGAAAGGTCACCGGTGTCCACAAAACTCCCCCTGGACAAACATGGACTCAGGCTCAGCGTCAGCAACACATCACGTACACAGCAACGGTCTCTGGCTCAGGTCTAACATGTGACACCCAAAAGAGCAAGGGGCACATGTCAGCAAGTCTACAAGAGACTTGTGCAAGGAAACTGAAAGTAGGTAAAAGTAAAGCAACCTAGCAGTTCTAGCATGATGCAATGACATGGCAGTTAAAGTAATGAGTGCAACAGGTAAGGTAAAGTAAAGTAAAGTACGAGCATGGCATTTAAACATGGCATGGATGACAAGTATAGCATGAATCATTCACAAGACAAGTACAAGACAAGAAAAGTAAGCACCCTTTGCACAGGGATTCCGTCTTTTGGCTAGAGGGTTGATCAGGCCACTCCTAAGCTCAAGTAACAATTTATCCCTACCCCTCCACGTGTGTCGAGCCAGGGCCTTACCCCCGAACGGGAATGCTCGCTTCTGGATCACGAGCCAGGAAGTGTTTTTAACAAGTATGGCATAGGGGTGCACCTAGCCGGTCCAGGAACCCGGGTATTGGCTTTTGACCAACACATGAGGCCCGTTTCCCTGGAAGTAGTATTCAAGGAGTACAAGTATTGTAGCGTGTGCTACGAATGCAACAATCAACTTGGATGACATGTAGAATGCAATGCATGGCAGTTAAAAGTGCGTACAGATAAGGAAAGTAAACGTGACAGTTTAGTATGCATGAACAACAAGTTTAAGGGGTTGGATCTAGCTTCGTTGTCAAGCTAGATCAATTAGGTGACGGATCTAGTTTCGTTGTCAAACTAGATCAAGTAGGTGCCTAGCCAGCTATCATTTCACTGACTGGTCTCTTTTACGCTAGGAACAAGGAAGTGGCCTAAAAACATGGCCCTACACAAGAGTTGGCAAGTTTCACTTGCCTGCAAGTACGACGTCTGAGCACACCGTCCAATGAGTCCAAAAATCACAATTATCCTACGTGCACAAGTCCACCGGCCTAATGTCCATATTATTAATCTTGATTAGTGAACGTAAAACATTTAAAATACTTTGAAAATACTGATTTTAGTCTTGATTAGCATGCATTGGGTTGGGGGTCCTAGGGGTGCAAAGCGTTACCTCAACACGACGCCAAAGCTACACCGGCGTCGGGTAGCGACGCCGGGGGTTGGAATAGAAGAACGCGCTCCAAGTCCTGATTCCAATATAGTTTCCTCGATGGAAGGTTCAGAGCATCAACCGGAGCAACGGTTCCAGATTCCAAAGCTAGCACGTGCGACGACGGGCTACGACGTGCGACGACGTCGTACGCGGCAAGTCGTCAAAGAGAACGCACCTAGGTGGGGCCCACAGTAGTCCTAGGGACCTTTGGGGGACCCGCAATAACTCTGGAGAACTTGGGGGGGCCCACGGTGGCAAGCGGTGCGACGGGTGCGGGGTTGCGACGTTTGGCCATCGGTCGTACACAGCCAAATGCGGGGGGCTCCATCGGTCGGTGCGGGGGAACGGGCTTGTGCAACGCTTGGGGTGTGCAGCAGTGTGGGGGAGCGCTTGGTTCTCTCGGTCGGAGCGGGGGAGGCCATCGGTCGGGCGGGTTGATGCGGGGAGCGCAGCGCTGCAACGTTGCAATGTTGCAACGCGGGGCGATGCGGGTGCTTTTGTCGGTCGGGCACGGTGCGATGCGGGGCGACGGAGCGGCTAGCGTTGCGGGGCTTGGTGCGGAGCGGGGATGCGGCTGTGAGCGGGGGCGGCCATCGGTCTGACCGAGAGAATTCCTCGGTCGGACACAGCTGAAGCGGGGCGATGGCCGTGCAAGCGAGCGGAGCGGGGGAGCGGACATTGGCAGCGGTCGGTGCGGTAGTTTTGGGCCCGTTCTCTCGGTCTGAGCGGGGGAAGTTCGTCGCAACGTTGCGACGAATCGTCGCAACGTCAAATTTGGGTTTTGGGAGCGGCTAGGGTTATTTTCTTGCGAAAATAGGTCTTCCTAGAGGTTGTTCATATAGTATAGATGGGTTGACTTGGTCTAGGGCTAAATCTAATAGGATTAGAAGTTTAAAATAATTTAAAATTTGAAATTCAACTTCTCCAACTCACCCAAGGGTTTGACTTGGTCCAAATGAGCTGGAAATTGGCTCAAAAATTCTTTAAAACGTTTTAAACTCAAATAAATTTTATTTGGCCGAAAATAATTTAAAAATTAATTATTAAAAATATTATAAAAATTGTTAAAAATATAAAAGTGGTCAAATAAACTCCAAAAATTATAAAATAAATATCGGGGTGATCGTGTTGACGAGAGTGAGCTAACTAAGAAGACGGATCTCAATTTTGACGTCAGACGACGAAACTAAAAATAGAAACATCTCCCGTCAAAAGTGAAAATCGCCACGTCTCATCGAATAAGTTTAAATTGTGGGAAAACGACTCGAGAAGCGTCGTTCCAATTTAGTGCCACTATTTAATACTCTCAGAGACGTTCACAACGGCATATCACACGAAAGTGTTCACAAACAAACAAAGTCTAAAACAAACACGTGCACGGCCAAAAGCACGTGCACGAACAACGTACGACGAAAAGTGGTCGTTACATCCTCCCCACCTTAGAATAAAGTCCGTCCTCGGACTTTCTAATTTAGCTAGTCGCTCTAGTAACTACCCCAATCAAGTCATATAATAATTCAACCAGGTATAGTCATTACAAGTGCTTATATATGCACTTGGTAGTCAAACATTAACACTACCAACATGTATATATATACATTCACGTACGTTATACATTAATACCTATTATAGTCCGTCAACTTCATACATGTATTTCAATCATATATATATAAACATACATCCCTTATATAACTACTACCTAGTATAAAACAATAGTTCAGATACTTATATAGGTATGATCTCATACTAGCAAATACAATCATTGCTCTACGTATAGATAGCTACCTATGCACAAACATCAAGGGTATACTACCCTCTAATATTCATCCAATACCAACATCTCAGCACATATAGTCACACCATACCATTATTAAATCAAATTTCACTATATATATATATATTCACCACTACTATAGTTTCACAATACATAGTCATTCAAATACATGCAAATAGTTCACCGTATATTCACATCACGTACGGTCCTAAAACTGTATTTACGACACACCACATATATCATAGTCATCAATGCCTATAACTAAGCGCATACTTACCCGTGCATGGTGCACACCCATACACGCTAACATTTCATTTACGCATACCAATCATACCATTACATTACTAGTACATCTACACACCTGGTTTAGCTAGTACACATATGTTCACACGGGCAAGTCCTTAGTAATTAACTATACCACAAGACCAACACCTATAACTATATACTGGCGTAGCGACCCACAATCATGTGCGTAACTCAACCAGGCACAAACACTTCTATCACTATACATACATCAAGCATTGCTATATTCAAACTACAAACATACATTCAATATACTTAGAGTATACCCACTCAAGCTTGAGTGAGACTCAATATACATATTAGAATATTCTATATACGTAACACGACATTCATACCTATACCAATACCACTTCCATATATATACATCTACCAATACAACCATATACATTCCATAAATCAATCACACTTAATATTTAGTCAGATAACACCCACATAGTTCAATCTAATTATATACCATAATAATAACATTACAGACATCAGTACCCACATATTTATAATACCCTCTCTAGTGCAAACATTCACCGTATAGTCACACATAAATAATGTATATATTCACACCATAGCCTACTACCTATAATTAGTATACTAACACATTCACACATACATAATTAAGATGTGCAATAGTCGTGTATACCTCACGGTATGCACGCATGCAACATCCCGTAAAGCAAGCAATACCAATCAAAATTATACTCCTACTACCATATGTATATCACCTATATACTCAGGCAACAAAACATAACTACTTACGTCTAAACACAATACATACCCATATACGAGCACACACTCATACGTGCTAACATATAGATCACCTAATAGGCCTACCCTCTTAACCATACGTACTCTTATTATTATCACTACTAACATACACATAGCTTTACCAATCATTTATTTCAACCATTATAAGTATCTCTAACTACATACACAACTTAGATATTTCAACGCTAACTCTAATACACACCGGCATCCCTAGTATAGTATAGCTATCCACACAAAAATCTATAACTCCTAACCCACGACAACTTCATAATATCACGAATAACTCCGAGTATATATATATATATATATATCACACAATAGGCAAGCACCAATATACTATGGGAATTCTCATTCAAGCCCACGTACACAACTTAGGTACGTGCACCACGACAACCTCACAAGGGTCCAAGGGTCTACTAACAACTAAGAGTTGACACAGACATTGAAGGACCCTAAGGCCTAAGCAATAAAGAGAGGTCGAGAGCGTGACGAGGGAAGGATCGATACGCACGAGTTCAGATAGGACGAATACAAGGAGACAGCTTGGTTAGACGAAACATTGACTCAATGGTGATGTTTAGGTTGAGGGAAAAGGGAGATGTAGTGATGCTTATATAGGAGGGGAAAAAGAAAATAGGGTAAATAGCATGAGCTAAAATACGCAAAATTGAAAACTGTTGTACTTCAAAAAAATTGGAATTCCTCATCTGTATAAAACATTTGAAGATCGATAAAGCGAGTTGAAATAAGTTTGAGTCGAATATTCATAATAAGAGAAAATGTTTTATTGGTTTATATAAAATCAATGTAAAAGGAAGTGAAATCATTTACACGAATATTAAGGACGAGGTTTTAGAAATCTTATACGTTATTAATTTAATACAATGTTGTCAAAAGTTTTTAAAAGTCAAAGAATGAAGTCAAGTAACGGAAGAATTTAAACTCATGTTAAATGCTTCAAAACTTTAGGCTATGGAAAATTTTAAAATGATCAATTTGAAACTGCTTTTAGAGAACCAGGGTTTGCCAAAAATGAAAAAAAAAACTGATTTACGCAAGGTTCTTAATATACGAGCACAACAAGTCTGGTACGGATATAAAAATAATTGAAAGTATGTATGGTGCACGGAAAAATAATAATAATGACTTAGTATAGGTATTTTCAAGATCGAATAGCAAATCCTTAAAATCAAATCGGGGAGGGTCTAAAGCAGGAAGTGGTTATGAAAATAGTAATTTTGCAAAAATCTGAAGTAGCGAAACGACGAGCAAAAAAAAACAACTTGCTGAAAGCTGGAACTCCATGTGCCTTGTAAGTATATGAATGGCATAAATCAGGAGGGAAAATTACAAGTTGAATAAAAGTACGATTCAGAATAAAATTAATATATGAAGGGACGACACATTAGCATAGGTACGAAAAACATAGGCTGGGAAAATACTATAATCTAGTATTCAAAAATTCCGACAGACGTTTTAAAAATTTAAATCAATGAGGGAGTATAAAGTATATTAAAATTTTGAACAAAGTTAAACTTAGTGGAAGAGAAGATTGAAAAATTCTTTCAGAAGGTTCAAGATTTGTAATGGAGGGGTTCGAAAATTGACGACGATCGTCATGAGGCGATCTCGTGAATCGAGGCAAGGAAATTTGTCGGATGATCAAAACATACATACGCCTAGGGTATGAATCAGGAGACTCTACGGGGAAACTCATACGGTCGACCAACTAAGGATTAAGAACTAAGCGCTAAGACTTTCTAAGGAGCTAGACAGAAACGAAATGCGTTCAGCTTGGTCCGAAATCGATGAACCCAAGCGAACGACAAAAGGAAATTTTAGAGGTCTAATATGGTCAGGGTTAGGCAATAACCACTAAGGTACCTCCTACGACGATTAAATCAGTTGCTAGAAGGGGGTCTAACTAACAGTCAGTGCCTCTATCTAGCAAGCACAGACGTCTAACTAAGCCTTCTTACTCCTAGTGTCATAAGAAAACGACTAAACTCAGGGCTTATTACTCGGATGTTGCAATTTATTTAATGGACATTCCGTTATTATCGTTGTTCCGTTAATTCGCAATTGCAAGACTGGACCGGCATGGGCCACCAACAAAACCTGTCACGCCCTGCTTCCCAAAAATATGGAGGCGAAGCGTGAGAAGGTCCGCTCAGACTTGAAGCTACAAAGCTGCAAGTCCGATAAGCGTCAATCAATTTAAAACTGCAGGTCCTTGCAACGCGAACGAAACAAAGATAATAATAATGAAATGAGACAAAAGAATAATCTCAGAATATTCAAAAATATAAATTCCAACAACGCAGAAAAGCCACCAGGCTGAAATAAAAGAGAGTCTAACGGCCCAAACATGGCCAAAGTACATCGTACAAAACAAGGGTGCCACGCACCAACGACTAACAACAAAACCTAAAACAAAAGAAAACTCAGTAAAATCACCAAGAAAGGTCACCGGTGTCCACAAAACTCCCCCTGGACAAACATGGACTCAGGCTCAGCGTCAGCAACACATCACGTACACAGCAACGGTCTCTGGCTCAGGTCTAACATGTGACACCCAAAAGAGCAAGGGGCACATGTCAGCAAGTCTACAAGAGACTTGTGCAAGGAAACTGAAAGTAGGTAAAAGTAAAGCAACCTAGCAGTTCTAGCATGATGCAATGACATGGCAGTTAAAGTAATGAGTGCAACAGGTAAGGTAAAGTAAAGTAAAGTACGAGCATGGCATTTAAACATGGCATGGATGACAAGTATAGCATGAATCATTCACAAGACAAGTACAAGACAAGAAAAGTAAGCACCTCGTGCACAGGGATTCCGTCTTTTGGCTAGAGGGTTGATCAGGCCACTCCTAAGCTCAAGTAACCGTTTATCCCTACCCCTCCACGTGTGTCGAGCCAGGGCCTTACCCCCGAACGGGAATGCTCGCTTCTGGATCACGAGCCAGGAAGTGTTTTTAACAAGTATGGCATAGGGGTGCACCTAGCCGGTCCAGGAACCTGGGCATTGGCTTTTGACCAACACATGAGGCCCGTTTCCCTGGAAGTAGTATTCAAGGAGTACAAGTATTGTAGCGTGTGCTACGAATGCAACAATCAACTTGGATGACATGTAGAATGCAATGCATGGCAGTTAAAAGTGCGTACAGATAAGGAAAGTAAACGTGACAGTTTAGTATGCATGAACAACAAGTTTAAGGGGTTGGATCTAGCTTCGTTGTCAAGCTAGATCAATTAGGTGACGGATCTAGTTTCGTTGTCAAACTAGATCAAGTAGGTGCCTAGCCAGCTATCATTTCACTGACTGGTCTCTTTTACGCTAGGAACAAGGAAGTGGCCTAAAAACATGGCCCTACACAAGAGTTGGCAAGTTTCACTTGCCTGCAAGTACGACGTCTGAGCACACCGTCCAATGAGTCCAAAAATCACAATTATCCTACGTGCACAAGTCCACCGGCCTAATGTCCATATTATTAATCTTGATTAGTGAACATAAAACATTTAAAATACTTTGAAAATACTGATTTTAGTCTTGATTAGCATGCATTGGGTTGGGGGTCCTAGGGGTGCAAAGTGTTACCTCAACACGACGCGAAAGCTACACCGGCGTCGGGTAGCGACGCCGGGGGTTGGAATAGAAGACGCGCTCCAAGTCCTGATTCCAATATAGTTTCCTCGCTGGAAGGTTCAGAGCATCAACCGGAGCAACGGTTCCAGATTCCAAAGCTAGCACGTGCGACGACGGGCTACGACGTGCGACGACGTCGTACGCGGCAAGTCGTCGAAGAGAACGCACCTAGGTGGGGCCCACAGTAGTCCTAGGGACCTTTGGGGGACCCACAATAACTCTGGAGAACTTTGGGGGGCCCACGGTGGCAAGCGGTGCGACGGGTGCGGGGTTGCGACGTTTGGCCATCGGTCGTACACAGCCAAATGCGGGGGGCTCCATCGGTCGGTGCGGGGGAACGGGCTTGTGCAACGCTTGGGGTGTGCAGCAGTGCGGGGGAGCGCTTGGTTCTCTCGGTCGGAGCAGGGGAGGCCATCAGTCGGGCAGGTTGGATGCGGGGAGCACAGCGCTGCAACGTTGCAATGTTGCAACGCAGGGCGATGCGGGCGCTTTTGTCGGTCGGGCACGGTGCGATGCGGGGCGACGGAGCGGCTAGCGTTGCGGGGCTTGGTGCGGAGCGGGGATGCGGCTGTGAGCGGGGGCGGCCATCGGTCTGACCGAGAGAATTCCTCGGTCGGACACAGCTGAAGCGGGACGATGGCCGTGCAAGCGAGCGGAGCGGGGGAGCGGGCATTGGCAGCGGTCGGTGCGGTAGTTTTGGGCCCGTTCTCTCGGTCTGAGCGGGGGAAGTTCGTCGCAACGTTGCGACGATTCGTCGCAACGTTGCGACGAATCGTCGCAACGTCAAATTTGGGTTTTGGGAGCGGCTAGGGTTATTTTCTTGCGAAAATAGGTCTTCCTAGAGGTTGTTTATATAGTGTAGATGGGTTGACTTGGTCTAGGGCTAAATCTAATAGGATTAGAAGTTTAAAATAATTTGAAATTTGAAATTCAACTTCTCCAACTCACCCAAGGGTTTGACTTGGTCCAAATGAGCTGGAAATTGGCTCAAAAATTCTTTAAAACGTTTTAAACTCAAATAAATTTTATTTGGCCGAAAATAATTTAAAAATTAATTATTAAAAATATTATAAAACTTGTTAAAAATATAAAAGTGGTCAAATAAACTCCAAAAATTATAAAATAAATATCGGGGTGATCGTGTTGACGAGAGTGAGCTAACTAAGAAGACGGATCTCAATTTTGACGTCGGACGACGAAACTAAAAATAGAAACATCTCCCGTCAAAAGTGAAAATCGCCACGTCTCATCGAATAAGTTTAAATTGTGGGAAAACGACTCGAGAAGCGTCGTTCCAATTTAGTGCCACTATTTAATACTCTCAGAGACGTTCACAACGGCATATCACACGAAAGTGTTCACAAACAAACAAAATCTAAAACAAACACGTGCACGGCCAAAAGCACGTGCACGAACAACGTACGACGAAAAGTGGTCGTTACATCCAGCCGCGGCCTCTTTATTTTGTGGATTATGCTTGCTTCAAGCCGCCCTACAGCTGTCGAGTCCCATTCTCGACGTTTATGGAGCACGCCATGCTCATCCACGTCTTCAACGACAAGTCAGCCGAGTTCCAAATGCACATCTTGGAATAGTCTGGCCTCGGGGAGGAGACTTGCCTTCCCAAATCCAGTCACCACTTGCCCCCTAGGCCAAGCATGGAGGCGGCTCGGACCAGGGCAGGGCTTGTCATTTTCTCGGCCATTGGTGATTTGCTCTCCAAAACCGGTCTCAAACCAAAAGACATCGACATCTTGGTCGTCAACTGCAGCCTATTCTCTCCGACCCCTTCCCTATCTGTGATGGTCATCAACTCTCATATCGCATATTCATGATTGGGATGAGAAGACACAGGAGGACGAACAAAAATACATATTGGCATTGGCATCGGCATCAGCACAACATTTATGCTTCTATTCTTCAACAGTTTGCCATTGGCATCAACACAAACGAGACATCTCAATGAATTTTCATTGAAGCATTTTATCTAATAGGTTGTGGATTCCAATGAAACAAGACAGTTCAAAGAATGTACAATCAGAATAAACCAAGTTCATTATCTGGCGATACGGTTTGCAACATTCTAAAAGAAGAAGAAAATTGATAAAAATCAAAACCACTCCATAAAACTAAAGGTTTAATACATTAATAACAATTTTTTTTGCATCCTAACAATTTTTTTGCATCCACCGTCCGTCTGATCAAACACCAGAGCTGAAACTGATCACCATTTGATTTTTCCAGCCTGGCGTCGAGAGTTTTGTAGAAGGGGGGACGAATTTTTGTAGCCTTGGGGGGAGAATTTTGTAAACGGGGGAGAGATTTGGGGGAGCTCGGCACGAGGAGCGGGGCGCCAGGGGGCACGATGGAGGTGTGCCGGGGGGGCAGGGCGAAGCAAGGGGCGGGGGCACGAGAGCCGATGTGCGAGGGCCGATGCACAGGGCGACTGGAGGGGCTTTGCGAGTGGGGGGAGCTCGGTGCGAGCGACTGAGTGGGTGGAGGGAGGGGTCAATTTCTTTGGGGAAGGGTATGGATTTTTTCGAAGAAGGAAGATGGGAGCCAGCTGCGTGCTTGGGGTTGTTGTTGTTGTTTTTTTTTTCATCGGAATATAGCTTGGTTTTTTTTTTGGCGCGTGCTATCTCCACCTCATTGCTTGAGGTGTATGCACGGAAAATTTGATGACGCGATGCCTTGATGCAACCTGTGAGAACTCCATGCATTTTTCTTGCCAGCTTGATGCCTTGACGCGCGATGCCGTGATGCCTTGACGTGTAGCCTTGAGGCGACCTGTAAGAAAGTGATGTGAGGCTGAGACATGTCGTCTTTGCAGTGGGCCCTCCCATATTTGTTGCCAGCTGGGGCTTTCCATCACTTTCTCTCCAGCTGAGGCAATGCTCTGCAGTTTGCGATTTGATGGTTGAGACAGTGGGCCCCATGAGGCAAGACCAGTCAAGCAAATAAGCTCTCGTGAGCCCACAGTTTCGTCCGTGAGGGAACAGTCCGCAGCACTCAGCAACACCATATAAATCTCGACAGCACCGCTGAGCTCCGATCTTTCGCATTGCTAAGGGCGTGTTCTTTTGTTTAGAAAGCATCAGAAAGCAAATCAAAATGCACTGTTGAAACCCTGTAGCTTGGATTCCTATCAAACTTTCCCCCGCTGTGTTCTTTTGCGCCAATGGAAAATCAGCTTGGAAGCTGACGTGGAGGGTTGAATTGGGATTCCAACGGCCAATTCATTTTCTCCCAGCATCGAGAGGATTACATCAGATTCCTCTATGTAGGTGGGTCCCACGGTCTTGTGTTTACCTCCCTTATACTTAATATAATCACCAAATAAATGAGAAGCCTTGGATATATTTCACAAATTAAATTTTTGGGGTAACATTATCCTTATACTCACCTAATAACACCACACTCCACAATCCCACTTTCTCAATCCAACTTTCTTCAACCAAAAGAACACACTACACGGAGTGGGCCCCACCTCAACTTTCCAACTCTACAATCCAACCCTACTTTCCAACAAAAGAACACATTACACCAAAATTCTCTCTCATCAGATTCCACACTTCTCAACTTTTCCAAATTATACTTTCCTACAAAAGAACAGGCCCTAACGCTCTCTCCGGTAGCCAGAAGACTGAAACTCCATCGTGCACCGGCCTCGTCATCCTCTGTCGCTCACCCTCTCTTTGACAGACCGGCAGACCCAAGACCGAAGCTCTACCGTGCACCGGCCTCGCCTCATCATCCCGCGTCGATCACCCTCTTTCCATACAAAATCTAAAGAAGTCAATGAGCAAAGTATAGGAATTCCACTTGGACCGGAGTTTAACCCTGCAATATCAGTTGGTGCGCTCAATCGGCCAGTTGTAAGTAGCATCAGGGGCCAACATTCATTTATTTACTCATTCATTCATTAGTTTGATCCCCCACCCCAACAAAAGCCATGCACACACACATTTTAGTTGAACCAATACGTTTAAAATTTTTAATATGCCAAAAAAAATAAAAGAAACATAACTTTAGGAGTGAAAAATAAAACATAATCTAAAAGATATCATTGGTTGTACATGAAAAAATTAAAAAGTTGGGTATAAATGATAGGTTACAAGCCCTTCAACCTGGTTTCACTTCCACATTGGATGGCCTAGATGGGATAAGTAGGATAGTGATTCTGGGGAAATTAGGATTTGTTGAAGTAGGGTAGCCATTCAAAATGAGGTAACCTGTTGTTATATATTTTTTATTTCCCCATAATTATGTGATGAGGCTAGTGATGAGTACGCGTTAATCTCCATATTGTTGGTCAAGCTGCAATCGTTACTTTGATGTCTGTGAAACTTCTATATTTTAAAACAAATAAAATAACTTCTTATATTGAAGGTTAGTTTGGTGGTTGGGTTTGACTTCTTACTGAGTACTGCTGAAATTCTTCTATTTACCAAGGCAATAATGTTTGTATTTCGTAATAAGATCACTTGGTAGTGCAACCCAAGAAAAGCTGCAAGATGTATGCTAATCCGATTTCTGTTAACTAACTACATCTTCTTGTTGTGCATGTGGTGAAAAAAGTTGGCGTAATCATCAAAACCGATCAGTAATTGTTATTACTACTGCTTATAATTTTATCTTTTTAATATTTTAAGAGCTTTAATATACATATAAAGTTTTACTATGTATGCTTATACTGTAACAAAAAGAGCTAAATTCAAATTTTAAATTTGTAAAATTTTCAATTAGTTTTAAACATGTCAAATTCTCAATCCGATCATCTGATTGGGAATGTTATTGAAGCGTTGTTGATAGTTGATATAGAATGTTAGCCCAATTATCACAAATCGATACACGGGCACGAGCACGACCGATAGCCCTAGCTCCAGACCTGCTTTTTTGTAACGATCTATATTCAAGTAAGTGGTTACAGTTATAGCTCTCTAAATTGTGCAATGACTTTGTGTAAAGATTATTATGACATTTGGTTGTAGTTGGAAACAACTTATGGTCATTTGTGAACCGTAGTGGAAGTTTATGGAAACCAAACAGAGGAGGTTTTGATCTATTTGTGATAATTAAGGTTTTGTTGCAGGGTTTTTTTTACGAATATGGAATACAATAATTGGTTTGACGGAAATTACTATGAACAATATAATGAAATTAATTTGAACGAGCCTCCTTATTGTCACATTTCGGTAAGTATAATTTTGCATTAGCTAGCTATATTTATAATTGTTAATGAAACTTATGCGTATTTAACGAATATCGTAGGATGATATACCTGAAACGAATTACGAGCCGGAATCATGTGATAAAATAGTAGACTGTACAGATGATTTCATTACCGACGAGGTAATTATTTCGAATTATTTTACTTGCCAGAAAATCCTAAGAAGGTTCATTCAAAATATAAATCATTTGATTTAACACAATATTAGGCGTTTGTTACTCGTGATGATCTCATAAATTGGGTGCGAGCTACTGGAAAACAGAATGGATACGTCATTGTTATAAAGAGGTCGGATACCCCCCAACCGGGAAGAAAAGGTACCGTGACAGTGGTGTGTGAGAGGAGTGGGAATTATTGAAAGTACAAGGACTCTAAGAACGTTCCAGAGGAATTAAGAAGAAAAGGGACGTGAACAAAAAAATGTGATTGCCCGTTTAAAGTGAAAGGGATGCAATTGACAACGGGGGGTGAATGGGTAGTTGTTGTAATCAGTGGAATTCACAATCACCCACCTGCGGATAGGTTCGAGGGCCACTTTCTTGTTCTCTTGTTGGTATTTTAAGTACGGAAGAGAAAAAATTAATGATTAATATGACAATGAATGCAGTACCCCCGAAAAACATTTTACTGACATTGAAGAGAAACGACAGTGGAAATGTGACACATTTAAAGCAAATATATAATGCTCGACAAAAATATCGCCGGGAAATACGAGAAGGCAGAACTGAAATGCAATATCTGTTGAAACTTATAAACGATAGCAACTATGTTGAATGGCACAGAAAGGATGTCGAAACAGAGGTTGTAAAAGACATTTTTTGGGCACATCCGGAGGCCATTCATCTACTAAACACATTTCCTTATGTACTGATTATGGATAGTACGTACAAAACAAACCAATATAGCTTCCCACTCTTTGAAATTATTGGAATGACATCAACAGAGTACACATTTTCCGTGGCACATGCATACATGCAATCAGAGCGGGCAGAGAACTTTGTCTGGGCACTAGAGATGTTAAAATCTTTGATAAAAATGCCGATCGATTCCCGCTTGTGATCGTCACCGATAGAGACCTAGCTCTATTGACTGCTGTGCAACTCGTATTTCCATCAGCAACACACATACTATGCCGGTGGCATGTTTGCAGAAACGTCCAAGCAAGAATCAAGAAATTTGTGAAACCTAAAGATCTGTAGGAGGCAGTGACTAATTCATGGGAAGCAGTGTTGGACACTTCAAATGAGGAAGAATTTGAAAGCAGATGGAGCATATTTGTATAGGAATATGCCGAGTTCCCAAAGTTGCTAAGTTACATATGCGAAACATGGCTACCTTATAAGGAGAGATTTGTGGAAGCCTGGACCAACAGAGTGATGCACCTCGGCAATTTAACAACAAACAGGTATGTATAATTTTTTTCACACAGTAAGCCCACATTTATCTGAATATTGTAACAAGTTCATTTTACATGCACATGAAGGGCCGAGGGTGCTCACAACACATTGAAGAAGATGCTTCTAGCACACACGGGTGATTTCTGTCATTCTTGGGAAACAATTGACAACTTAATCACACTTCAACATACTGAAGTATCGCGATCATTTCAAAGAAGCATTATTCATGTGGAGCACCAGTTTAACACTGTGCGATACAAAAATTTGATTGGTTTCGTGTCAAAAAAAGCCATACATCACATCAACAAGGAGTATCAAAGAGTCGGCAAGGTTGGGATTGACCCATCTATTTGTGGTTGCGTAAAAAGATATGCATATGGTTTGCCATGCGCACATATGCTTGCCGAGTTTTGTAGGTTTGGTTGGGCGATTCCTTTATCATCCGTGCATCCACACTGGAAAAAATTGGCCATTAATAGATGCATCGATGAGGAGTATAAACACTGATCATTCACTCAAGACCTCGAGGCTGTTCAGAGGCGATTTGATAGTTGTGATATATCAGGAAAAAGAGTCCTTCATGGCAAAGTACGTGAATTAGCTTATCCTGATACTACATCAATGCGACCGCCACCAGAAAGGGTTAAAACGAAAGGTCGTCCACGTTCTAAAGTTGAAAGAGCAACCAAACGGAATCCTTCGTACTTCGAACACATCGATGTGATGTATGATAGTGGTACATCCCCTTCAATCGACGTGTCGGGAAAATCGTCGAAGCGCAAGAAAATACCATACTCCGAATGGTTTCCTGAACAAGTTGTTCCTTACATTGAAAATATTATTGATGTAGTGCCTGATGGAAATTGCGGATTTCGAGTCATTGCAGAGTGGATAAGCTTGGTCGGTGAGGAAAATTGGTTTCAAATAAGGCGGGATCTACTCGATGAGCTGATCTGTTGGCATAATGATTACATTGAATTGTTTGGGACAGATCGTGCTAACGAGATTGAAAATATACTTCATATGCCTATACCCACAGCGGCACCCTTTGATAAATGGATGGTCATGCCTGATATGGGTCATTTGATTGCTTCAATATATAATGTCGTCGTCGTCCATTTATCGAACCATCAGTGCTTGACATGTCTTCCATTGAGAGATGCACCGCCACTACCCGAAGAACAAAAAATTATCGGGATCGGCTTCGTGCAGAATAATCAATTTGTAAAGGTATTTTAAAAATGTTATTAACCTTATGACTATTAAGGATTTCTGTTCAATTATATATAATATTTTCATTATATTTGCAGGTCGTCATGCACGAAGGCTCGCCAATGCTACCTGTTTCTTTGCAATGGAAAAGATATCACTATTCATATGCTAGTGGATGGGAGACTCCTTATGTACAACGAATGCTTCACTTTAGATCTTTATTACATATGAATTCAAATGTAGCAACCCAAGATGTATTTATAAATTTAGATTAATGAACATTATATAATTATATATTTAGACTCCCAAATATGTTCAGAATTCATTCTACATGTATTGAGGTGCACCAATGCAGCAGTGCATGACTAATTAACATGTTACATCGTATAGTTCATATCCCGTCCTCACATTTATATATAATGAACATTCAAGAATATTGGTTCTCAGGTAACAATCATGCATAATCTCAACTTAATTACATGAATAGAACAACATATAGATTTTTGTTTGGCACATTATTATACTATTTCAAATTTTTTTGGTTATTTGTTTAGGTTTATGATTACAATGTGTTGGCTGGGTTCGAATCTAGAAATTCTGTTTAAAAAAATCTTTATCAATTGGTTTCTACCATACAGGTGCACCATTAGCATACGATCCTGTGCTTCCTAATGTGGACACACATTATTATTTATGGCTATGTAAGTAATTTTTAATTTTAGTTAATATCATTAAAAAACATTTCTTGTATTGTTTCCAACATGAATAATTTGCTAAAAATGGCTTTGTATTTTTATACAGATGGATGGTAAGAAGGATGCTGATTTGTGTAGAACTGTAAGTCACTAATCATACTTCTTACTACAATAAATTGCGTTCATTTGTTTTCTAATCATTTTTTTAATTATAGGTTACCTTTCTTCGAAATCATAATATAAATGTTAAGTTCCGTTCTTATAAGAGAATTTGGTGGGATAAGGTATTGCCATTACAAAAGTTATCTTTAATTTTCATATTACAAATAATCTAACTAATAATTATTTCTTATTATTATTTTCAGAAAATTGTTCAAAATACAGTAACAGCTAATGCAACATGGATTGATAAAAAAGAAATCTGTTTTTCGGAGGTAATATAAAAACTTTGAGAATTTTTTTCATAATATCATTTTCAATCAATATCCTACTACCATTTGTGATATAGAATTGGAAGCTAGTCTTGACTGAGTTTGAGTGGGTTCGCAAAGCAAATCGGCAAATGCTCCCACGAAATAAGGTAAATAGATTTTTAATTTTACAATTTTTATATAATATATATTTATCTCTCTAACAAATTTATGTTTGTTAATTAACTAGGTTATTGTGCATCCATGTGGTACTTCAGCATGGATTCCGACTGACACTTACTCTCTTTATACTGTAATGAGTAAAAGGTTTTCTAATGAAATATGAGTTGGAAATTATTCACTCCAATTGTACAAATAACTTAAATAGCAAATAAAATTGTGCAAATAATTTACTCCAATTCTGCTCAAGTTTCTCCCATCTCCTCGACAAAGACAGCAATGTGCTGACCACCGGATGCGGCACATCAGACTGAGATCATACACTAAATTCCTTCATATATATCTCTCCTCACCTTCCCCTCTGTCCTCATGGCCTTGGGACAACTTTGGCGAATACAAGGCAAGTGATCTCTTCGCTTCTCAATTCTTTTAGGCTATGAATCATTATGTTTGGTTTGCTGCAGTATCTTTTATATGGCCCGCTAGTAGCAACGGTCCTGTACTCAAAGCCATGGGATCCTGATAGCAGTAGCTCAGAATCGTGGTGCCTTCATATTCTAATCCTCTGCGCTCTCAGAGGCTTCGTCTACCAGCGAGCAGCTTCGGCAACATGCTATTCCTCATCCGGAGGCGTCGGGTCATCAAAGACGACGGCGATTACAAACAGATCGATAAAGAATGGGACTAGTAATCAAATTAACTGGGTCATCGTATTTATCTGGTTCAAAATTTGGCCGTGTGCTTGATTCGTGCGTTGCTTGCAGGGATAATTCATTGATGCTGCACGCTTTCATGGGAGCATTGGCATGCTATTACGTATGCAACAGTTGGCTCTTCTCCACACTTATAGTCTTTGAACAGTGAGGCCTCATTAAATGTTTCTGACATGTGAGTTGTGATGCAGCTGGACTTGCTCCGCCTTTGGAGCAGATTCTGATGGGCGTGGTCATGGGGGCGCAAATCGTCGAGTCCCTTGTGATGGGGACTGCCTCCACTGGGCGACATCGAGCTTGCCTCTTGCGTCGTCCTCCCCAAGTTCTTCTCCAAGGACGTGAGGTTTGACAGCTGGTGGGTGTTCGACGCGTTCAAGGGTAGGGGCGGGTGGTCATGACTGCCAACCCTACGGTGATGGCGGCGGAGTTCGTTCAAAAGTATGGAAGGTGCTCGGTACTGGAATCGATCGAGGTTGAGACTGGGCGGGTCAAGGGGGTGGGCGTGCTGGTGGGGAGGAAGAAGACGGCGGTGGATTTTGGACTGAAGGGTGATGGGGTTTTCCACAGATTGGAATCCGTGAACACGAGGAAGGAACGAGGTTGGCTCCACATGCAAACTTCAAATGCAAACTTCAGAGAGAGACCTGAGAGACATGCTTTAATTTCTGGTCTGTTTGTATTCACGTCAACACAGGCATGTTTGTATTCACGTTTGTATTCACGTCAACACAGGCACAGACCTAAGAGAAAAGCATATGCCTCCATGTTTGTATTCACGTCAAAATCAACATGAATCTCTAAATACGGCAAGAGCAAGTCGCACTTCAACACAGGCACACTCTAAGCTCTCTATATATAAGGTGCTATAGCTACCTTAATGGCCTTATCAGCTTCTCTTGATCATTTCAAATCACAGTTTTCATCCCCGTCAATGGTGCCCCAATCAGCAGACCTTAGGTGCACGGTACTGTTGGCCCTGGGAATCCTGGACATTACTTGCAATGCGGCTTCTCGTGAGCTGAACTCGATGTCAATGAAGGAGAGTCACGAGCAATGGATGCTGAAGCACGGGCGCGTGTACAAGGACGCGGCATAGAAGGCTCGTCGCTTTGAGATATTCAAGAGCAACCTAGAGCTCGTAGACTCGTTCAATGCTGCATGTAACCACAAGTTAAGGCTTGGTGCAAACCAGTTCGCAGACCTCACCGACAAAGAGTTCCATGCCCGTAACGGATTCAAGCCTTCTTCTTCTTCATCAAGGCGCACCGCAAGCTTCCGATACGAGAATGTCCGTGTCACCGCAGTCCCGGCGAGCATGGACCAGAGGAAGAAGGGTGCAATCACGCTTGTTAAAAATCAAGGCCAATGTGGTTAGTAATTACCTATATCTAGCTAGCTACTTCGTTAACATGTACAAGTTGTTGTGTACATGGTATTATATATGTTTAATATCCGATGACAATTAACAAATTAGTGATGCTTCAATGTACATATCAGGGTGCTGCTGGGCGTTCTCGGCAGTAGCCGCAACAGAGGGAATCAACAAACTGAGCACCGGCAAGCTCTTCTCCCCCTCCGAGCAGGAACTTGTCGACTACGATGTCAAGGAGGTGGACCAGGGTTGCAACTGTGGCTTGATGGACGACGCCTTCAAGTTCATTATCAAGAACAAACGCATCGCCACCGAGTCCAGCCACCCATATTAAGGCGACGCCGATGCCTGCAACTCTAAAGCGGCAACATCTTACGCGGGCTCGATCAAAGGCTTTGAGGATGTGCCCGCCAATAGCGAGGCCGCCCTCCTCAAGGTCGTCACCCACAAGCCCGTCTCTGTCGCCATCGACACAGGCGGCTTCGCTTTCCAAATGTACTCTGGCGGGGTGTTCACGAGCGATTGCGGTACCGATCTCGATCACGGCGTGACGACCGTCGAGTACAGCAAGGGGATCGAAGGGGCAAAGTACAGGGTGGTGAACAACTCGTGGGGGTCATCGTGGGGGGAGAATGGATACATAAGGATGGAGAGTACGGATAATGGATACATAAGGATGGAGAGTGACGTGGATGCCAAGCAATGGCTCTGCGGTATTGCCATGCATGCTTCTTACCCTACTCCCGCTGCTACCGCTGCTTAGTGCTGCAACCCACTCCCGACGACGACCCACTCAACGGCCGTGCCGCTGCTTAGTCAGCTGCTGCCGCCGCCGCATGCCCGTCAAAGGCAGCGGGAGAGAGTGTGGCCTGTGAGGGGTGAAGTTGCGATTAATCGATGGAGGGCCCATCGTCTCTCTATCACACTCTCTCTCTTCACGTGGAAACAGTTGCGGCTGATGGAATTGGAAACGATGCAATCGATCAATCGGAGGGGTCCACCGTCTCAGTTTCACATGCAAAACAAACGGAGTAACTCTTCCACATCGTGATTACAGGTCTTTTCACAGTCGCGTCTGCAAAATTTCCGTGCATACACCTCAAACGTTGAGGTGTAGATAGCACGCCTCTTCTTTTTTTTTGAGAAGACGACCTGCGGATCGTGGGGATCGAGAGAAAAGATATGGCAGAGATGCATGATTTTTTGGGAATTTCATTATACAAACGGGAAGGGGTTTTTGTAAAAGGATTTTTCTGATTTGCCTTCCATCTACTTTTGATATGAAGGGATCAGATTAAGCCACATGGGTGCCTCCTTAGATTGTATCTAAGGAGACACCTTAGGATCTTTTTACATATATATATATATATATATATATATATATATATATATATATATATATATATATATATATATATATATATATATATATATATATATATATGAGGAGGGATGATAGGAAAGTTAGTGACTATTGGGGGCCGTCAGGTTGGTGTATGGACCCGGACATTCAACAATTAATTCCAACTCTCCAGCAAGTCTCCCTAAGACCTGGGAAGGACAGTTGGGAATGGGCTCCAGGTAGCTGCTTTCAATTCTCGGATGCATGGAATGGTTCCCGAAGCAAAGGAGTTCCCTTCCCCTATCATCGGTTGGTGTGGCATAAGGCCTATGTCCCAAAATTTTCGCTAACACTACTGAGAGCTATCCAGGACAAATTGCTGACGAGAGAGCATATCTGCAAATGGCAGCCTGATGCTAACGTGGATTGTGTACTCTGTCGGACTTCCTCATTAGAAACTTCCGGTCATCTGTTCTTCAACTGTGAGTTTTCTAGCTACATGCTGAAACGTTGCCTCCTCAAGCTAGGTATTACGCACTCACTGGAGCCTACATTACCGGCCATCTGCAATTATTTTCAGTCTCAATTTGGGAAGAGGAAAGAGATGGGCATCATCGCTAACTCCACTCTTGCCTCTTTGGTCTGGCACGTTTGGAAAGAACGCAACAGGCGTATATTCGAAGATAGAATCAAGCCGAAGACCGCACTTTTTGAAGATCTCGCGAGTGACATCCGAATGGCAGTGAAATATCAAGAAACGGATGATGTTCAAGCGCAGATGGCAATGAAAAATTGGGAAATTTTGGACCATGGTTAGGATGAACAGGCATTGAGGGGTTTTTATTGTTTTTCATTGTATCTTAGTGATTGATTTTATGGCGATTGTTGGGGGGTGGGAAGATGCAATCGTGGTGGGTGACGGCGCTTGTGCCCTCTCCCCATCCGATTATATCTGTCCCAATTCACCCCTGCCAACATTGTATATTCTGATTCATGCTATAGTATACACTAATTTTTCAAAAAAAAAGATATGAGGAGGGATCAAATGACCCCCAAAAATAACCCCATATCAAAAATCCTATGCCCCCCATTTATTCGGAAGATCTGAACCGTTCATCTTGATCTCCACCCTTTAAATACCTAACCCACCAATTTTCAACCCAATCGCATGTGTTTTGCCCGTTCATCCATCCGACCCAAATTTAACTTTTGTGAATGGTTGATGAACGAGAAAAACACATGGGATCGGGTTGAAAATTGGTGGGTCAGGTATTTAGAGTGTGGAGATCAAGTTGAACGGTTCGGATCTTCCGAAAAAAATGGGGGGCATAGGATTTTTGATATGGGGTCATTTTTGGGGTTATTTTTGGGGTCATTTGATCCCTCCTCGATATATATATATATATATATATATATATATATATATATATATATCCTATGCCCCC
Source organism: Scilla litardierei (assembly GCA_030789695.1). Lineage (NCBI taxonomy): Eukaryota > Viridiplantae > Streptophyta > Magnoliopsida > Asparagales > Asparagaceae > Scilla > Scilla litardierei. Next base: position 165,264,617 of record CM061134.1, read on the forward strand.
CATTTTTTCGGAAGATCCGAACCGTTCATCTTGATCTCCACCCTCTAAATACCTGACCCACCAATTTTCAACCCGATCCCATGTGTTTTGCATGTTCATCCATCCGACCCAAATTTAACGGTTTCGCATGAACAGAAATTTTGCGAATGGTTGATGAACGGGCAAAACACATGGGATCGGGTTGAAAATTAGTGGGTCAGTTATTTAAAGGATGGAGATCAAGATGAACGGTTCAGATCTTCCGAAAAAATGGGGGGCATATGATTTTTGATAGGGGGTCATTTTTGGGGGTTATTTTTGGGGGTCATTTGATCCCACCTCATATATATATATATATATATATATATATATATATATATATATATATATATATATATATATATAGCAATCTTCGGGTGCGAAAAAACTCGTGCGAAAGCCCGTGCGAAAACTTTTTTTTATTTTTTTGAAATTTTTTTTTCAAAAATTCTTATTTTGATGTTTAATCCATACAATTATATACCCCAGGGAAAATAATGGGTGAACCCGTTTGGCATTAAAGCACCCATCCACCCATTACAAATTTAACGGTCTCAAAACGTGTAAATTTGCTGAAATGCCTTGATCGAAGGCCAAATGACATTATTTCTTAACCATTATTTTTTGAGCGGGGTATAACAACATATAATGAGGGTGGAAAAAAGAATTTTTGAAAAAAAAAATTTCAAAAAAAAGATAAAAACATTTTCGCACGGTGCGAAATGTTCTCATTTGAAAATTTTCCTCTATATATATATATATATATATATATATATATATATATATATATATATATATATATATATATATATATATATATATATATTGTTGCGGGATAGAACTCGCGTACAATGAATTTGTATTAGCGGGAACCAAGGGCACGGTGGTTATGTTAAGGAAGGGATTAGGGTAGGCTATTGGACAGGTGATTAGAGAGGTGATGAAGCTAAGCTTGTCGTTGGAGCAGACCACTGAATCGAATCCAGCAGGATGCAGAGAAGGGGCCGAACTGCCTAGGTTGAGGGCAAGCACGACTGGTGATGACGAGCTAACCTGCGCAAGGAGAAACTCGTCAGAAAGGCCGGGTTGGGGTCCAACCCTTAACCTCTCCGATGCCTAAGTCAGTAATAGGACTTAAAGCGGGGGCTAGGCACGCAGGTCGGACTGAGGGTGAGTCGACCGTACGTGACGAGCTATGAGTGGAAGAACAAAGATCTGGACGACCTTTTTCTTGTGTGTGAGTAAGGAGATTGAGAGTGAATTTTTCTCCCCTCCAAGTCGCAAGAAGTGAGGGGGTATTTATACCTGATGGGAGGCGGTTCGGTAGGGCTGACCTGGCATGCTGACCCGACGTGCTGAGCTGGCCCTGCTGTCAGCGGAAGCTTCGGACGAGGATGTCAGGAACAGGAGTGCATGCCACGCTTTTGTCAGACGGTGCAACGGTCCGGGGTGCTTTTGTCAGGGTGTCAGGGCGTCAGGGTCGAAAGCATTAAGTGTCAGGGGGCGCAGCGGCTAGTGGGTGCTTTGTCAGATGGTCGGGCGGCGATAGTGTCAGTAGCGTCCTTGTACTAGGTTGTTTGTCGTGTTCAATGTGCCAAAGAACAGTCCCGTAGCTCGTCCCCATAGCTCGGCCCCCTTAGCTCGGCCACGTTAGCTCGGCCCCCTTAGCTCGGCCCCCTTAGCTCGGCCCCATAGCTCGGCCCCCGTAGCTTGCCACCGTCGCTCGCCACCGTCGCTCGTCACCGTAGCTCAGCCCCGTTAGCTCGGCCCCGTAGCTCGGCCCCTGTAGCTCGCCACCGTAGCTCGGCCCCGTTAGCTCGGCCCCGTAGCTCGGCCACCATAGCTCACCACCGTAGCTCGTCACCGTAGCTCGGCCCCGTTAGCTCGGCCCCGTAGCTCGGCCACCGTAGCTCGCCACCGTAGCTCGGCCCCGTTAGCTCAGCCCCCTTAGCTCGGCCCCCTTAGCTCGGCCACGTAGCTCGGCCCCCGTAGCTCACCAGAGGTCATCACTGGCTATCAGTGGCCGAGGTGGAGTGCGCCCTTCCCATATTCGCGTCGGACTCTAGAATCGACAGGCGCCCTGTGGCCCTCTATCGTTCGGGTATGGAGTGTTGGATATGGAAGACGTTAGTACACCCTTGTAGGGGATGTACGAGGGAATACGGACCTCGAACGTCGCGTACACGAAGTCGTACGCAAAGGGAATATGTTCCCTTGCGGAGAGGATCTCTAGATTGATGGGAAAGTCGCATTATATATATGCATAAGTGCATGCGACATATGGCTAATAAAGGGGGAATATCTTAAGCTTATGTTGTACCATGCATATGGTACAACTTAAGCTTATAATGTGCCATGTATCATGGTACACCTTAATTAAGTTGTTCCAAAGGAACAACTTACCCTAAAATAACTACCTTGGGGGTTATAAATAAGACCCAAGGGTAGCCATTTTCCTTACACTTTTTGCATGAAATTCATGCATGCATCTTCATCCTAGCGAAGCTCTGCAGAAATATTTCCTCTCCCTCTATCCAAGTTCTTAATCTAAAGTAGAGATTTAGATTGTGGATTTAGTAGCCTTACTCCGTTCGTGAGTAGACTCGATCCGTCGTGGCGAATCCGAAGGCGAAGTTCGTAGACTACCGTGCCGCGTACGTAAGCGTAAGTCTAAACTTCATGTTATCGATCCTAACTCTGTTTTGACAGGATCCTACATTGGTATCAGAGCCATACGGGTTCGCCCCGGTCAAACCGCCACCCCGTCGAAACTATGAACAAGTCGTTGTCTTTTTCACGAATGGGTCTCCTACTATTACGGATATAGTAGGAACGCTTCGTGACGGAGAGAACGCAGCGGTTGTTCTTTTCACGTTAGGGTCTCCTATCATTACTGATATGGTAGGAACTCTCCGTGACGGGAAGAACCGACCGTTCACGTAGTATGTTATTTTTCATTTTTGGCACACGGCCATTAGGAAATAACTAATTTCTCGACGAACGGGTGCTTCATCGACGAACGGGTGCTTCATCGAGGAAGATGATGGTAGTTATTTCCATCGGGTAAGAGGAAATTTGGTGCATGTGCACCATGGCCAAATGGGCTATGAAGGCCATGCACCCCCCTCCCCAAGCGGAAGGGGTTGGCTACGGCCAATAACCACCGGCGACCACCCCATCAAGGGGGAGGAATGAGTGCGGCAACCCCATTTAAAGGGGGTGGCCGGCCATGGCCGGCCAACGCCGAATGGCCTTGGCCATGACCGGCCATGGCCAAGCCATGGCCGGCCATGGCCAGGCCGGCAGTGGCCGGCCAAGGCCAGGCCGGCAGTGGCCGGCCTTGGCCAAGCCCTGCCGGCCAGGCCGGCCCTGGCAGAGGCCAGGGCCGACGCCCTGGCCTCAGGCCAGGGCCTGGCCGAGGCCAGGGCAGCGCCCTGGCCTCAGGCCAGAGCCTGGCCGAGGCCAGGGCAGGAGCCCTGGCCCCGGCCAGTGGCCTGGCCGGCCGGCCCTGGCAGAGGCCAGGGCCTGGCCGGCCCTGGCCGAGGGGGCCAGGGCCCCTGGCCGGCCAGGGCAGAGGCCCTGGCCGGCCCTTGGCCAAGCCCCGGCCAGGGCAGAGGCCCTGGCCGGGAGAATTTGCATTTCGAAAATTGGTCGACCAATTTTGTGTTTTTGGTCGACCAATCTGGCAGAAGGTCTGGGTCGACTGCAAACTTGCCTACTGACCCATACGGGGTGACAAAAGGCATTGGCCAAACTCGGATGTGCCGATTAGCCCATACGGGGCTAACCACAGTGCCGACTAGTTCATACGGAACTAACATTTTAATGAAGTTTTTTAACTTGGGCTCTACTCCTTGAAGACTAGCCATAGTGCTCTACTTCATGCGAGATTAGCCAAGTCATTGTGCTCTACTCTACGGAGATTAGCCAATGTACTTATGTAATTGTGCTCTACTCCTTGAAGATTAGCTGTAATGCTCTACTTCATGCGAGATTAGCCATGTCATTGTGCTCTACTCCACGGAGATTAGCCAATGAACTTATGACGTTGTGCTCTACTCTACGGAGATTAGCCAATGTATTTTAAATTCGTTTTGAAAAATACGTTTTCAAAAAAACGCTTTTCTGCTGCAAAGTACTATAAGAGTACTAACATTTGATAAAGTGAGGGAGAAATATTGAAAGTTACTCTAGATGGTGATTGGAAACATAGTAACCTTTCCGATTCTAGAATAACATCTTCAATATTTTTCGAAAGTAACTTATCAAATACTCGTTTTCCGCTGCTAGTACTATAAGAGTACTATTGTTTGATAAGTGATGGGGGAATATTGAAGGTTGTTCTAGATGGTGATTGGAATCATAGAGACCTTTTCGATTCTAGAACAACATCTTCAATATTTTTCGAAAGTAACTTATCAAATATAATATAATTCCAAGTGGGATTTGAATTTTTAGAACTATCCAAATGGGATACTCTATTATCATTTCAAGTGGGAGTTATATTTTAAGAATTCTTTATGTAATGTTTTGATCGAACCTTCGGTTTTGTGTTTTTTGCAGCATTTTAAAAGTAAAATGTCTTCCGCTTCAAAAAAATATCGTTGCTGAGTTAAACAAAGGTGAAAAAATCAACGGCGATAATTACAAACTTTGGTCCATTAAGATACAATACGTTTTAGAGGAGCAAGAAGTGCTCGAAGCTCTAAAGAACGTAATGATTGAACCCGAGTTGGGCACTACGGCCCAACACAGACGAGACAAGGAAGCTTTTGATGCTTGGTCTCGGAAGAATAAGATAGCGCGCATTACGTTATTAAGCAGTATGGCTGATGACATAATGCGCATCTTCCGAGAATATGACCTAGCCATGGACATATGGTCCAAGCTAGAGGAGAAGTTCGGTGGCACATCGGTGTCCAAACTTCGCGCCTTAACTATAAGGTTCGATACATATAAGAAACGTCCAGATCATTCCATGGGGAAACATCTGCGACATATGGCGAACCTTATCTCGGAGTTAAAGGACGCAGGTCATGTGCTCACTGATGAGCAACAAATCCAAGCAGTCATACGTTCCCTACCAAATGGGTGGGATCAGATGAAGATGCATCTCACTCATAATGAGAGCATCAGGACCTTCAACGATGTTTCCAAGCACCTCGAATTAGAGGAAGAGCGGCTTGCGGCTGCCAAGCCAGGTGCAGAAGTGCACATGGTTGCTAGTTCCTCACACGGGGGAAAGAAACGTAAAGATCGTTCGAAGTCTTCTAATGAACGTAATAAGCAACCTGAGTCTACCAAGGAACCCAAACATAAGGGTGGGCACAAGAAATGGCACAAGAAGAAAGACTTGAAAAGGATCAAGTGCTTCAAGTGCAACAAGCTCGGTCACTATGCTCGTTCGTGTACGAGTGGAAGTGACGAGGTAACTTGTAATACTAGTTACATATGTGTTTCTAGTTCACTATTTCTTGTGGAATCTAATCCATTTTGGGATAATTGATTCAGGTGCCACCGACCACATAGCAAAGGACAGACGGTCCTTCGTGGAGTATCACCGGATACCCCAAGGAATGAAATGGATCAATGTAGGAAACAACTCACGTGTTGTAGAGAAAGGCGTTGGGAATTGCAAGCTAGACTTGGACAACGGCCACACTCTCCTACTTTATGATGTTCTCTTCATTCCATATATTCAAAGGAATATTAATACTGTGGTCAATTTAATGGGTCTTGGTTATAGTTGGTTCTTCATGATTGTAATATGGACCGATTTTGTAATAATTCCTTTATTGGTACTGGGTTTGTATTTCAAAGGATTTATTGTAATAAGTACAATGTATTTCCTCATGTAATGAAAATTTCCTTGTGACAAATTCTTTGACTGTTAAGTCTAATATAATTTGTTGGCACGCAAGGCTTGGTCATATTGGACCAATGCGTATGGATAGACTTGCCAAACGTGGCCTTCTATCCAATGTTTCAAAGGTTGAAATGTCAACCTGCAAACATTGCCTTGTGAGGAAATCTTGTCGCAAGCCGTTTGGAACCGGCACAAGGGCCGAGGTTCCATTACAGCTTATCCATTCGGACATATGTGGTCCGATGAATGTCAAGACAAGACGCGGGAAGTCCTATTTCATCACCTTTTTTTTGATGATTTCACCCGATTCGGTAATATCTATTTGATATCCCACAAAAGTGAAAGCACTAAACCTGCTTTAAAAACTATATGAGTTTAGTGGAGAATCAATTAGATCGCAAGATTAAGGTCGTGCGAACCGATAGGGGCGGTGAATATCAATCAACAAGTTTAAAGGAACTTTGTGATGAAAAAGGCATAGTACATCAGGTAACTATGCCTTATACTCCTCAACAAATTGGTGTTGCAGGTATAGGACTTTAATGAAAAATGGTCCGTTCAATGATGGCGCAAGCTAACTTGCCAATCACCTTTTGGGGTGATGCATTATTGACAACCATTTTCATTTTAAACCGCGTACCCTCGAAATCAGTTAGCTCCACTCCTTATGAGTTGTGGAACCAAATGTCTCCTGACTTAAACATCTTTACCTTGAGTTTGTGCATTCAACGCACATATTTCCTCCCATAAGTATGGCAAACTTGGGCCAAGGAGAAGGAAATGTATCTTTAAACGATACGCATAAAACTCCAAAGGTTATGTTTTTTTGTTAGTCAGGAAGACAATGGTGTGCTAATTGAATTTGAGTCGAGGGATGTCACTTTCTTGGAAAATGAGTTTCCAAGACAGGGCGAGATAAGTCAGGACTTATCTCTATTTTGAGATTTATGATCAAAAAGGATTACCTCATTCGAGTGGGAGAAATTCTTGGTGAAAACGAAAATTCTTTTTTAACCTTCACCAATGGATTATACGAATGACGATTATCCTATTCCATACGGGAATAATGATCCAAGTGGGAGCAATTCTAACAACATTTCAAGTGGGAGTGATATTAGAATTGATCTAAATTCGAGTCAACAAGGACTTGAAGAATCTCAAATATGCTGAATCTTGCCCTGCAAAAGACAAATGGATGGAAGCGATGAAGGAGGAATTGAAATCCATGAAAGTTAACCAAGTCTGGGACTTAGTTAACTCACCCAGAGGACATAGAGCAATTGGGAACAAATGGGTTCTCGAGATCAAGCATAAGGCTGATGGCTCTATAGATAGATATAAATCTCGCCTTGTCGCGAAAGGTTTTACGCAACAGGAAGGGATAGACTACGAAGAAAACTTCTCACATGTTGTGCGTTTTACCTTGATTCGCATGATTCTGGCAATGGTAGCTTGCTTATACCTCAAATTACATCAGATGGATGTAAAGACTGCCTTTCTCAATGGAGAATTGGACGAGGAGATCTATATGGAACAACCAACAGGGTTTGTAAAAGAAGGAAACGAACATTAGGTTTGTAAACTTCGTAAATCCATATATGGTCTTAAACAATCCTCGAGGCAATGGTATATACGATTTCAAGAGGTTGTCTTATCAAATGGATTTTCCATACTTGATAAAGATAACTACGTATATATCAAGAGGATTAAAAGCAAGCATGTTATTATGTCTCTATATGTAGATGACATTTTAATAGCCGGAAATGACAAGGGCTTTGTGATGAGTATCAAGGCTTGGCTTTCATCAGTATTTTAGATGAAAGGCATAGGAAAAGCCGCATATACCCTTGGAGTTAAGATTTCAAGGAATCGTTCGAAGAAACTTCTTTCTCTTTCACAGGAGACTTATATAAAGAAGGTTCTAGAACGATTTAATATGCAGGACTGCAAGTCCATTGATATTCATATAACCATATGCCATAATTTGTATCTGGAATCGTGTCCAAAAGAACCAAAAGGAAAAAGAAATTATGGAAAAAGTTCCATATTCCAGTGCAGTTGATAGTCTTATGTACACTATGGTGTGTACGAGACCGGACATCTGTTTTGCCGTTGGAAATGGTAAGCTGTTACCAATCCAACCCAGGGCAAGAACACTGGAAAGCGGTTAAGAGGATAATGCAGTATCTTAAAGGAACTGCAGATTTGCAAAAGACTATGATAAAACCAAGAAGGTAGACATAAGGTACATATCTACGCATGAGATGATAGAGGATCAGCTTATGAAAGCGATCCCCAGAAATGTGTTTTATAAACACTTATCATCTCAAGGATTGCGTATGGGCTGAGTTGTACCAAATATATATTCTCATGTCTAAGAAATGATCAAAATTAATAAAAGAATAAGTTCTTTTTCCAACATTGCATATGAATTTCTTAAGAAATGTTTGTGTACATTTTTGAAATCTCAGCTGAATTGTGTGTATGTCGGACAGATTAAGGTTGGCTCTCTCACATGAGCAACCGCCTTATCTTATCAGATGGATAAGATAGAGATGAGACTAGTTTAAAGTCAAAATCATTAGACGAATGATTTAGAGTCATGACTTTAACAAGATAGTCGAATGAAAGATCTGCATCATATGGATGCTTACAAAAGATCTGAGATCTGTATCACAAGGATATAAAGATCTCATTGGATTTTTTAATCCTATCTGTCTTATGCAGGATGAGAGTCCGGGAATATTTCCTGAGTAGTAAGGGGACTCAAAAGATAGGCACTGTGGTGTCTGATCTTTCATCCGTACAACATCATTAAGACATACTCTCCCTGGGAAAGGAGTGATGTTGTAATACGTGTTCATACCACGTATGCATTTCGACCACTGAGTTAGTAGCAATAGTGTTTGCTATTATGTGAGACTCAAAGGCCATACGGGTCTTAACTCTTACCCTCAAGGACTCCAATTGGTTCCTTTAGATTTGACGAGATGATCGCTATCTTAGCGTGTTGCTAATGGGCTATGGTAATTCGGCTCGGCGGGGCACGTTAGAAAAGCGAATCAAGTCAAGATCAGAAGATTCGCAAGAAGAGGAAGATTGATTTCATATTCGCATTTGGACTTTAATGATTCAAAGCTGGCCAGCCAATTGTAATCCAGATGGGATTCAATTGTTGAATATAAAGTACAAGAAATGTGAAGAAATAATCTAGGGTAAAGCATGCGTTGAACTACTCAACTTTGCACCTTCGAGGTCGTTGTGTATCTCTAACAAGTGCACAACAACAGACTCTACGCGCATGACGGTCGCACGGTCTATTTCTCGGTATGATAGATGAACAAACTAAGAGAAAGACGTTCTCTTACAATCCCCTCAAGTGTGAGTGGGAGATGTTGGATATGGAAGACGTTAGTACACCCTTGTAGGGGATGTACGAGGGAATACGGACCTCGAACGTCGCGTACACGAAGTCGTACGCAAAGGGAATATGTTTCCTTGCGGAGAGGATCTCTAGATTGATGGGAAAGTCGCATTATATATATGCATAAGTGCATGCGACATATGGCTAATAAAGGGGGAATATCTTAAGCTTATGTTGTACCATGCATATGGTACAACTTAAGCTTATAATGTGCCATGTATCATGGTACACCTTAATTAAGTTGTTCCAAAGGAACAACTTACCCTAAAATAACTACCTTGGGGGTTATAAATAAGACCCAAGGGTAGCCATTTTCCTTACACTTTTTGCATGAAATTCATGCATGCATCTTCATCCTAGCGAAGCTCTGCAGAAATATTTCCTCTCCCTCTATCCAAGTTCTTAATCTAAAGTAGAGATTTAGATTGTGGATTTAGTAGCCTTACTCCGTTCGTGAGTAGACTCAATCCGTCGTGGCGAATCCGAAGGCGAAGTTTGTAGACTACCGTGTCGCGTACGTAAGCGTAAGTCTAAACTTCATGTTATCGATCCTAACTCTGTTTTGACAGGATCCTACATGGAGCGCCTTGTCGCTGGGTCGGCCGTCCTTCCAGATGGATGGACGAGCCGGCGGGGTATTTAGGCGGTCTGGGATGGAAGGTCAGACTATCACGATCTGTAGGTCGTAACAATTGCCCTCGTCATTCGGGATCGAGTTGGAAGCCCGGATCGACGCGGATGACGTATCACCTTCCCTCTTGGGAATAGCACGTTGGGTCTACCTACCTCGGAGTCTTTACTTGAGGGGAGAACGAGCGCGCAGCTCGGCCCGTGCCCTTCTCTGGTTTGGGTGGCGGGGACAGATCCTGCCCCGGAGTCTTCGTAGGGGGGAGGGAGTCGTAGCTCGACCGTGCCCTTTTTCTCCAGTTTGGGAGGCGAAGCGTTTTAGGCTTGTCTCGGAGGTCTTCAAGATCGCGGGTACAGAGTGGCCAAAGCCTCCCCCGCATTTTGCCCCTCCAGTTTGAGTGGCGGGCTGACGAGTTGTCCCGGAGGTCTATACTTGATCGCGGGTACAGAGCGCCCAAATCCTCCCCCGCATTTTGCCCCTCCAGTCTTCACTTGATCGCGGGTACAGAGCGGCCAAAGCCTCTCCCGTATTTTCCCCTCCAGTTTGGGTGGCGAGCTGACAAGCTGCCCCGGAGGTCTGCAAGATAGCGGGTACAGAGTGGCCAAAGCCTCCCCCGCATTTTGCCCCTCCAGTTTGGGTGGCGAGCTGATGAGCTGCCCTGGAGGTCTTCAAGATAGCGGGTATAGAGTGGCCAAAGCCTCCCCCGCATTTTGCCCCTCCAGTTTGGGTGGCGAGCTGACGAGCTGCCCTGGAGGTCTTCAAGATAGCGGGTACAGAGTGGCCAAAGCCTCCCCGCATTTTGCCCCTCCAGTTTGGGTGGCGAGCTGACGAGCTGCCCCGGAGGTCTGCAAGATAGCGGGTACTGAGTGGCCAAAGCCTCCCCCGCATTTTGCCCCTCCAGTTTGGGTGGCGAAGCGTTTTAGGCTTGTCTCGGAGGTCTTCAAGATCGCGGGTACAGAGTGACCAAAGCCTCCCCCGCATTTTGCCCCTCCAGTTTGAGTGGCGAGCTAACGAATTGTCCCAGAGGTCTGTACTTGATCGCGGGTATAGAGCGGCCAAAGCCTCCCCCGCATTTTGCCCCTCCAGTTTGGGTGGCGAGCTGACGAGCTGCCCTGGAGTTCTTTACTTGATCGCAGGTACAGAGCGGCCAAAGCCTCCCCCGCGTTTTCCCCTTCAGTTTGGGTGGCGAGCTGATGAGCTGCCCCGGAGGTCTGCAAGATAGCGGGTACAGAGTGGCCAAAGCCTCCCCCGCATTTTGCCCCTCCAGTTTGGGTGGCGAGCTGACGAGCTGCCATGGAGATCTTCAAGATAGCGGGTACAGAGTGGCCAAAGCCTCCCCCGCATTTTGCCCCTCCAGTTTGGGTGGCGAGCTGATGAGCTGCCCTGGAGGTCTTCACTTAATCGTGGGTACAGAGCGGCCAAAGCCTCCCCCGCGTTTTCCCCTCCAGTTTGGGTGGCGAGCTGACGAGCTACCCCAGAAGTCTGCAAGATAGCGGGTACAGAGTGGCCAAAGCCTCCCCCGCATTTTGCCCCTCCAGTTTGGGTGGCGAGCTGACGAGCTGCCCTGGAGGTCTTCACTTGATCGCGGGTACAGAGCGACCAAAGCCTCCCCCGTGTTTTCCCCTCCAGTTCGGGTGGCGAGCTGACGAGCTGCCCCGGAGGTCTGTAAGATAGCTGGTACAGAGTGGCCAAAGCCTCCCCCGCATTTTGCCCCTCTAGTTTGGGTGGCGAGCTGACGAGCTGCCCTGGAGGTCTTCAAGATAGCGGGTACAGAGTGGCCAAAGCCTCCCCCGCATTTTGCCCTTCCAGTTTGGGTAGCGAGCTGACGAGCTGCCCTGGAGGTCTTCAAGATAGCGTGTACAGAGTGGCCAAAGCCTCCCCCGCATTTTGCTCCTCCAGTTTGGGTGGCGAGCTGACGAGCTGCCCTGGGGGTCTTCAAGAAAGCGGGTACAGAGTGGCCAAAGCCTCCCTCGCATTTTGCCCCTCCAGTTTGGGTGGCGAGCTGACGAGCTGCCCCTGAGGTCTGCAAGATAGCGGGTACAGAGTGGCCAAAGCCTCCCCCTCATTTTGTCACTCCAGTTTGGGTGGCGAGCTGACGAGCTGCCCTGGAGGTCTTCAAGATAGCGGGTATAGAGTGGCCAAAGCCTCCCCCGCATTTTGCCCCTCCAGTTTGGGTGGCGAGCTGACGAGCTGCCCTGGAGGTCTTCAAGATAGCGGGTACAGAGTGGCCAAAGCCTCCCCCGCATTTTGCTCCTCCAGTTTGGGTGGTGAGCTGACGAGCTGCCCTGGAGGTCTTCAAGATAGCGGGTACAGAGTGGCCAAAGCCTCCCCCGCATTTTGCCCCTCCAGTTTGGGTGGCGAGCTGACGAGCTGCCCCGGAGGTCTGCAAGATAGCGGGTACAGAGTGCCAAAGCCTCCCCCGCATTTTGCCCCTCCAGTTTGGGTGGCGAGCTGACGAGCTGCCCTGGAGGTCTTCAAGATAGCGGGTACAAAGTGGCCAAAGCCTCCCCCGCATTTTGCCCCTCCAGTTTGGGTGGCGAGCTGACGAGCTGCCCTGGAGGTGTTCAAGATAGCGGGTACAGAGTGGCCAAAGCCTCCCCCGCATTTTGCCCCTCCAGTTTGGGTGGCGAGCTGACGAGCTGCCCCGGAGGTCTGTAAGATAGTGGGTACAGAGTGGCCAAAGCCTCCCCCGCATTTTTCCCCTCCAGTTTGGGTGGCGAGCTGACGAGCTGCCCTGGAGGTCTTCAAGATAGCGCGTACAGAGTGGCCAAAGCCTCCCCCGGATTTTGCCCCTCCAGTTTGGGTGGCGAGCTGACGAGCTGCCCCGGAGGTCTGCAAGATAGCTGGTACAGAGTGGCCAAAGCCTCCCCCGCATTTTGCCCCTCCAGTTTGGGTGGCGAGCTGACGAGCTGCCCCGGAGGTCTGCAAGATAGCGGGTACAGAGTAGCCAAAGCATCCCCCGCATTTTGCCCCTCCAGTTTGGGTGGCGAGCTGACGAGCTGCCCTGGAGGTCTGCAAGATAGCGGGTACAGAGTGGCCAAAGCCTCCCCCGCATTTTGCCCCTCCAGTTTGGGTGGCGAGCTGACGAGCTGCCCCGGAGGTCTGCAAGATAGCGGATACAGAGTGGCCAAAGCTTCCCCCGCGTTTGCCCCTCCAGTTTGGATGGCGAGCTGACGAGCTGCCCTGGAGGTCTTCAAGATAGCGGGTACAGAGTGGCCAAAGCCTCCCCCGCGTTTGCCCCTCCAGTTTGGGTGGCGAGCTGACGAGCTGCCCTGGAGGTCTTCAAGATAGCGGGTACAGAGTGGCCAAAGCCTCCCCCGCGTTTGCACGTCCAGTTTGGGTGGCGAGCTGACGAGCTGTCCTGGAGGTCTTCACTTGATCGCGGGGTTGGGGTCCAACCCTTAGTCAGGGTCTCGGTGATTGGTATGGGATTTGACATGGGTGTGACCCTTCGTTCCCACAGACGGCGCCAATTGTTGCGGGGTAGAACTCGCGTACATTGAATTTGTATTAGGGGGAACCAAGGGCACGGTGGTTATGTTAAGGAAGGGATTAGGGTAGGCTATTGGACATGTGATTAGAGAGGTGATGAAGCTAAGCTTGTCATTGGAGCAGACCGCTGAATCGAATCCGGCAGGATGCAGAGAAGGGGCTGAACTGCCTAGGTTGAGGGCGAGCACGACTGGTGATGACGAGCTAACCTGCACAAGGAGAAACTCGTCAGAAAGGCCGGGTTGGGGTCCAACCCTTAGCCTCTCTGATGCCTAAGTCAGTAATAGGACTTAAAGCAGGGGCTAGGCATACAGGTCGGACTGAGGGTGAGTCGACCGTACGTGACGAGCTATGAGTGGAAGAACAAAGATATGGACGACCTTTTTTCTTGTGTGTGAGTAAGGAGATTGAGAGTGAATTTTTCTCCCCTCCAAGTCGCAAGAAGTGAGGGGGTATTTATACCTGATGGGAGGCGGTTCGGTAGGGCTGACCCGACGTGCTGAGCTGGCCCTGCTGTCAGTGGAAGCTTCGGACGAGGATGTCAGGAACATGAGTGCCTGCCACGCTTTTGTCAGATGGTGCAGCGGTCCAGGGTGCTTTTGTTAGGGTGTCAGGGCGTCAGGGCCGAAAGCATTAAGTGTCAGGGGGCGCAGCGGCCAGTGGGTGCTTTGTCAGATGGTCGGGCGGCGATAGTGTCAGTAGCGTCCTTGTACTAGGTTGTTTGTCGTGTCCAATGTGCCAAAGAACGGTCCCGTAGCTCGTCCCCATAGCTCAGCCCCCTTAGCTCGGCCCCGTTAGCTCGGCCCCCTTAGCTCGGCCCCGTAGCTCGGCCCCCGTAGCTCGCCACCGTAGCTCGCCACCGTAGCTCGTCACCGTAGCTCGGCCCCGTTAGCTCGGCCCCGTAGCTCGGCCACTGTAGCTCGCCACAGTAGCTCGGCCCTGTTAGCTCGGCCCCATTAGCTCGGCCCCGTAGCTCGACCATCGTAGCTCGCCACCGTAGCTCGCCACCGTTGCTCGTCACCGTAGCTCGGCCCCGTAGCTCGGCCACCGTAGCTCGCCACCGTAGCTCGGCCCCGTTAGCTCGGCCCCGTAGCTCGGCCACCGTAGCTCTCCACCGTAGCTCGGCCCCGTTAGCTCGACCCCCTTAGCTCGGCCCCCGTAGCTCGGCCCCGTAGCTCGGCCCCCGTAGCTCACCAGAGGTCATCACTGGCTATTAGTGGCCGAGGCGGAGTGCGCCCTTCCCATAGTCGCGTCGGACTCTAGAATCGACAGGCGCCCTGTGGCCCTCTATCGTTCGGGTGTGGAGCACCTTGTCGCTGGGTCGGCCGTCCTTCCAGATGGATGGACGAGCCGGCGGGGTATTTAGGCGGTCTGGGATGGAAGGTCGGACTATCACGATCTTTATGTCGTAACATATATATATGTGTGTGTGTGTGTGTGTGTGTGTGTGTGTGTGTGTGTGTGTGTGTGTGTGTGTGTGTGTGTGTGTGTATGTATGTATGTATATGTATGGATTCATGTAGATCAGGTGCAAGACACAAAAAGGAGTGCCCCATGGAAAGTACAAACACATGTGGAGCTTGTACTTTTCAACTTTATGTGTCTTGACACTTGATCTATTAGATCTAGTAAATCAGGTGCCAAGACACAAAAAGGCACAGTGAGTACAAGCCCATGTGGGACTTATACTTTCCACCTTTTTGTGTCTTGGCACCTGATCTATAGATCAGGTACCACCTTTTCTACATTAAATCCTATATATACATATGTATGTATGTATGTACACACACACACACACACACATATGCACACACACACACGCGTGCGCGATTTAATGTAGAAATGGTGGCACCTGATCTAATAGATCAGGTGCCAAGACACAAAAATGTGGAAAGTACAAGCTCCATATGGGCTTGTGCTTGTTGGGACCCACCTTTTTGTGTTTTGCACTTGATCTATTAGATCAGGTGCCACGTGATCTACATGAATCCCACATATATATCTATATGTATATATATATATATATATATATGTATACATATATATATATATATATATATGTATACATATATATATATATATGTACATACATATATATATATCTGTACATATATATATATATGTACATATATATATATATGTACAGATATATATATATGTATGTACATATATATATATATATGTATACATATATATATATATATATGTGTACATATACATATATATATATGTATACATATATATATATGTATACATATATATATATGTATACATATATATATATGTTATACACATATATATATATATACACATATATATATATATACACATATATATATATATATACACATATATATATATATATATACACATATATATATATATATATACAGATATATATATATATACATATATATACATATATATACATATATATATATATATATATATATGGGTTTTTAGCATATTTGTCCCTTAAATCTTGCATATTTTGATATTTGTCCCTCAAATCTTCGTATTTGCTCATAAGTCCCTCTAATTTTAAACGTTAACCTTAATAGTCCCTCCAACCTGTTTTCTGTTAAAAATAATATTAATTAACGATTAATTATATATTATGGTTAGTTAATTAAGAATTATGTTAAATTAATCATTAAACCCCACTTAATTAGGGTTAATTATCCAACCCAAAAAAGGGGGAAGGGGGCAGCGCCGCCTCCCCCTCCGCCTCGTCTGAGGTGGAGGGGGAGGCGGCGCCGCCCCTCCCCACCAGAAAACAGGGGGAGGGGCGGCGCCCCCTCCTCTTCCGCCTCACACAGCGGAGGGGGAGGGGGCGCCACCCCTCCCCCCGAAAACATGGGGAGGGGGCGGCGCCCCCCTCCCCCTCCCCCTCGTCTGAGGCGGAGGGGAAGGGGGCGCCGCCCGTCCCCCCAGAAAAAAGGGGGAGGGGCGGCACCCCCTCCCCCTCCGATGTCTGAAGCGGAGGGGAAGGGGGGCGCCGCCCCTCCCCCCAGGAAAAAGGGGGAGGGGGCGGCGCCCCCTCCCCCTCCGTTTTCTGAGGCGGAGGGGGAGGGGGCGCCGCCCCTCCCCCCAAAAACAAGGGGAGGGGCGGCGCCCCCTCCCCCTCCGCCTCAGACGAGGCAGAGGGGGAGGGGGAGCCGCCCCTCCCCCCAGAAAAACAACGGAGGGGGAGGGGGAGCCGCCCCTCCCCCCAGAAAAACAGCGGAGGGGGAGGGGGAGCCGCCCCTCCCCCTCCGCCTCAGAGACGAGGCGGAGGGGGAGGGGGCACCGCCCCTCCCCCCAGATAAAAGGGGGAGGGGCGACGCCACCTTCCCCTCCGACTCAGACGAGGTGGAGCGGGAGGGGGCACCGCCCCTCCCCGCTGAAAACAGGGGGAAGGGGCACCACCCTCCCCCTCCTAACCCTAACCCTAACCATAACCCTAATCTTAACCCTAACCCCCAATTAACCCCTTAATCTAACGGAATATTCCCATTCCGTTAGTTTTTAACAGAAATTTAGGGAGAGGGACTATTAAGTTTACAAGTTTAACATTTAAGGGACTTGAGAGAAAATACCAAGATTTGAGGGACAGATATCAAAATACGCAAGATTTAAGGGACGGATATGCTAAAAACCATATATATATATATATATATATATATATATATATATATATATATATATATATATATATATATATATATATATATATATATATATATATATATATATAAAGGTAAGTGTAATCTTTATATATGTATAATCATCATGTACAAAACATAAAAACGGGGATTGGTTGAGAAAGTGGTATTTAATATAGAGAGGATAGGGCACAAGCGCCGTTACTCCCTACTATCATCTCCCGTTTCGGGGCCAAACCCCCAGGTTCCAAACAATCATACAAAAAACTCCCATCGTGGTAATTAACTGATATCTCTAAAATCCCAATTTATTAACGCTTCAGCTGCATCCACATCGTCAAGATCCTGGTCTTTTAAAGCAACCCTGATGTCAGAAGCGATGTCCTCAAATACCTGGGTTTTACAGCGCTTGGTGTTCTCGAAAACTCTCCTATTCCTCTCCCTCCATGAGTGCCAGACAATTGCGGACATGTCGGTTTTTGCTAGGAGACTAAGGAGACTTTTGGAACCAAAGTGCAGTAGGAAATAATCTCTAACACTCTTCAAGTCCGCCTGAAGGGGTCCACGCAAGCCCAATTTTAACAGGTTGCGCTTCAGCAAATAAGAGACAAATTCGCACCTGAAGAATAGGTGCTGTACAGTTTCTTTAGAGTCATTATCGCATAGGACACAAACCCCATCACTGCTAATCCCCCGGTTAATGAGAAAATCCTTCGTTAGCATCTTGCCTTTAAAAGCTCTCAAGAGTGAGATGTCCATTTTCGGTATATGGTTATTGTACCATATTAGTTTATGATAGGGGAAAGCTTCTCCTCTGCGTCTAGCCCCATCCCATGCCTCCCTATACCGAAAGTCTTCTCCTGGGACCCACTTCCAGTAATCCGAGCCGGCCTTGAGAGTGAAATTCTGTAGCTTCGACCTGATGCTGTCAATGGACGGGTTGTTTGTCCAGCCCGTGTCTTTCCAATAATCAATCACTCGCTTATTACTAGCTCCCGAAGGAATTGGGTGCTCATTTTTAAGTGGCCCTCCAGGTAGCCAGTTATCATGCCAGAATAATGTGGAATTGCCATCACGAACCACTTTTTTGTTGAGTTTCTGGGAGGTGTTTCTGCAGTGTAGCATGAACTTCCACGTTCCCGAATGTAATGGGGACCTAATTGCTGCGAAGAGGTTGTTCGGGTCTCCATAATTTTCCCGCATAAATTCTGCCCATAACCCTTTATTAGAAAGTAACCTCCA
This sequence comes from Scilla litardierei, assembly GCA_030789695.1. Taxonomy (NCBI): domain Eukaryota; kingdom Viridiplantae; phylum Streptophyta; class Magnoliopsida; order Asparagales; family Asparagaceae; genus Scilla; species Scilla litardierei. Next base: position 165,282,931 of record CM061134.1, read on the forward strand.
GGTCAATCTGACCCCCGACGCTAGGTTAAGGTCAGAGAGAAGTCTGAGGCCAACTCTCCCTCTTTTTTGGGCATGTATACATCATTCCAAGACCAGATCCTAGTACTCCCCCAGATAAATTTCCGACATGCAGAAGAAATTTTACGAAGAATAGATGATGGAACGTGGAAAGCTTGGATCCAAAAGAAAACCATACCATATATTACGGATCTCACCAGTTCAATTCTACCAGAGATTGAAAGGGAATGCGATGTCCAACCTAGAAGACTCTTTTTGCATTTGTCAATCAGCTTGTTATACTGGATGGCTTTAGGATATTTTGTTGACAGTGGTAGTCCCAGGTAGGTGGTGATCGTGGAGGACAACCTGATTCCCAGAAGGTCTGCAAGATGTGAAGGCGATTTGGTGCCTTTGCTGAAAATCCCTGCTCTTTTATTCCAATTAATATGGAGACCAGAGTAGCTAGAGAACTCACCCAGAAGATTTTTAAGCCCCTGAAAGGAACGATGATTTGCTCGACAGAAGATAAGGAGGTCATCTGCAAAGAGGAGATGCGAGATAGAGCCTGTGCGTCGCATAGGTTGAATGGTGCGCAAAAGAATAGCTTTCCCCACAAGGAGTGAGAAAGCTTCCATAACAATCACAAATAGGTAGGGGGAGAGAGGGTCTCCCGGGCGGAGGCCTCTGTTCCCCAAAAAGTGGCCCTCAGGCGAACCATTCACCAGAACTGAGAAAGACGGGGTGGAGATGCACTCTTTTATCCAGTTAATGAAAGTGTGATTGAACCCTAGCTGGTGCAACATGAAGTAGACAAATTCCCTATTGACACTGTCGAAAGCCTTTCTCAAATCCAATTTGATACATGCTTTGGAACCCATTGGATTGCTGTAATATCTTATTTGTTCGTGGGCTAGAAGAGAGCAATCAGAGAGGAGTCTACCTTTCAAAAAAGCAGGCTGATTTGCCGAGATTAGATCATGGATGACCTTCTTGAGTCTGTTACACAATACTTTGCTGATAATTTTGTAGATCACAGTACAGCAGGCAATAGGTCGATAATCCCCCAAGCTTGACACATTTGGACTCTTGGGCACTAGTGTAAGGAAAGTGTGATTAATTTGGGGGAGCATCACACCGGTTCTAAAGAAGTGTTGAATTGATCTGATAACGTCACCTTCAATGAGAGACCAATGTTGTAGGAAAAAATACCCATTATAACCATCCGGTCCCGGGGCTTTATCAGTTCCAATTTGAAATACAGCTGATTTAATTTCATCCTTGTATATTCTCCTCTCCAGTCAATTGGCCGCCTCTACTGTAATCTTGCGTTTAGGAACAAGGCGGGGGAATACATTCTAGTAGTCTGTTTGACTATAAAGTTGCTCATAGAAATTAGGAGCCTCAACTTTCAAATCCTCCAGAGATCTATTTTGGTTCCCCTCAGCATCCACCAAGTGCCCCAGATTATTAAACCATTGTCTAGCCTTCATGGCATTATAGAAAAATTTTGTGTTCCTGTCGCCCAGACTAAGCCATTGTTGCCGAATTTTGTGCCTATACATCTCCTCTTCCATACCAATCAACTGGGCAAGATCATTATGCAATTTCTGTTCTTCAGAATATAGACTTGGATCCACATTGAAGTCTTGCCGGCTCCTCAGGCACTCAAGCTTTTTCCGGCATAAATCAACTGAATTTGCCGCCTATGCATTTCGGGTCCAGGAGTGCAACAAGTGTTTCAATCTCTTAAGTTTTTGTGTCAAGCAAACCATGGGGGAACCGTGCATGTACTGACCTCAGCTAGCTTCTATCATGTCTGTGTATCCTGGCAATTTTGACCAATGGTTAAAATATTTAAAGGGTTTGGGGCTAGTCGATACCTGGGAGTGCAATTTAACAATCATCGGGGAGTGATCACTGGTGTGGGGGGTCCAAGTATATCATGTAAGATTCCGTCAGCTTGGCAATCCAATCATCATTGCAGAAAACTCTGTCTAGCTGAGCCGCAATGCGTCCCTTTCCCAGTCTCTTGTTGCACCAACTCATCCTAGGGCCAGTACTCTTAATTTCTTCGAGAGAGCAGTTAGTAATGCAATTATTAAAGTCTTCAACCATACCATCATCCAGCTTACGGCCGCCAATCTTATCTTTAGTGTACAATACACAGTTGAAATCACCGCCAATAATCCAAGGTTTGTGTCGTACATTTTTTGAATCAAGCTGAAGTTGATGCCACAACATTTTCCTCTCTGAACTAGTGTACGCGTATATCGCTGTGAACACCATGAAGAAACCTCCAGCATTGTTACATAGAGTTGTTATGTGTTGCGGTGAAGATGACATAACAGTTGCTTGCGAAACAGTTGGGTCCAAGCCCAGCAGGATCCTACCTCCACTATGTGTAGCAAAATTATTAAAGGTCAGCCAATGCTGAGGAATACACGACTTCATATTAGCAGAAAGACTTTTCAGTTTAGTCTCCAACAAAGCCACAATGGAGGGCTTCTGATTCTTCAAAACATCTCTGAGATCTCTTCGCCTAATCGAATTATTTAGGCCCCGCGTGTTCCAGATGAGGATACTCATTAAACACGATTTTGTTGCTAAAGACTCCCCTCCTTCAGTCTCACGCTCCGTCTGGTACTCGGAGGCAGGGGAATATTTGGGCCGGAAGTATCCTTTACAGTACTCTGTTTATCCAAGGATCCCGTTAGCTCTTAGACCTCGATCTCCCACTCATGATTAAAGCATGTCAGGAGGTCAGTGATTTTATCGATGTCAAGAATCCCATCATCCTCAATAAGAGAAGGGACTTTCATATTAGTTCCGGATGCTTTTAACGGTAGGCTGATATGCTCCTTTACGGCTGTAGTCTTGGGGCTCAAAGCAGCATGGATCGGAGACTTATGATCTCTACTATTAGCAATGGAAAAAAGACTCACCTCAGGTTCTAGTCCTGTAGTAGAGCTCCCCTCAGTTCCTATCGCACCTTCTTGTTCATCCCTGACAGTATGAGTCTTCATAGTATTATCAGCTGCTGGTTTAACACTGACATTGGTGGAGGGAAGAGAGACCTGCTCACCAATTTTTGGGTCTGGAGTGCAAGCCAAAGGGGGGAGTTTGAGTTCTTGAACATCCACTAACACTTGCCCTATGTCCGAGCCCGCACTAGGATCACTGGCAGGACTCGTCTCATCCACATTTGCCAAACCTGGCTCCATACCACTCGAGGTTCCAGTTAATTGGATTGAAGGGAGCTTTAACAAATCCAGACATTGCTGATGTCCATGGCCAAAACATACACAATGGCTACACCTTGGAGGCTCTCCCTCGTATTTGGTTTCGATGTTGATGATACCATCGTCCAGTCTTAGACCAACTGACGACGGCAAAGGGGATTTAGCATCAACTTCAACAAGACATCTTGCGTAAGATAATCGCTCCAGATTAGCAGTAGCACGATCCAAGCAGATGTGGGAGCCTACCACCGATGCTACAACATTCAGGATTTCCAGTGTCCACATATTGAGAGGCAAACCATGGAACTGGACCCATACTGGGACTGATAATAGGATGTCCCTATCATGGCGAAGTGTGGGACTCCATTTTTGAAGCACTGTAAGACGACCATCAAATAACCATGGCCCCCCATGCAGAATCCTATCACATTCAGCTTCACATTCAAATCGGAAATAGAAAAATCCGTTCTCTCGACTATAGATTTGAATCCCTTTCTTTAGTTTCCAGAGTCTGTCAACCCATGCTCTGATTTGACCGTAGTAGGGCACATCGCCTAGTACGTATCCTACCAGGGTGTTCTTCCATCTTTCACCTCCTCTATCAAGCATTGGCCCACATACCCTACCAAGTGCCACCCCGCCTTCAACCTCAGGGGGGACATAGGTCATTGCTAAGGACTCCTCATAAGTTCTCTTATTAGCATAAATGTCAGACCAGGAGAACTTCTTACCTGAAGTATTAATTTGCAAAGAGACTTTCGACCTAACATGCACTTTATCAAACATGTTGCGGGCATGTGCCTCGTTTTTCCCAGTTTTGTAAAACTGTCCATTGCTTCTAGGCATAGGCCCCCGTTCATTCCACCTATTCCCAAATCGCCGGTCACGACCCTTGATCAGCTCTTCCTTCCTGCCACCCTGAGGATTCCGACCACCCTTGGGTAGGTTTCCTCCAGAGTTTTGGTTTCTACGATTCCTTTTCCCAACAACTTGCCAGTCCTTCCCTTGCGCTGACGCCAGATCCTTGGTCGTCCCCTCTGTAGGACGCTTTCCTTTGCCGGTGAGATTAGGCAACGGTCGGCTGATAGCCGGATCGCCCGAATGGCTCCCACCATGAAGAGCGCACATCCTCTAAATTGCTCGACCCGTACACACACACACACACAGAGAGACACACACACACACACATATCTATTCTATAAAGCATGCCGATGTCTTCCATGGCATGCGGATGTCCTCCGTGGCGGGGCATATGACTGGGAAAAACGTCCTAGTCGGCCGGATTGTTTTTTGGTTTTTTTTGCATAAAGAACCCCCTACATATCCCTAATTGCATGAAATACTGCCCCTTCACACCTCTTTTAAAAATAACCCTCGCTTTTGCTGTTTTGCAGTTCTGACCCCTCCACAATCCCCACACACACCCCCTCCCTTTTCCGCTTTCTCCCCTTCGCTTCCGATCGGATCTTTTTTGGTCCTCCGTCTTGATTTTTGCTGTGCACGTGTGCACGGGGTTTTCCCTAGTATATATATATATATATATGAGAATAGTGAGTATTATATGGCATATGAGGCAATGCATCATCTACTAAGACAAAAAATGTGGCAATTACAACAAATAGAAGCACATGTGAGGTTTGTACTTGCCACCTTTTGGGTCTTGTATATGAATCATTGCCTCATATGACATATGATACTCATTATTCTCGCACACACACACATGCATATATATATATATATATATATATATATATATATATATATATATATATATATATATATATATATATATATATATATATATATATATATGTAAATCTTCAAATGAGAACATTTCGCACGGTGCGAAAATGTTTTTATCTTTTTTTTGAAAATTTTTTTTTCAAAAATTTTTTTTTCCACCCTCATTATATGTTATTATACCCCCCTCAAAAAATAATGGTTGAGAAATAATGTCATTTGGCCTTCGATCAAGGCATTTCATCAAATTCGCACGTTTTGAGACCGTTAAATTTGTAACGGGTGGATGGGTGCTCTAATCCCCAACGGGTTCACCCATTATTTTCCCTGGGGTATATAATTGTATGGATTAAACATCAAAAGAAGAATTTTTGAAAAAAAAAATTTCTAAAAAATAAAAAAAATGTTTTCGCACGGGCTTTCGCACCATTTTTTCGCAATGGAAGATTGCCCTATATATATATATATATATATATATATATATATGGGTAAAGTGTTCCTAGGGTGACTCCTTAGATTAAATCTAAGGAGTCGCCCCCATTTTCTCCCATCTCCCACAATTTTTTTTGAAATTATTTTTCATAGCATTGTTGGTCACACCATGGATGATCAACATACCAAAAATCAAGTCATTCCAATACTTTAAAAGCCCCCATCTATCCCTTGCAACTTCAACGGTCTGAAAACGTGCTGAAAAACACATAAAGTTGCAAGGGGTAAATGGGGGCTCTAAAAGTATTGGAATGACTTGATTTTTGGTATGTTGATTATCCATGAGATGAACAACAATCCCAAGGAAAAAAATTTCAAAAAAAAATTGTGGGAGATGGGAGAAAATGGGGGCGACTCCTTAGATTTTTTTTTGCGAGCAACAGTTGCGATGTCCTCTAAACCCGGAGCTGGCGATTTGCGAGCAGCGGCTCACCCTAATGTTTGCGGCAGCATCTCTGATGGTGGCCAGATCTCCGATGGCGGCCAAAGCGCTGACCCTAATTCCATTCAATCTACTACTTCACGAGGACAAGTGGTTGAGGGTGAATGGCAGCGAGTCACCTATTCTAAGAAAAAGGTTGGATTTTCTAACCCTACCTCCAGATCTCAACGCCTTAATCCACATGGGCGCTTCATGGGAGGCCGATCTCTTGATGGGGGGAGACATGTAAATCATCACAGCCATCAATCAAGAGGAAATGGTGCTATTCGGCGATCTACTACTGCATCGCATAGTTTGCGACCTGCAGATAAGCTATTTGATAAAATATCTCCTAGACCGCAAACTAGCATCCACATTAGCCCGTCTGTTGAAAAGCGATCCTGGGTTGATATCTGCTCCACAAGGCGTAAATACGCTGATCCACTTGTGATGACCAAAGTTCCAATAACTCACAATGCTGACGGTGTTGCCAATGTTAAAATCTCAGTCAATATGTTAGAAGCTGGTGCGTCACGTTGGGAGAACACTTTGGTAGGGTATGTCCTTGGGGATGTCCCCTATTTTGGACAAATTAAGGCATGGACGGAGAGACTATGGCGGATTAAACGGGGATTGCGTAACTTCTCTCGTGAGAACGGTTACTTCTACTTCAGGTTTGAGAATGGAGATGACCGTGATAATATTCTTCATGGAGGGCCCTGGCTCTTCGATGGCCGACTAGTTGTACTGCAGAAGTGGTCCCCTACCATTCAACTTGGCCGCGATATTCTAACGGCTGTCCCAGTTTGGGTTCAACTTCACAATCTACCGCTATCCATGTGGACCCTGGAAATCCTCAATATTATTGCTAGTGGCGTTGGCACTCCTATTTGCCTTGACAAATCTACTGCAAGTCTAGACCGGATCTCTTATGCTCGCTGCTTAGTTGAAGTTGATGCTAATTCTCCATTGCAACGAAGAGTGCTTGTTGATGTGGAAGGCCAGTCCACGATCACTATTGATATCAAGTATGAGGGGGAGCCACCAAGATGTGCCGACTGTTCATGTTTTGGTCATCTTGTGGAGCAATGTCCTCGTAAATTGAGGAATGAGCAACCTTCAATCCAAGAAGTACCTTGCCCAGTAGCACAAACTCAACCTCCGGTCATCATCCCTTCAAATATATCCACTGCAATCCCCTTGGAGAAAACCGACCCGTGCAATGTCAATAAGCATTCTCAGGTTGCTGGCCTGATTGCTCAGCTACCTAACGCTGAAGCCCTACATCCCATCAATCCCTGTGTAGAGGCTGGGGAGTCTAGCATGGCAGCTTTGATACGAAATCCTGATGTCAACGTTTTGACTATTCCTCCTGTGACCTCTCCCGTGCAGAGCACCATCAGTCTGAGCCCTGTTGAGACACTGACCACTGCTTGCAATCTTTTGCCTTCTGATGATGGCCCTATAGGTACTATTTCGGCTACAGGAAGCCGGAATACTTGTCCCTCCCTCCTTCAGGCATCTGATGATATGGAGGGGCCTGTGAACCCCACCTATGCTAACCCAGAATGGGAGCTTGAGCATGCAACTCTGCGGGGCCAAGTTCATCAATCTAAGAGTAAATCTGATCGTATTTCCCCATCTACTATCAGACGCAGTTCCAGGCTGTCTGGGATCCCCCCACCAACCACTCAATGACTGTACTCTTCTGGAATTCTCGGGGCCTTAACAACGCATCGCACAGATGTGATTTGATGCAGCGACTACGTAAGTTCAAACCCTCTGTTGTCTGCTTATTGGAAACTAAAGTTGATTATTACAATTCTGCTAGACTATCCAGGTGCTTTGATGTGGATTGGGATAGTATTGATAATAGAAGTACTCATAAAGGTGGCCGTATTGTAATCTATTATAACAAATTAGTGTGGAGTTGTTCGTCTATATCGGTCTCCCCACAACACATCTCCTCCATTTTTGTCAACAATGCTGGGCTTACTATGGGGCTAACTGCGGTTTATGGCCATAACCTCCCAGCTTTAAGAATCCCTCTGTGGAATGAGCTTTTTGCGGACTCTAAGATTCTAAACAGCACCCCCTGGCTTGTTGGGGGTGACTTCAACTGTGTCCGTAGTGCATCGGAGAAGATTGGAGGACGTCACGTTGATTCGGCTTCTATGGATGATTTTAATGTCTGTATTGGGAGGTGCCAGCTATTGGAACTCAAAACTATTGGGTCTAGACTGAGTTGGAATAATCGCCGCATTGGTCCTGCCAGAATTGCTGCTAAATTGGATCGGGTACTCTGTAATTTGTCGTGGCTTAACCTACTGCCCCACTCTTTTGTTGAATTCTCCTCTTCTGGAACTAGTGACCATGCGGTATTACTCGTTTATCTCCAAAATAAGGTAACTCCGCAACCCAAGCCATTCAAGTTTTACAATTCTTGGATTTCTATGCCTGGATTCCGTGAACTTGTCATTGGCTTTTGAAAGTCCCAGCCGTGGGTTAACTCTCTTCATAACTTATCTTCCAAACTCAAACTTCTGAAGTGTGAGATCAAATGCTGGGCAAATATTAACAGGGAATCGATGTCCTCCTTTGTATGGAGAAATGAGCTTGAAAAATTGCAATCATCCAGCTTATATAGCTCTGATCCTAGCTTCCATGCTAGAGAGAAGGAACTCATCTTCAATCTTGCCAACTCCTTAGATATTGAGGAGGAGGACTTGCGCCAAAAAAGCAGACAAAACTGGCTAACCTTGGGTGACAGAAATTCCAAATTCTTCTACGCTGCTATGAAAAGCAGGCGCTCTCATAATCATCTCGGTCACCTCATCAATTGCCATGGAGTACAGAGTTCTAATGCTTATGATCTTAGGAAGGATGGCCCTATATTCTTCAGGAATCTATATACTCAAGATGACTACTGGAATGTGTTCCCGAATCTTACTCCAAAGCGCAAACTTACCCTTGAGGCCATCACTTGGATGTATAGATCTGTATCTGCTGCGGAGGTAAAGGCTGCTGCGTTTCAAATTGGGAAAGATAAGGCCCCTGGGCCAGATGGCTTCAACTCTTTCTTCTTCCAACACTTTTGGGACATTGTTGGTAAAGATGTTACTTCTGGCATTCTCTCTTTTTTCACTACTGGTAATTTGTCGCACCGTATTAATCACACATTCCTCACTCTTGTACCCAAAATTACCAATGCCACTGGCCTAGGGGACTATAGACCTATCGCCTGTTGCAATGTCATCTACAAAATCATTAGTAAAGTCTTGTGCAACAGGTTACATCATGTCATATGCGATTTGATCTCCCCAAATCAGGTGGCTTTCTTGAAAGGCAGATTACTTTCTAATTGTACCCTTATTGTCCATGAGCAGATACGGGATTTCAGCAATCCCATGGGATCCAGGTCTTGTATCAAATTAGACCTCCGTAAGGCTTTTGACAGCGTCAACAGGGAATTCATCTATTTCATCCTACATCAAATGGGTTTCGGCAGTACATTTATAAATTGGATAGCTGTATGCATCTCCTCTCCTATGTTCTCGGTATTAATCGATGGTTCCCCTGAGGGCTACTTCTCTTCTACTAGGGGACTGAGGCAGGGCGACCCTCTCTTCCCCTACCTCTTTGTGCTAGTTATGGAAGCTTTCTCGCTTCTAATGACGAGAGCTGAATCGGCCCGTTCTATTCTTCCAATGCGACGTGTGGGGACTATTTCTCACTTACTTTTCGCAGATGATTTATTGGTCTTCATTTGTGCCAATTCTCATTCCATCAATGGTCTGAAAGAGCTCTTAGTAAGTTTTTATCACTTCTCTGGGCTGAATATCAATTGGGATAAAAGTTCTGCCATTTTCAGTAAGGGCGTTCGCAATCCCTGTGGGCTGGCAAATATTTTGGGTGTTAAACGGGTAAATTCTTTCACTACCTACCTGGGGTTGCCTTTATCTACTTCTTATCCTAAGGTTAGTGTCTACAGCCGCCTCATTGATAAATGCAAAAAGAGATTGCTCGACTGGAGTTCTTCCCTACTCTCTATCTCTGGTAAAATTGAATTGGTGCGTACAGTTATTTACGGTCTAATTGCTTTCTGGATGCAAGCCTTCTATCTTCCCCCCTCAGTCATCCGTGCCATCACATCAGCTTGTAGGAATTTCATTTGGGGTAAGCTACATATTTGGGCATGGAAGGATTTATGTGTACCAAAGAAAGAAGGTGGGGTGGGGTTGAGATTACTGAAAGACTTGAATGCTGCATCGGGGGTGCGACTCACTTGGAGACTCCTAGGCACTCATGGGGTTTGGGCGAATTTTATGAGAACTCATTATTCTAAGGCCATTGGTGAGTTTTTTAGTACGAAGGCGAAACCAACTCACTCTGGGACCTGGAAATTCATGCTCAGGTATCGCATTCATTCTCAAAAACTCATTAAACGCAATGTTCGAGATGGCACAACTACTTCTTTCTGGTACGACAACTGGCACCCTAAGGGTCCCCTCCACTATCTCCATCATCCACCGCCTGGTTCTGAATCACTAAAGGTAGCTGACTTCTGGTCTCCCACGGGATGGACCAATGATCCGCAAATCCTCCCAATTTGAAATTTCCTTCAGTGCGTCTCCTTGAATCATGGTGCTGACTCTTGGGCGTGGGCGGCTCCTCAAGGCACGGGCGCTGCTTCACTTTCTAATTTGCCTGGCACTTTTGCATTTAAATCGGCCTAGGCATGTGTTAGAAATGCTGGAACTCCTTTTAGGTACCACTCGGTTGTGTGGTATCCTAAGCATGTCCCAAAGATGTCCCTCACCTTATTGAGAGCTATTAAAGATAAATTACCTACCAGAGAGCGGCTGACAAATTGGGGTATATCTTCTGAGCAAAACTGCATTCTCTGTGATTCCAATGCTCCTGAGACCATCAACCACCTGTTCTTTGATTGCAACTACTCCCGTTACATTATTGCTAGGGGGCTTCTCAAACTGGGATACACTGGAATCCTTCCTCACTCTCTAGAGGGTGTGTGCGACCTAATTCTGCAAAACTTCTCCAAATCCGACCCAATTGGGTGCATCGCCAAAGCGGCGCTTTCTTCCATGGTTTGGCACATTTGGAAGCAGCGAAATAAGAGGATATTCGAAGGTGTTGCAATGAAGAATACAGAGTTATTTGATAATATCGCCTCAGATGTACTAATCTCGCTTCGTGGCATTGACTTGGACCAAGCGTCAGATAGGGGTCCCCTTTCAAACTGGGGCTTCATTGATGCTGGATAACTTTTGGACACTACTATCTACGGCTGCTTGTAGGAAGTGGGTGGTGACGGCGCTTGTGCCCTCTCCCACCTCTTCCTATCAAACACTGTATGTTTCTGGTGTAAATTCTTTGTATATATTTTTCCGATTTTAATAAAGATTGCATTCACTTGTCAAAAAAAATGGGTAAAGTGTTCCTAGGGTGACTCCTTAGATTCAATCTAAGGAGTCACCCCCATTTTCCCTCATATCCCACAATTTTTTTGGATTTTATTTTTCATGGGGTTGTTGTTCACCTCATAGATGATCAACATACCAAAAATCAAGGTATTCCAATACTTTTAGAGCCCCCATCTACCCCTTGCAACTTCAACGGTCTGAAAATGTGCTAAAAACCATGAAGTTGCAAGGGGTAGATGGGGGCTCTAAAAGTATTGGAATGAATTGATTTTTGGTATGTTGATCATCCATGAGGTGAACAACAACCCCATGAAAAAAAATTCCGAAAAAAAATGTGGGATATGGGGAAAATGGGGGCGACTCCTTAGATTGAATCTAAGGAGTCACACTAGGAACACTTTACCATATATATATATATATATATATATATATATATATATATATATATATATATATATATATATATATATATATATATAAATACAATTCAGGACTTTTTTCAAACCTTTGTCCTACGTGGCGGTTTTTATCCTACGTGTCACATTTTGTCCTACGTGTCTCCAAAATTATGACTAGGACAATCTACTTAAAAACACTTTTAAAAAACTACCGTTGAAAATGAGACACGGTTTTAAAAACTGCTTCCACAATTTCAACTTTCTCATTTGCGTGTTCTCTATTCCTCGACTTTTAAATGCCACAAACGGCTATCTTCTTCATTCTCTCTAAAAACTGCTTTCTTTCCCTATCATCGTCCGTCCTCACCCTTAAATCATCGCTCAGACCACGACGCCCACTGTGAATCTGTTCGGCGTGCTTCACGACGTTACAGAAAGAAGAATTTGGAAGGCTTGGACAGTTTGGAATTCGTAATTCACCGCCTGTTTTTCAGTCCTTCACCAGATTCGCCCTCTTGTACTTGCACATTACCTTGACAATCAAATAATTTTTCAGTCAATCATCAACGAATTTTGGAATTTCGGTTTGTAAGGTACGCAATCAAATAATTTTTTCGGTCCATCACCAGATAGTTCCTTCCGATGCGTACGGTTGGTTCTCCAGAAATTATAATTCGCAGTTCAATTTTTTGCTCACATTTGTGCCTGTTTTCATCCATAATCTGTTTTAAATTTTCTTTTACATTTAAATTTTTGCAGCTTTAGTTTCAATTTTCATTACCATAACCTTGATATCCATAACATGAGAAAATTTTAAAATCGTGTCAAAATCATAATTTTTTAATGACTGTACATGTTGGGGATTCCTCTGGGCAATGCCTTTCTCTATGTTCATCGTGTTTAGTGCCAGATTTTTTTAAACCAGGGTTCATAATATTTTTGTGTTTCATGCCAGATTTTAAACTGATTATTTGTGCCAGGGTTTATGAACCATGCCTGTTTTACCCATTTGAGGTACACAGGCTTCGTCCGAATTATATATTTCCGTTTTTTCTATTTACATTTTAATTTCCTTTTACGTTTCAATTTTATGTGCTCAAAATTGATAATTTTCAACTCTGTATTAACACCATAAAATTTTCTTTTACATCCTCAGGAACCGTCCCAGATTAGCACCATAAAATTTTCGATTCCGTTTTTTAACTCAAGCATTTATAGGATGAGGTGTTATGAGGTTAATTCCACATTTTCATGAATCAACAGAATCTTTATATGAAACATTAAATTTCCTCAAGCATTTATAGGATGGCAAATTCCCCCCAAGCATTTTACCTCTTCAAACCATACGAAACATTCCTTATCCAACTTAAAAATTTTGCCAGATTTAAACCTTCTGATAATATTTTAAAACAAAAAATACACAAATTTATAGGGTGTGCACATAAATTCTTTTCGCACATCAATATTGGCCCCGGGAGACGACGTCCACGCCATTCTTGCGCCCGGGAGACGACTATCATGTCATCATTTCCCCGTCTACTGACTGTCCTCCTCGGTTTTGCACCCGGGAAACGACCTTCGCCGTGCCCTACGGGCACGGGTTATGACTAGCGCGCGCGCGCGCACACACACACACACCATTTTCTTGGTTGGTTCATTTATCACCGCATAGAAATTTTTCTTTAAAATTATTCATTTTCTTTACCATATTCATAATTTACCCATACGACATATGAAACCCATTATTATTTTGATTTTTGACTACCTACTTTCGGTTGTCATTGTACCAAACATACCGTTATTAAATAAAGTTATTTAACCTTCGGCCATATAATACCTCTTAAAATTATATAGTTTACCTTTAAATGAAATTAATTCTGAAATCCTAGTGGATATAAAACAAGCCCGAACTAAAAGGTAGAGTAACATAAGGTAATCAACAACATTATTATTATTTTTTTGGAAAGTTAGTGTGATTCTATATTGATAATCAACAAAAAGTACAAGGAAACATATGTGGTGTTATTTATTTATAGTTATTTTATAATATTATAAATTAGGCTAAATTGAAGAAGCAAACAAGAATATATAAGTTCAAATATGAAATAATAAAAGCTGTGGTTGAGGAAGCCGAAGAATAACGGAAAGTGCTTTACGTGCTCAGCCTCAGTATGAGGTGCAGTGGTAAGAATCAGATCTCCTTGAAAGAATAAATCATTTACTACTTCACATGACAAATGAATACAGTGGACATGCCCTGCTCAAAGCCAGCCATGCAGGATGCAGCCCTTGATGCTGAAATCATTCTGAAGGGTGCAGAGTAGCCAATTGGAATCTCACCTACTATTCATAGAATCATAACGTATGCTGTTTGACTTTTGACTACTACGACCAAATCTTCTGAACCTCAAACCCTAATCTACTACAAGCTACAAGCGATGGCCTTCCCAGCGTGGTCCTCACTCATGTACCTTTCTATCACACTCCCAAGAGCAGCTTCGGATTTTCAATCGCTCAACTCTTGGAGTATATGACCAACCAAAGATAGTCGCGATTGCTTGAGTTTTCTTAATGCAGAGGGGAATAACCTAGCTTCTTTGATGAATGCCTTGAATTCTTCTATCTATGCCTTCTGTCACCAATAATGCATGGTTTTACTAAACCCCTAAGTCCCCAATTGGCCACGAAGAGGACATGACGAATTCGCCTGCTCTTCAAATGTTCGACGGGTGGACAAACGATGGCTCGTTATCTATTGCCTACGGAAATTTCTGCCGGCAGCAAAATTTGAGATTTTTGATATATCAGTGATGGTCTCCTAATCGTGGGTATGTTTTTTTTTCCCTGTCTCTATTGCTTAATGTTTTGATTGATAAAAAACATCCCTTTTAACGTTATGCTTATGCTCTTAACGTTATGCTTCTGCTCTTCTCATTTCTGTTTAATCTCACAATGAAATACTTATTGCATTCTAAATCAGACTACTATCAAAATGGTAATTCCTAAAAGTAAAGCCTTAGAAACTTTGGTAGTTACAACCCTAAAATGTGAGATTATTAGATTTTATTCTGTTGTGTGAGTGATTGCTTGTGCTATTCAAAAGTTATGTGAGTTTCCAGGAACGTTTCCTATGGTTTCACGCCTTTAGTTTTATTATGTTACTAGTCATAACCCGTGCCCGAGGGCACGGTTCATTTAAGATTTTTCCCCGCGAAATCTTTGTTCCCCAAGAAATTATTTCCACGGCCAAAATTGCGTGCAACAACAAATTAGCGTTAAAATATTTAGTGGCACGGACACCTTCTGTGCGGAACAACAAATTCGACGTGGGCGCCTTCGACACGGAACAACAAATTAGCATAAAAAATCGGCGCAGAACAACAAATTAGCGTAAAAAATTTCATTCGGCTCGATAAATAATTCTCATCTTTGCCCTATAGATCGAAGAGACGGTGGGCCCCGCGTTGACAGAGAGATCATTCGATCTGCAGCAGATATGTTGTTCCATCGCGAAATCTTTGTTCCCCAAAAAATTATTTCCACGGCCAAAATTTAAAAGAACAACAAATGAGCGTAAAATATTTAGCAACATGTGCACCTACGTCGTGGACGCCTTCGACGTGGAACAATTCGGCGTGGAACAACATATTCGGTGCAGGCGCCTTTGGCGCAGAACAACGCGGGAGCACCTTCAGCGCGGAACAACAAATTCGGCGTGGAACAATGAGCGGCGCATTCGGCGCAGAACAACAAATTCGACGTAGGCGCCTTTGGCGAGGAACAACAAATTAGCGTAAAAAAATTAGCGGCACGGGCACCTTCGGCGTGGGCGCCTTTGGCGCGGAACAACAAATATGGTGTGGGCGCCTTCGGCGTGGAACAACAACTTTTGCGCAGGAAACAACAAATTCGACACATGCGCCGTCAGTGCAGAACAACACGTGAGCGTATTCGGCGCGGAACAACAAATTCGGCGTGATCGCCTTCGACGCGAAACAACAAATTCGGCGCAAAACAACAAATTCGGCGCGGGCACCTTCGGCGCAGAACAACACATGAGCGCATTCGACACAGAACTACAAATTTGGCACGGGCCCCTTCAGTGCGGGCGTCGGTTGTTGGCGCGGAACAACGTACGAAAGCATTTGGTGCGAAACAACAAATTAGCGTAAAAAACTTTAGCGGGAACCTCCAGCGAGGAACAACAAACCTCAAGGTATTTTTCAGTGACTGTATTAACTTAAATTTTTTTTACGCAAATTTTTTACTTTGTTTGATTTAATGGATCATATTTCTCCACAATCTTTCCCAATACACTTTTAATTTCAAAGTTTTGGTTCCCAATACACTTTTCCCACCCAAATTTAACCTCCACAATTTTCCCAATACACTTTTAATTTTAAAGATTTGGTTCCCAAGACGCTTTTCCGACCACAATTTAAGTTTTCCCACTAAAATTTTCACTAAATCCAATCTCAACGATTGATTTACCAAGATCAAATCCCAGCTGCTCTTTATCTTGTTATAGTCAGCCCTAGAATTCAAAAAAGGATGTCAAAGGTATAATAGATCCCCTTCAAAATCTTGGATCCCCTAATTTTACACGATCAACAATAATTAAAAGCAAAAATTTTTATTTCTTCACCAACAAATTGTAAAAAAATTAAACACAGGAATGAAGCCATTGAGGGATGTTTTGTTTTCCACTCTAACTCATCAATTGTTATATCAGAAATAGTAAGTTCACCAATTGTTATATCAGAAAGTGCATGAACAAAAATTGGAGCACATTACTTCTTAGATAAGGGTAACCTCAAATCTCCTTTCCATATGATCAGCAGACTAAAGATGTAAAATTACCCCCCAAATAGGTAATTAGTTAATCCATTTCCAGCATTATCTCCAATCTAACTCATATTCTCTATGTTAGTCTGAGCCAACTTCATTGTCAATCACTATATTGTTAAACCTTAATTCCGATGTTATGAAGTATTCTGTAACCAAATATAGCTAGTGATACTGATTCAAAAGTGACTCTTACATGCATGGCAATGTTTTAGCTGGTGAAAGAATCCAGTACAACCACTGAATTTGTTTCTATGTAATGTTAGAGTCCATGTGTATTATTTCATTAATTACAACAAAAGAGTAAACAACCACATATTTAGCATCATTCGAAGTAGTCTAGTACAGACTGTAATTTTCCCATATCAAGTTTCACCACACACATAATGATGATGAGCCATTCAGGCTATGAACCATGAAGACTAATAAACACAGAATCTCAATAACATAGTTAACTCAAATGCAATTTAAGTATGTCATTAAGCAAGAAGGAAATTAAGGTGATGAAAAGTTTGTATATCATTTAGCTAATAATGCACAATGTTCACAATTACATTCTTCAGCTATTCATGCATGTTCATTCAGAATAGGCACATAACAATTGTTTGCATGTTCAGAAGTATCACAGCAAAATCACAAAACTTGTTAGGGATGTTCTGTCTAAATTCGAATGGCATACCAAAATTTTAGCACTTCCAAAATCACAAAGCTTGACTTGGTGAGTAAGAGGATCGACATAGAGAATGCAAATTAACAACAGAAGGTCAAAAGAAATAAAACACATTTCTTGATACACGATCGTGAAATACAAAACTTCCATGAGCCAAAACATTTTGTGGCTTCACATCCCTATGAAAAACTCATGGAACAACATGAATATAAGCCAGTGCTCTAAAAATCTGCAAAATCACTGAAGAAACCAAATGATACATGATAAGTGTATAACTTCATAAATATAAGTGGCATCCTCTGGTTTATACCACTATAATGCTTCAGAACCAAGTACAAAGATATCGTCACGTACTCCAAAACCAGATTGAGGAAAAGCTCATCTCTGCTCGAGGTCGAAAATAAGTAGTGCTTCAAACAAACCACATTGGAATGATCCATCGTGCGCATCAATTTAAGCCACATGTTCTTGTATCTCTTATCATGCAACACCTTTAAGGCAACCGTCTCCCAGGTTTCCAGGCATTTTGCCTACAACAAAATACCCACCATATTAAGCCAAAAATCAGATTTTCTTCATCATTACAAACCAAATTAATGATGAAATTTCAATACCTGAAAGACAATTCCAAACGACCCAGTGCCCCCGATTCGAAGCATGCTCAGTATACATGTATGTTATTTTCAGGATGAAAGGGTACATGCTAGATATGATATGAAATGTTACATGCTTCATATCAGTATGCATGTAGCATATCCGTATGCATCTAACATTTCATCCCAAAATAATTCGAAGCATGTAATTTTCAGAGCAGTCTAGTGATTCCATCAACATTCGAAGCATGTATTTTTCAGAATTAACAAAAATAAACATGGTCTGCAAACAACAAAGCATTAAAATTTTTATTCTTAGGCACATTTCTCGTTCATTAGAAATTACATGCTTATAAAAAATTTCAATTTCTTTCTCATTACATGCTCATAGATATTACGTGCTTCATATCAGTAGATTACATGCTCATATAAATAACATGCTCATAGAAATTACATGCTTGATATGATATGAAATGTTACATGCTTCATATCAGTAAATTACATGCTCATAGAAATTACATGCATCAAGCACTTATCAGGAGGTAACATTTCTAGCATATCGGAATGCTCTTGAAAATTACATGCTCAGTATACATGCATGTAATTTTCAGGATGAAAATGTTACATGCTTGATATGATATAAAACATTACATCCCAAAATAATTCAAAGCATTTAATTTTCAGAATAGTCAAGTGATTCCATCAACATTCGAAGCATGTAATTTTTGGAGTTAACAAAAATAAATGGTCTGAAAACAACAAAGAAGCATAAAAAAAATTATTTATAGGTACATTCTCAATCATTAGAAATTACATGCTCATAATTTTTTCAGTTTCTTTCTCATTCCCCCAGAACAGGAACATAAAGAAGAATCATGTCAAACAACAAAGAACATCATGTATTTAACTCACATAATGCATATTGGACCATCATACCATGTAATTTCTTCAGATGAGTTTGATGTTCAGGGGTTGTAAATTTATTCAGATGAAGTTGATGTTCAGTAGGCACATATGGGGCCATCATAACATGTAATTTAATTACAGCCCCTGAACTTGTTAATTATATGAGAACACCAAGTGAATACATACAGTATGGGGAAACAAAGAAACATAAAACACCAAAGAAAAAAACCTAGTCTTGATGTTCATGGCTGAAAAAATCAACAATGAAACAAACCTAGTTAACATGCACCGATTTTTTAACCGGCACATTTTCAAGAACAAACATTAGGGGGAAACAACGAATAACATGATGACAGAATAACATGAACTATACAACTATGAACTATACAACTATCAAAGCTCTGCTTGAGCATTCAACAAAATAATGTAGCAGACAGGAGTGTTTTTTACATGCATGAACCAATTACATAAAAACATCAAACATATCTTGGAACATGAACCAATTACAAAAAAATATCGAACGATTCAACGATGTCAGGTTATGTTTTTTTATACTTGAAAAAACTTGGGCTAATGAGAACAACCTGGCATTTTCCAGGATAATCGTTGGATTCTTTCATGTGTAATTAGACTAATGGTTGGAATAGAACTGATTTAATTTTGCAACTGAATGTGAAATATTTGAGTTATCACTGCATGTAAAAATCATTGATTTGCTTTTTCATATATTTTAGTTATCATTGTTAACATGATATTCCATCACTGTTAAATTTGATTGAAATATAGCTCACTCTATTTACATCAATGAATAGAACTATATTTTGATATTCCCTCACCCTATTTCAATCAGAACTATATTTTTCATTTATTTTGTGTTATGATACCATAGCTGAGAATAACGAAGAGAAATCATATCATCCAAAATGAGATCACAACATACTTCTGAAACAAATAATATTGTAAAATTTACATAATGTGTAATAAAATCTACTTGACAAACAAAATGATGAATCCAAAATCCTAAATTTACACCAAACAACCCATAAAATAGTTCAGCCTTTTATAGATCATTATAAAATTTGACGTTAATTGAAACCCAAGATCATAACAAATTCAAGAAATTGATTACCGAATTTGCCAAAGTTCCCTCCACCTTTATTCCACCTGTAAGTAGTATTCAAAATTTAGTCTCTAGTATGTTATCTTTGACAGTTGCACCGACCTAACAGTTGAATCCAGGTAGACACCAGAATATACCTTGTGCAACTTCTATTGCTACAACAACATCTTTGTTTGACTCCAAATATTTCTCCTGTGATTTCTCCTGTGCACAACACGAAACATACTTTAATGATGCAGCTGGGTTCATGGGTTTGAAAATCCATTTCATTCAATCTCCAGCTGGATTCATGGGTTTTCACTTTCATTCAATCTCAACTAACAACACACTGAACCCAACATTCCATTTCATTCTAAGCTTAATGAAGAACAACCAAACTGATGATAATAACAAACCATTTCATTATCACTAAGAACAACCAAACTGATGCTTTGAAAATCTATAATTTTTTGGGCAAAACTAAGAATTAAATTTTGATGATAAGATTTCGCAAAAAACATACCAAGTTCCAATTGAGACAGCACTGGAGTGAATTGAGAAGAACTCGAGACGAACTGGAGAAGAACTGCGAGATCTAGGGCAGGACCCGTTCCCCTCTTGCCTTGCCTGCGTGCGAGATGAACTGGAGTAAGCATGAATCAAGACTACCAATTGAGACTACCAATCAAGACAGCACTGTAGTGAATTGAGAAGAACTCGAGAAGATGGAGACATACCTGCGAGATCTAGGGCAGGAACCGTTCCCCTCTTGCCTTGCCTGCCTGCGAGATGGCGCGAACCGTTCCCCTCTTGCCTTGCCTGCCTGCGAGATGAAGCGCGACCTCTTGCTTTGCCTGCGGAATGGAGTGAGCGGAAATTGCTTTGCCTGCGGAATGGAGTGAGCGTTGAGGAATGAGCGTTGAGGAATGAACTGGCGTTCCCCATTGAGGAATGAGCGTTGCGGACTGGCGCCTCGTTCCCCGTTCCCCTATTTTGGGGAAGAGCAAGAGACGCTTCGTACCCCGCGAAAAGCTCTACCTCAGTTTATTTTTTCAAAGCGTGTGATGTCTTTATTCAAAAAAAGTTGGACCCACAAATATCAAATTTAATCATAACCGTTAATTTCCCAAGAGTTAATCCTGGCCGTCTTTTATCAACCAGTTTGTCCTAGTCAGCTTGTCCTAGTCAGCCCTAGGATTCAAAAAACTCTGTCAAATGTAATATAGATTCCTTCACATGCATATTCATTGGTATTAGAATACTTATATCATCGGAACACGAGAAATTTTAAGTTGAAAGTTGAGGAAAATTTCGACAAAGCTCCAGTAGCATTGAAACTATCCAAGTTCCAACATAGAACTGAAGCAATGATGGTAGTTTACTCTCATTTCTGGAATTAGAAGTTCAGTCCTTCCTATCTAGATCCTTAAAAGTCACCTAAAATCCCTTGGATGTCCCCTTGAACTTGACATAGGACACAAAACAGTAATCCATAGGACACAAAATGGTAAGCTTAGGAAATTCTATGGTTCTCAATAATGACCTTTTTATTTTTTGTTGACTCCATTCGAAGGCTTTATAGCAAAAATATGATAGTATGAGGCTATTATTAAATGATATATGTGTTAAGCGAAGAAGGCACAGAGCCTATAGATGTTCATGCGCCATTTGTGGTCTCTCTTTTGATGTAAGTTGTGGTCTCTCCATTTCGCGAATATCTTATGTCTTGCTCATGTGAAATTATGTCATTTTGATTGGAGTCATGTCAGAAATAGATAAGAGTTGGATATATCATTTCAAGGGACCTAGAAGATATGGTTGTAACGATGAGTATAGAGAAGGGGTCGAAAAGTTCTTGGACTTTGCTTACTCTCATCCAGAAGAAGTATCTCACTACGGCCTGCTCATTAAATTTCCTTAAAAATGTGTTGAAACAAAAAGTGCTTGGAACGGGATACGTATGGTGGCATATCATTTGTGTACAAAAGGATTTAACAAGAACCATCAGACGACTTGGTTTTCACATGGTGAAAGACCCGTTAGTTTGTTGGTTTCATATATTTTAATAGAGCAAGAAGAATCGAATTTATCAGAGAACTCATACAACTTGTGTGAAATGATTGCAGATGCTGTCAGGTTTAAAATCTTCATTCAGCTGAATGATGATTGTTCAACAGTTGAAGAACAACCTAACAATGATGCTCAAAAGTTTTATGATTTGTTGAAGGCGGTAGAAGAACCATTATAAGATGGTTTTTAAGAGTCTAAATTGTCTGTTGTGGCTTGCTTGCTAAACATTAAAACAAAAAATAATAAGTCAAATGATGCCTTCAATTGCATGATGCAATTGTTGATGTGATGTAACTTAGACACTAAATATGCTTTGTGTTATAGGGAAGCCAAGAAGTTGATGGGTCAGTTAGGTTTGGGTTACGATAGAATTGATGCATGCCCAACTGATTGCATGTAATGCTACTATTTGTCAAATTTGTCAACATACTCACTACATACATTTAGATGAGAGTCAAAAAAGGAAGCATGCGCCTTATAAGATGTTGCATAACTTTTCTATGATTCCTAGGCTGAAATGAATATATATATCAATGAAAACTACCAAAGACATGACATGGTATTCTCGACATTCTCGCATTGAAGGGGAAATGAGACATTCGCGTGACGGAGACGTATGGAAGGAATATGACAAAATGCATCCCACATTTGCTTCTGAGCCACAAAATGTGCGATTGGGTTTAGCAAGTGATGGATTCTATCATTTCAGACTCTCATACCCTTTTCTTGTTGGCCTGTGATGATAACACCTTACAATTTACCACCATGGTTTAACATGAGGAAAGAAAATATATTTTTAACTGCCATTATTCTAGGTCTAGAACATGCAGGGACGAGGAATATTAACGTGTATATAAAGCCTTTGATAGATGAACTGAATGTCTCATGGAATGCCAGTGTTCAGGTGTAGGACTCTGATGTGTCATAATATTCCACATTTTATCTATATGTTTACACGTCAAAATGTTTGCTTAAATGCCGATTTATACGATTTTATGTTGATGATTGGAACTATTTGACTTCGAGAGTGTTCGGTTGCATTTCAGGGAATATTGAGCAATTTAGAGCATATTGGAGAGGAAAATACAATCGTCGATGCCGGAGCATCAACGTCATCGTATTTGAGGAGTTCATACTGCTAGAGAGGAGCAAGAAAAGAAAGAAAGAGGAGGAAGGAAATAAAGAAGAGGACCATAGCTGAATTCCAGGTCGCTCGGCCGAGCAGCTACCCCGCTCGGCTGAGCTGATGCCGCAAATGAAAAGAGCAAAGATAGGGCCAAGAAGAGCTTCCAGGCAGCAGGTCGCTCGACCAAACGACCTTCCTCGCTCGACCGAGAGGTTCTCTGCAGACGACCCCCCCAGATTTGCCTTGTAAATCTCTATTGAATTAGCTCGACTGAGCGACTTACCTCGCTCTACTGAGCGGCATCCTCTGCCCAGGTCGAAGAATTGAAGCCCCAAAGGGCGCTCGACCGAGTGCCTACCCCGCTCGATCGAGCATCCCCTTTTCGCAGACTAAGAAGCTAGAGCACCAAGGGCGGGCTCGGCCGAGCGCGAGGAAGCGCTCGGTCGAGTGGTATGGGTCCTAGCACCTGTAAGTTGCGATCTTCTTGGGTTTTCTAGGCGTTTTTAGCGTTTTCTAGGGGGATATATATATGTATTAGGCAGCCATCATTAGGGGATCCATCTTCTATTCTTGGAGATGATTTTCGGAGGCCACGCCACGCCATCGGCCCCCTCCTTAGTGATTTTGTATTGAATCTATGTGAAGATAAGTGTTTTCCTTTGTTGAATCTCTTCTATTGATGTTCTTATTTGCTTGTGATGTTGATTTCTATTGTTTTGTATCTTTTCCCATGATTGAGTAGACCTATTGATAGGGTTAGGGGTGAACCCTAGGATTCTAAGGATTGAATGTTAGGTTACCTTAGTTGGATGACTCTAAGGTTGCTCTACGGTAGTTTGAACAAGGGTTTTGGGGGATTAGTCCTAGAATTGGAGGATTGCAAAAGTAGCTCCATATTCTAGGAAAATTCCCCACGAATCTGATAAGGGCTTAGCGGTCATCTTCTAGGGCTCGTGATCATGAGAGTGACTCGTGCGCTAGGGGTGATTACTAACCCCCGATCCGCTAGTCGGTGACTATGAGAGTAGCCCGATTGCTAACCAACCATAGTGCAGTATCCCAGTCCGTATATCATGAGAGTGGATACGGATCTGTGATACGGGAACCAGTGTCAAGCATAATGCACGTATCCATGTGTGAAGCTCATAGCGAAAGGGGTCGAGCATAGGGATACGATGAGTAGGACAACGAAAGTAAAGTACTCGTTCCATCTCCAGATGTGACACTCCTACCCTCATTCGTAGTTCAACGAAAGGACCCTTAACTTAAGATCTAAGCCTGAAAGTCCTAGGGGGGATCCCGACACCCTAACGATCTTTCTCCCAATTTTTTTCTTTGTTTTATTTGTTTTCTTTTGTGTGGAGTCTTTGGTTATGCCTTGCTAAACGTGACATCCTCGCATTCCACTTCCATCGCCATTACGATCCCTTTCGTAATCCATCTCTAGCAATAAAACTCGAAAGCGCAATCAACCTAGGAATCGATAGGTATTATAAGCAACGCCTCCCCGTGGATTCGACCCCGAACTCATCGGGAATATATTGCTCTAACACCATTGTACTTGGGGGTGAGGGTGTGCATTAACTTTTTGGGGTTGTGCATCCTTGCAAAACAATAAAATGGCGTCGCTGCCAGGGACGCATTCCGCCATATTACATATCTATCATAATTAGATTGCTAGACTTCGAATAATGAAAAAGAAAAAAATATAAAACACTTGAAAACTTATAAAAAGAAATAAAAAGAGATTTTTTCCCTGCCACCACTTTATTATTATCTCTTTTTCTTGAACCACTGATATCTTTTCTAGGTTGTTTGTTTATGACTATTCAGGTACAATGGAACAATTTTGGGATTATTTAGGCGAAGATTATTCGGCACAGTATAAGGCTCCAATGGAAGAATACAGAATTATCCACAGGACCAATACTATCAGATGGAAGGAAATGACCATTACTCAGAGTTCTATGCCAACTGCGAGTCTTGTGTTATGGAGGGACACATGCCCTACGAAAGCTGTGTCTGTCTATTGAGTCCTGACCATCCCATCAATTTGGCGCTTGCACGGTTTGAGGAGAGCGGGGCACTTATTAATTCTTAGTGGAATGAGACCCTTAAGTTGCGACAAGAGGTCGATGAACTCTGTAGGGCTATTCAAGCTCATTGGCACCTGACATCACAGGCACGCGAAGAACGCAGATCGACTATGGAGAGTGACAATGATGTTCAGCTTGGGGGAGAAGATTCACACCATTACATCGAGGATGAGAGCTGCGAAGGCAACAATGACATTGCTTCTGATGTCGTGCCCGAGCCATCTCCCGTTCTTGAAATATTCCCTCAGGTTGAGCAAAATAAGGACACATATATGGACCTATTGAGGAGCATCGTGGATGTAGTTCAATCCAATGGTCTAATAACAATAACGGCAGGTGATCCTTCTGAGCTTGCATTTCCAAATTTTATTACTATTCGCATCTCTCTTGCAGGCAGAATCGATGGTGAAGTATTCGCTCTAGTTGAGGGGAACAAGACCTATTTCTATACTGTGGAAGAGATACTTGAGCCCACTAAGCCACCTGCACCTACTATTGAGAAGGCCAAGCCACGTCATCTGATGCCTCGAGTTCAGGGACAGAAACGAAGAAGTGGGCATAAAAAGAAGAAGAAAAATTTACATTGCCTTCTATACTTGAGGAGTCCGAGGAGGAGCCCGAGAGGAGTGTTGTGAGGATATGGACGATGTCACCTCTGATGAGACAGTGACGCCTGGTGCGATTGCAGCCATTTCTGATGTCACTGCAGAGCCGAGTTGCACCGTCGTCGCTCACACACACTTCTATCCAGCTAGTTCTTACGATGAGTGGTTGGACGAAGCGGATTCAGAGGGAGAAGACATTAAGGTTTCTTCCTTGCACGGGATGACAGATACGGTGCATCCAAGCACGACACATGAAGGGTGTTCTTGGGCCTTAAGGCTATAAATTGGACGTCCGGCCTAAGTCAGATGAACGAAGATATCAAAATAAAGTAGCGGAAAATCAAACTTAAAATAATTTTAAATCAACAGCCCTAAAGAAATAAACCCTAGGCAAGATCTCTACTATCCCGGTGTTGGGACCGACCAACCCCTAAGGATAGATCTATCTAATATTTCCAATTTATAAACGTATGTTTAATTTAAACTACATACCTTTCACTTCGTTTCGGCAGAATACGAAGCGTCGTTTTCAACAATATTTCTTTGGCCCACGCACCACTTCTCCCAAGCCGAACCACGTCCCGAGCCGCACCTCGTCCCGAGTCGAACCACTTCCCATACCGCACCGCGTCTCGGGGTGAGCAACACTTTGTCGCCGAGCCAACCACGCGCCGAAGAGGATTTCACCTTCAGTGGATCCTTCGTCAAGACTTCAGATCCGATCCGAGCTCCTTCGTAGCTTTGCTAGAGCCCGAACAGGAGCAAGAAAGAAATTTAGGGAGAAAGAAAAAATTTAATTTAAGCTCAGATCTGGGCTTTCTCTCATTTAATGGAGCTACTTAGATATGGAGCTTGGGTCGAGTTTCAAGGAGGGGAGTAGTCCCGTATTTATATAGGCGGTTGACCCCTCCCCTTCACTCCATATCCATTGTGGGACTAAAAAATTTGGAGGAAAAATTAATTAAATTTTGCCTTTCACAAAGGCCAAACTTTAGCGAATTTTTCATCCCTCAATGTTGGACTTTGCAAGTGATACAACCTATCAAATCGAAGAGGGTTGAACAGTGAACGTGTAAGAAGAAACGCCACTCCAATCCGAGTCCGTTTGACCCCTCAAACGAACATCCAAAGTTGGCCAAAACCAAGTTTTTTCACAAAAACTGAGCCGCCACAAAACTAGGCACAAAACCCAATTGTGGGGCCCGGCTAGCCAGCCAGCAAACCGGTGCAAGCATGTGCACTGCGGGCGGGCCCCAGCCTGCCTGGGCTGGGGTGCCTGCCCACAAGTGCAGGTGGGCCCCCCAGCCTGCTCGGCGGGCTTGACTCGCCCATGGGCGGGCGGTCTCGAAAAAAATTTGCTCGTACAATTTTTACGACATATTCAACTCATTATATTAAATTTTCTTGTAAAAATATTACGACATATTTAATTCTCTTTTGCATTATATGCAAAATTCCCCGCATCCATAATGTTCTAAACTTATATCGTAAACTCTTTGCGACTTATAAAATCCATGTGCATCCAATACAAATGAACTGAGGGCATACATCCACCAACATCTCCCACTTGCACTAAGGATCATTTATCCAGAATGAAGAAGCTAACTGCAAACTCTTTGCAGTTTTCTATCACTTATATCAAATGCATATTCTCCGTAATTTCTACCAATTACTTGACAAAGGTCTTACTCTGTGTGAGACCATATAGCCTGACCTTACTACAGGTGGGGCTCGAAAACCCCAGATGGCAGAGACCACGAGCAGCAGGTGTCGTTTCTATTTCGACATCATACTTATGTGGTTAACTCATTGACATTAGTATTGTCAGGACCACCCTGACTGTGTCCGTGATGAATCCCGCAGTTATAGTCTTTTCGTCAAAACTATGACGCTTAGTCAAGCCTAGGGTATGGTCAACTGTCAACCCTGCTAGCTTGAACTTGGTTACTCTCCATCGATCTTTAGTCAAATAATGTTGGACTTCTTCTAACATACTCTGGCCAGAGTTTTCACTAAAGATCGAAATAACACTGCGACATTAACTCCCTTTGATCGGGAGAGACGAATCCTATCTTGGTCATTACTCTCCTCGCATGCTTCAAATGTCACCCAACCAAAAAACCTTTCAACAGGGCTTGTCCCGAGGCTAGATCAGTGATCTAAGTGACACCGTTCACGTACATGTTCGTACAATGACCTCAAGTCAAAAGACCAACTTGCATTTCATCACTAAGAGTTATCATTGACAGATTGGTCAATATAAACCATATGATAACTCTTGTTGGGTCGTTCAGTGAACTCGTTCTCCAATGAGCACATGTGTCTCGTCTTCAACTTTGCCAAGTCAAACGACCATGAGATCATCGTCACCATTACATGGTGAAGACTAAGACACAATGGTCTATCCGATGTGTCGATATCCTTTTCTTGAAACATCTATGACCACTAACTTTTTCAGACTTATGCTACTAACGGTTAAACAATTCTCCATTATCGAGATCCTCATTTCGATACTTGTTTAACCTCGCATTAAGTCTTACGATTTTACCTAAGTTCTAATATCGACTAAATTTTTATTAACTTAGATAAATACTTACCATACAGCTTACTGTAATTTTAAATAAGAGGTTTGTACACATACAAAGATATAACTTGCCTCGAGTTCGAGGGCATACCTAAATCCCAAGATCTTTCACTTGCACTCAGGCCCATTTATCCAGGTATCTCATAACGCATTTACACATAAGTCTCTCTAGACTTTATGAGGCAGAGACTTCGTGAGTGAATCTGCTAAACCGTCTTTAGTTATAGACTTAAGGAGTTTCTATGTTCTTGTTAGACTACATATTTGAATCTCATCCAAATAATTTCATTGGTCTCTTGGAATCCATAAACTTGCCTGGATCTCATCCAGCTCATCTTACCTTACGAGAATAATCCAAATAAGTTACTGGTCATTTAGACGGTTCATAATCATTTCTGATAAAGTGTCAAACTCTTTGACCACTTTGTCAAAACATATGTTCTGGCTCCTTGATACCTCGCATGTTTTTTTATTCGCTCCTACTGACCTTGAAAACTCTCTGGCCTATTCATATAAGTTCGTTCTTCTAAATCATATTTAGAAAA
The DNA here is from genome assembly GCA_030789695.1 of Scilla litardierei. Lineage (NCBI taxonomy): Eukaryota > Viridiplantae > Streptophyta > Magnoliopsida > Asparagales > Asparagaceae > Scilla > Scilla litardierei. The sequence goes on from CM061134.1 coordinate 165,311,804, forward strand.
CAGACTATACATGAATGCTCCAATTTTCCTGGTCATCATGATCATTTACATCGAGTTCGGTCCGAGTAGATATGTAAACAACTGCTGGCGATACAGTTTCATCATAATCCGTTTATAGGAGTTAGGATGATAACCGTTCTTAACAAACATAAGTTGTACTTCACTATTTTCTTTCTGCACCATTCTTCTGTCTTGAAGATTTACTTGCAGCCAATAAGAAACACTATCTCTGGGCACATAAACTAAAGTCCATACTTTATTTACGTGCACAGACCTTTTCGGATTGTATCAAGCCATTTCTTAGAGTCACTACTTTGAATGGCATCTTGGAAGTGTTTAGGCCATCATCAACTATGATGTCTTACACAACTCTTCGTCTTACGAGACTCGATTAATCTTTTAACTTCCTAACCATTGATTTAATGAATATCTATTAGTAAGGTCCTCATAGAATCTTATCAAGAACCTAGGCATTACTATTTGGGACTTAACCCAGAGGGAGGATTGTAACTTAGAGCCACTTGCCATGCATCGCACCATTTGTAACAAAGTGTGATTCATGCTCTCCGATACACCGATGTGTTAAGAGACTTGACCTGAGAGAAAATCATATTTTCTTTTAATTACGCAAGAATTATATATCTAAGTATTCGACTCTTCGATCTGATCGAAGCAGTTCACATACTTCTTTCATTGTGTTATCTATTTTATCAGACTTGTATTTCAGCAAGAACGCGTGTCGTAATAAAATAAGAACAACTTATCCTGGCTAACTAAGATTTGGGTCCAGGTACATCCGTATGTACTAGCCTACGAGTTCACCAACTCATTCTCCCACTGTCTTATGATGGAAGTTCGGCAATCATACTTTTGAGACAAGATTCACAAGTGTCTATTGACTCATAATACGAGAGGTCAAACTCCCTCTTTATGTGACTTGTGAAGCTTAGTCTCTTCGCTACGACATAGTCTATTTTTCCATATAGGTTTTGCTACTATATTGTGTATTCATGTATTCACATTTAATACATTATCGTTATACAAATTACTCATTGCTTCAGAAGCAATGTGACGACATTCGCGAAAAATGTTAGACTTCCTCTATGGTCTAAGAAACTACAATTGCTCCCTTTTCCAACATGTATGACAATCTAATTTTTTATAATGATTATCCTGAAGTCGTGATATCAAATATGTCACATTTTCAGTCCTGCCTACTTTTGCCTTTACTAATGATGGATAAAACTTTCTTTCTCAATTGACTTTCCTTAATGCCTTCTTCCTTTTCTAAATCTCATTTAGATAGTACGCGTCTCAACACAAATAATAGCCGTGCAAACATCTCATGTATCCAAACGCTTGAGCTTTGCAACCTTGAGTGTGCTCAACAAGTTGCTCGTCTCAAGATCCGGTTGGGATACATAGTTTTGCACCGCTCATGCACTAAACTTCGATTCAAACAATTTGATCGAAGTTTCAAACTTTACGAATCGAAACCGTTTTCCATACAACCTTGAGTTGACTCAACGAATTGTATGGAGAAACATGCTTTGAACATTAGTATGTTCAAGTTACCTCTCATAGAGGCGAGTGACAGCTAGCGTGCATTTATTTTGTTGGACCCAGAGCTTTAGAAAATCATTGTCCTTAAGCATGTGCTTAAGCAGGTCAGTTTAATGTCAATAAGAACATAGTTTAGTCTATCAATTAGAATTTGAGTTGATATTCCATTAACCAACCATTTGGACCAGTTAACTTATTCTCTTAGCATATTATGTTTTTGATTCCATTGGTAAACATAGAACTAGCCTAGTTTATCATATGTTCAATTTTAAATATAGATAGAATGTCTTTTATCTAACTATATCCTTTCACTATTTTTGCGATCATTTTTAGCCATAATAATGAACGATTTAATTAAATTAAATTTATTGGGAAAGAGATGCAACCACCCTGAGCCTCACAACCTTGAGTGTGCTCAACAAATTGCTTGACTCTGTAATTGGTAGATGACTCTTCATCAATCATATTATATATGATTCCCTTATTGATTTTTACCTCTAGCCACTTATGGTCATGAGTGTGCTCATCCAAATCACAATGACTAGTCTAGTCGAACCCTTGTTTTCGTGTCTAGCCTAACTTACGCATGCGCTCGGTGTATGGGCACGACGCGACGGTTTGGGTTAAGTATAGACTACATCCCATGTATTAAGAAGTTGGTTTCCATAAAGTAGCTATGACATATCTTGAGTGTGCTCAACAACTATATCATAGAACCTGTAGTTGCCAACCTCTAAAACAAGGAGGGTTACGGCTAATCTTGAAGAAGATTTTTAACGTAATTGACTAGATGTAATCAACGGTGTTACATAATCATAATTTGCATCCTTGCTGTCTAGCAGAACACGGCTAGAGATTTGGCTAGGCCAGTATCACTATCCCCAGTCGACTTAGGGTGATCCACAATACTAGTCAAAAAACACTAGACCGGATCATGATCCATTGAACGAAGCTAATTATTCATATATGTGCCGTCGATTAGAAATGGCTTCATTAAAACTAGTTAATCCTATCAACTAGTTGAATCCTAAAATTCGAAATTATTAGGATTAGTTAATAAATTTTATTAAATGTCCTTATCAACTATATGGATTTTTAAGTTGCTATCCTAATCTTGTATTATGCATTTAAAATTCAAGTTGCAACAATTTAAATCATAGCCTTTTGTTCAAAATTAGTATTAGAACAATTAAAATAATAATTTGTATATGGCGACACTTAACATGAATTTAATTAGTTGCAACAATTTTTAAATCTTAACATGTCCAAAAATTATTTCATAATTTTCTGAAAAGTTTTAATGGCTATCCTAATAGTTTTTCTTGAAATATCACATAATCAAAATTAACTAATTTAACCATTAAAATATTAACTAAACAATTTAGCATGATAACAAAGCAATTGAAATTTATCTCATAAAATTTTCTTACTAAACATGCAACTTAAATTTTATTGCATAATTTTAAGTTATATCAATAATTATCAAATAAGTATAAAGATCTAATTTTTAAAATTATCTCATGATTTTAAAATTAAATCTAATTTCCAAAAAAAATTTCGAAAATAAAAACATTGCATTCGAAAACAACTATTAAATAGTTTAAATAAAACCTCCTTCTGATGGAGATACATGTTGTATCATATACTTTTATAAATGCAAATCATAGATCAAGTAGACTGGCTCTGATACCAATGAAGAGTTTTCTGGGTCCTTAGGGCTATAAATTCGACGTTCGGCCTAAGTCAGACAGACAAAGATATCAAATAAAGCAGCGGAAAATCAGACTTAAACCAATTTTAAATCAACAGATCCAAAGAAATAAACCCTAGCCAAGATCTCTAGTATCCCGGGGTTGGGTCCGACCAACCCTTAAGGATAGATCTATCTAACATTTGCAATTTATAAGCACAAGTTTAATTTAAACTACATACCTTTCACTTCGGTTCCGCAGAATACGAAGCGTCGTTTTTAGCAACATTTCTTTGGCCCCCGCACCGCTTCTCCCAAGCCGAACCACGTCCGGAGCGAACCACTTTCCAAACAGCAATGCGTCCCGAGGCGAGCAACACCTTTATCACCGATACAACCACGCACCAAATAATATTTCACCTTGAGTGGATCCTTTGTCAAGACTTCGGATCCGATCCGAGCTCCTTCGTAGCTTTGCTAGAACCCGAACAGGAGCAAGGAAGAAATTTAGGGAGAAAGAATATTTAACTTAAGCTCAGATCCGGGCTTGCTCACGTTTAATGGAGCTACTCAGATCTGGTGTTTGGGACGAGTTTCAAGGAGGGGAGTAGGCCCCTATTTATATAGGTGGCTGACCCCTCCCCTTTACGCCATATCCGATGTGGGACTAAAAATTTTGAATGAAAAATTAATTAAAGTTTGCCTTTCATAAAGGCCAAACTTTATCGAATTTTTCCTCCCTCATCGTTGAGCTTCGCAAGTGATACAACCTATCAAATCAAAGAGGGTTGAATGGTGAACGAAGAAACGGCATCCAATCCGAGTCCGTTTGACCCCTTAAACGAGCAACCAAAGTTGACCAAAACCAAGTCTTTCCGCAAAAACTGAGCCGCCACAAAAATGGGCATGAAACCATAATGTGGGGCCCATCTTGCCAGCCTGCAAACGAGCGTGTGCGCGTGTGCTACGGACTGCGTGCCCACTCGTAAGTGAGGGGGCCCCCAGCCAGCTGGGCGGGCTTGACCCACCCAGGGGCTGGGCAGTTCCGGAGCCCGCCCTTGTGGGAGGGCCCGACCCGCCAAGCTTTGGGAGGGAGGGCACCCCTGGGCTGGGCGCCCAGGCCCAAAACGGGCCTCGGTGCCCAGCCTAGTTGGGCTGGCATGCCTAGTCCCCTTGGGACTGGGTTGAATCTTTCAAAAAGATCACTTTGCTGTATTGCTCTAATTTGCTCATTTAGAGTTCAATTCGGACGCCGTTTGAACCTGCGTTTAGACCGGAACGATTCCGTCAATCAGGTAACCTTTTAATCGCATTCATTATATTAAATGTGCTCGTAAAATTTTTAGGACATATTTAATTCTCTTTTGCATCATATGCAAAATTCCCCACATCCTTAATGTTCTAAACTTATATCGCAAACTCGTTGCGACTTATAATATCCATTTGCATCCAATACAAATGAAATGAGGGTATACATCACCCAACAACACATCTACTTCCATACATGGGAGCGCGAGGATACTTTAGCATCCCACTGGTCCCCTTACCTGTAATGGCCCTAGTGCCATGTACGCTAGGGTATGTCTATTTGATTAATGAATGTAGTATGTGTATACTTGAATGATTACATATTGTGCATGTGTGCCTCCGTAATGTATATAGGAATGATGTGGTGCATGTAGTAATTATGGAGTGTATATAGTAATGATGTATTGGATGACCTATTGGATGCTAATAGATGTATATGAGGTAGTAAAATGATTGGCATTGTCGGATTTATGCATTTGTAGTGAAATTTGACTTGATGGGTGTGTATAGTAAAAACGTACTGTTAATATTATATTAATGCGGATTATTTTAAGATAATTCTTTTGTGAAGATTATTTTACGAGATTATTACTATGATTATTTAATGAGATTCATTGGTGCTAATTATTCTTATTATTATTAGTACATTTAGATAATGGTATTCTTGTAATTAGTGGTGAGTGGGTGTGCATATGAATGGCTCACTTGTAATTAAGTTTATGTGTGTGTAGGTGTGTAGTAGGATGACATGTGTAGTAAGATGCCATGTGTAAAGGTATGGTAACCTTGTAAATGAAACACCAAATGGAAGGGCATTTATTTAGGAACATTGAGGGATGGCATGAGATGTAAATGTTGGAGCAACGATCTAGGAACTTGGTTTGATGATGACAAACGTGTCGTTATATCTGACGTGTGTACTTAGTGTGTTTCAGGACTGGCTATTCGATGCATCTTTCAAGTATTTGGAGGAATCGCTATTCATATAGCTATTTGGGTGTGAGGGAGGACTTTGGCTAAGGCAAAGTGGACTTGGTCAAATATGGAGCAAAGTGGACTTGGTCAATATTGGAAGAGATGAAGCCAAATCTTATTTGGAGATAGGATCAAACCTATTAGGATTCAAACTCCCTAGCCAATACAAATTCATAGTAAAATACAAATCTCATATCCATGGTACAAAGAGATGGAATCAAATCACTTTTGAAATTCTCTATCCCTATACTCTAGGGATTCTCCATTGCATAAAACCCTAATACCCATCCTATAAATAATCTAGTGTTAAGGGGAGAACATTGCGGCAAGACAAAAAAATCAAGAGGGGGCTACAATTTTGACGGCAAATACAAAAGTAAGGTGTGCAGCAATCAAAAAAAGGGGCTACCATTCTTTTTTACGGCAATACAAATTTTTATATAGGGAGGGCTACAAAAGGAGGGGTACGGCCAAATTCATATAAAAAAACCTAGTTATAAATCCTAAGCCGCATGCCCTATAATCATCTCCCTCATAGCCTATCAAAGATCATCACCTTGCCACAACAACGAGCCTCAACCCAACTTCCCATTGCTGCCTCTTCAGCATCTTCATCAAGCTCGAAGAACAAGTCATCGCTGCCTTCGAGTCGTCATCGTCGAGGCTGAAGCAGCCGTCACCGAGCCTCAACGCTGCCATAGGAAGATGCCGCTGACGAGAGCCCACCGCCATTGAAGCAGTTCACCGCAGGGAACCACATCGTCGCCGTCGTCAACCACGGAGACGTCGCCGAGTTGAGAAAAGTCACCGTCGTAGCCCATCAAAGAACGCCACTGCACCGTTCCATCGTCATCGGAGAAGATGAAGCCCTCGTCTTCGTCTTCGCCACAGAACGAGAAGTCGCTGCTGCCAAAAATGAGTTGCCACCGTCGTTGAGAGCCCACCATCATCGCCATCGAAGAAAAGGGAGTCAATCGATGTTCCCGACGTATCAACACCATTGCTCGGTGATCGTTGCTCGTATCTGCTTCCCGCTGCTCAACGCCATCGTCGAAGCTGTGGAGATCACTGCACGCTCGGAGATCGACGTCGTCGCAGCATCAACTTGCAAAGCCGCTGCAGAGATCGTCGATCGACTGTCGTCGTCGTTTCCCGTTGAAGAAGACTGCCACCGAAGCTGACGCTGCCTCCGCCATCGAAGACGAGACCGCCATCGGTGCTGCTGCCATCGTCGCTGTCATCTGCACATCGTCTTCATCCACGAAGCTCGCTGCACGAACGTCGAAGAAGTCATATCGCCGAAAAGCTGAGGGCGATGTTGCCGTCTGTCACTGCTCGGAAGACATCACCCCGCTGTCGTCTCCGCTCGAAGTCGTCGGCAAAGGGATCGATAGCGACTGCATGCGATTGAGTCCCGCCTGCTGACGTGGCAACAGGAGAGCCTTGCGATCGAGCCTAAAAAGAACTGAATCAACGGAGGTGATTCAATCACAGCGATTCGAGTAATAACGAAACTAAGAGTTCTCGGTGCTGACGTGGCAATAGGAGATCCGCACGATCACAGAAGGAAAAGGAACGAACGGCTGAGATCGACGATCGAAACGAAATTTTTCGTTCGTCGTGCTGACGTGGGTCTGGGGTATGATTAAAGGAGTTGCTGTGCACACCGTCCACTGTTGAAAGGAAATGAACTCCGATTGCTTTGCGCACCGACTGCTAGTTTATTAAGGGATTGCTGAGCGCACAGACCAGAGTTTAATAAGCTTTGAACTGCAATTGCTTTACGCACAGACCAGTGCATAACTTGACATCTAGGAGTCGGATTGAGACACCGTTTGCGTCAGATTGGAGCTGACGACGTGCTGATTGACAGAGATGCCTACACAGAAACAAACTGAGCATTTCTAAACCCTAAACTCCTTTATTTGTGTATTAGTGTAACGTTCTCTGTAGGGAAAACTTTTACCTGTTTTGGTGACTATTTTGGGACTTGTCTAGTTGGGACTAGATAAGTGGGACCCAGCTAGTTTGGGACTAGCTGGTAGAAAGCTTTACTAGGATTGATAGTGAGAGGAAACACTGTGTGTGGGGTACTGAGAGCCTGGCGAGTGTAGAGACGTAGAGGGTGCTCTGAGCGTGCTCTAACTTGTGGTTTTGTACCTATTGCGCTATTCAATACTAGTTCTGCTTTGGGGGCTGGAGTAGGTCGTTGGGACGACCGAACCAGGGTAAATCTGCTGTGTACTCTGTGTCTGGTTTTTATTTACCCTACTACTGCTATAACTGCGTGTGCTTATTCGTGGGTTGCACGAATTATTTTTATAAGCCTATTCACCCCCCTCTAGGCTAGGATCCAGATCCAACAAGTGGTATCAGAGCGGGTTTTAGGATCTAGCCTAGTTTGACCATGGACCACATTGATAGTGCTTTTGCTGAGGGTCAGTCTATTTCCCGACCACCTAGATTTAATGGAGTAGACTATGCTTATTGGAAAAATCGTATGAGAATCTACTTGATTTCTATTGATTATAAAGCTTGGCAAATTGTTGAAAAAGGCTATAAATCACCTGTTATTAAAATTGAAAACACTGTGATGCTTAAACCTGATGATAAATGGGATGATAATGATTGGAAGCTTTATTCTCTTAATGCTAAAGCTATGAATGCTCTCATTTGTGCATTAGATAAATCTGAATTCAATCGTATCTCACATTGTTTAACTGCGCAGGAAATATGGCATACCTTGGAGGTGACGCACGAGGGAACGTCACAGGTGAAGGAGTCTAGACTTGCACTTCTGAGCACGGAATACGAGGGATTTCGCATGCTACCATCAGAGACCATATCAGAGATGTTTGCGAGATTCACCAACATCGTCTATAAGTCTAGCTCGCTCGGTAAGCCATATTCTAGCCTTGAGCAGGTGAGAAAGATATTAAGAGCACTGCCAAGCTCTTTCAAGCCTAAAGTTACTGCCATCCAAGAAGCGAAGGATCTATCGCAGATGAGGGTGGAGGACTTGATAGGTAATCTAATGTCCCACGAGCTTGAATTGCAAAACGTGGATACAAGGGAGAAACCTGAGGAGAAGGAGAAAGCTACCAAGCCAATTGCTCTGAAAGCTGACGAAAGTGAAGATGATGATGATGACATAGCGCTAATGGTCAGAAACTTCAGAAAGTATGTCCAGACCAAGCAAGGAAGAACAGAAATGGCACCCAGGTTTAATCGCTCTAACTTTTTTCAGTCTTCTTAGCAAACTTATGATCAGAATGCTACTAATAGAATGACTTGTTTTAAATGCAAGAAAAGAGGACATCGAATGAGGGATTGCCCACATGAGACAGCTCAGGTAGCTAAAGAAAAGGGAAAATCCAAGGTGCTAACTTGGGATATGGACAGCGAAGCTGAGAGTGAGGAGGAGGAACACGAAGCCCACTCATGCATGGCATTGATGGGAGTACACGATGAGGTAATTTCTGGTAGTAAAACTGAACTCCTTACTCTTTGTAAAGAAATGCAAGATAAAATAGTAGAGCTTGAATCCACTATAGATGATTATCAAAATGAGAACTTTGAAATGCAACAATCTGAATATGATATGTCTAAAGAGATTAAAAATCTGAAAATTGAAATTGTTGCTCGTGACTCTACTATTGACATGTTGAAAAAGGAAAAATCCAGTTTTAATGATGAAGCACCTTGTCTCTCTTGCCCTTCCTTGATGAATAATATTAGCATGCTTAAACTTGATTTAATTAAGCTCGAAACTGAAAAAGACTATGTGATTAGAGAGCTTAACGATAAATTTTGCATGTTGGATAATGATTTTAAAAGAAAAATGATTGAATTTGAAAAGAAGGAAGAGGAAAACAAGAGAGCTTTTATAAGTAAATGCACATTGCTTGTGGAAGAAAATAAATTGTTGAAATCCAAAGTCTCTAATCTTGAATTGGCCATTAAGAAATTCTCTATGGGAAAACAATCGTTGGATAATATTTTAGAGAATCAATTATATGGCAATAATAGAAGAGGACTTGGATTTGGTTTGAAAAATGTCGAAAAGCCAAAATTCAAGAAATTCCACAATGCATCCTCTATTGCAAAGAACAAATATGCAAAGTGCTTTACTTGTGATAGTGTAGGCCACACTCCATATTATCGTAAATTTAGAAACACAAATATCAAGTTTAAACAAATGTGGGTTCCTAAAACTATATTGGCTAACACTAGTGGACCTTGTTGGATTCCAAGGTCACACTTAACACCTTTCATGTAGGTAAGGTGGAGATTTGGCAAGGAGCAATAAACTCAATGTCTCATTCGTTTAGCTCCTTCGTCAAATAGCGACGAGAAGGTATAATTTTCTACCCCTCTTTGCACTTCATTGCATACCTTCATAGTTTTTTTGTGTGCTTGATTTATTTTGTTTTGTGTGCTTGCATGGATGATTTTTAATTTTTTTATTTCTGAAAAAAAACAAAAAAAATTGAAAAATCAAAAATTAAAAAAATTGTGCTTATTGAATCTCCGCTTATGAATCTCTTAAGTGGTATTGTATGAATGATCAATTGTATCCCTTGTAGAAGTCAATTCATTATTGTTGTAGCTACATGAACATGTTGTTATCTTTTTAGTATCCATGACATGTCTCTAAAATTTCAAACTTGACTTCTACACCTACATTTGCACTTTCACGATATTTGACTTTTTCGTGCTTTTGGAGATTCTTTTGAAGAATAATGGGAAGTGAATGTAGGAATGATTAATTTCTGAAATTTTCTAAGGGATATGAAGTGTTTAGCCATGAATAAAAATTGAGCACAAAAGAATTGCAAATGAAAAAAAATATATGAAAATTGCTCCGTATGAAAAATGGATACACTTCATGGCTAATACACAACCCACGAGTATCCAACTTGTGCTAAATGGGTAATCATTAGCGTTGGTGTATATAACTCATCAAGCAATGCCACCCCGCATTTAAAAGTCCTTTTATGCCATGTTTCGGGGTTCGGTAACTTGAACTCATCTTTGATGAGGTGGAAAAAATCAATCCTATTGATATTCATGAAAAATTGGAAAATGCGGATTGATTTGGTTGATTGTTCTAAAATTGAATCTCCCTTAGTACTTTATTGTTTATATCATTACACTTACACAAAGGTGGAGAAGTCTTGTTATGAAATTCCATGAGCTTGAATTGTCTATTCCTTGGAAAACTCATGCAAATTGCACGCTACATTTAATAATGCTTTATTTTTGCATGGAATATTTTTGTGACTTCATTAATCCACTTTTGGTGATTACAAAGGGGGAGAAAGAAAAGAAAGATTTGTCGGTATTATTTGTTGAAGGGGGAGCTTGAGAAGGATACTTGAATAAATATTGAAGGGGGAGCTTGAGAGAAGGGGGATCATGCTTTTATATTTCCTAATTGTTGTGCATGCTTTGTAATGTTTGAATGACTCATCCATACATCATATATCATTACACCATTCAACACACTTCACACACCCATACTTATTGCTCAAATCTTTTATGGGTTTGTCATCACCAAAAGGGGGAGATTGTTGGAGCAACGATCTAGGAACTTGGTTTGATGATGACAAATGTGTCGTTATATCTGACGTGTGTACTTAGTGTGTTTCAGGACTGGCTATTCGATGCATCTTTCAAGTATTTGGAGGAATCGCTATTCATATAGCTATTTGGGTGTGAGGGAGGACTTTGGCTAAGGCATAGTGGACTTGGTCCAATATGGAGCAAAGTGGACTTGGTCAATATTGGAAGAGATGAAGCCAAATCTTATTTGGAGACAGGATCAAATCCTATTAGGATTCAAACTCCCTAGCCAATACAAATTCATAGTAAAATACAAATCTCCTATCCATGGTACAAAGAGATGGAATCAAATCACTTTTGAAATTCTCTATCCCTATACTCTAGGGATTCTCCATTGCATAAAACCCTAATACCCATCCTATAAATAATCTAGTGTTAAGGGGAGAACATTGCGGCAAGACAAAAAAATCAAGAGGGGGCTACAATTTTGATGGTAAATACAAAAGTAAGGTGTGCAGCAATCAAAAAAGGGGCTACCATTCTTTTTTACGGCAATACAAATTTTTATATAGGGAGGGCTACAAAAGGAGGGGTACGGCCAAATTCATATAAAAAAACCTAGTTATAAATCCTAAGCCGCATGCCCTATAATCATCTCCCTCATAGCCTATCGAAGATCATCACCTTGCCACAACAACAAGCCTCAACCCAACTTCCCATTGCTGCCTCTTCAGCGTCTTCATCAAGCTCGAAGAACAAGTCATCGCTGCCTTCGAGTCGTCATCGTCGAGGCTGAAGCAGCCGTCGCCGAGCCTCAACGCTGCCATAGGAAGATGCTGCTGACGAGAGCCCGCCGCCATTGAAGCAGTTCACTGCAGGGAACCACGTCGTCGTCGTCGTCAACCACGGAGACGTCGCCGAGTTGAGCGAATCCGCCGTCGTAGCCCATCAAAGACCACCGCTGCACCGTTCCATCGTCATCGGAGAAGCTGAAGCCCTCGTCTTCGGCGTCGCCACAGAACGAGAAGTCGCCACTGCCAAAAAGGAGTTGCCGCCGTCGTTGAGAGCCAACCATCATCGCCGTCGAAGACAAGGGAGTCAATCGCTGTTCCTGACGTATCAACACCATTGCTCGGTGATCACCGCTCGTATCTGCTTCCCGCTGCTCAACGCCATCGTCGAAGCTGTGGAGATCACTGCACGCTCGGAGATCGACGTCGTCGCTGCATCAACTTACGAAGCCGCTGCAGAGATCGTCGATCGACTACCGTCATCGTTTCCCATTGAAGAAGACTGCCGTCGAAGCTGACGCTGCCTCCGCCATCGAAGACGAGACCGCCGCCGGTGCTGCTGCCATCGTCGCTGTCATCTGCACATCGCCGTCATCCACGAAGCTCGCTGCACGAACGTCAAAGAAGTCATATCGCCAAAAAGCTGAGGGCGCTGTTGCCGTCTGTCACTGCTCGGAAGACATCACCCCGATGTCGTCTCCGCTCGAAGTCGCCGGCAAAGGGATCGATAGCGACTGCATGCGATTGAGTCCCGCTTGCTGACGTGGCAACAGGAGAGCCTTGCGATCGAGCCTAAAATGAACTGAATCAACGGAGGTGATTCAATCACAGCGATTCGAGTAATAACGAAACGAAGAGTTCTCAGTGCTGACGTGGCAATAGGAGATCCGCACGATCACGGAAGGAAAAGGAACGAACGGCTGAGATCGACGATCGAAACGAAATTTTTCGTTCGTCATGCTGACGTGGGTCTGGGGTATGATTAAAGGAGCTGCTGTGCACACCGTCCACTGCTGAAAGGAAATGAACTCCAATTGCTTTGGGCACCGACTGCTAGTTTATTAAGGGATTGCTGAGCGCACAGACCAGAGTTTAATAAGCTTTGAACTGCAATTGCTTTACGCACAAACCAGTGCATAACTTGACATCCAGGAGTCGGATTGAGAAACCGTTTGCGTCAGATTGGAGCTGACGACGTGCTGATTGACAGAGACGTCTACACAAACACAAACTGAGCATTTCTAAACCCTAAACTCCTTTATTTGTGTATTAGTGTAACGTTCTCTGTAGGGGAAACTTTTACCTATTTTTGGTGACTATTTTGGGACTTGTCTAGTTGGGACTAGACAAGTGGGACCCAGCTAGTTTGGGACTAGCTGGTAGAAAGCTTTACTAGAATTGATAGTGAGAGGAAACACTGTGTGTGGGGTATTGAGAGCCTGGCGAGTGTAGAGACGTAGAGGGTGCTCTGAGCGTGCTCTAACTTGTGGTTTTGTACCTATTGCGCTATTCAATACTAGTTCTGCTTTGGGGGCTGGAGTAGGTCGTTGGACGACCGAACCAGTGTAAATCTGCTGTGTACTCTGTGTCTGGTTTTTATTTACCCTACTACTGCTATAACTGCGTGTGCTTATTCGTGGGTTGCACGAATTATTTTTATAAGCCTATTCACCCTCCCCCCTCTAGGCTAGGATCCAGATCCAACAGTAAATACCATACAAAGTTAGAGGGTAATTAATTAAAAGCTTTGAGGAATGGCATCATTGTAACTACAACTCCAAGTTGGAGGGCTATTATGAAGAGGATTGGTGTCATGGCAAGCTTCTAATTTAAGGGGATTTTAGAAGAGAGATTCATTTGATTTTTTTTACAACCATTCTACACTCTTCTTCTTCTTCTTCTTTCTTGTTTATTTTTCTATGCATTTGTCTTTCCTCCTTTCCTCCTAAGATGACCGAATTCAGCCATGCCACAAAAAAAGAAAAAGAAGAAAAAAAGGAAGAAAGAAATGGAAGAAAGAAAGAGAAGGAGAAAGAGAAGGAGACGGAAGTAAGGGAAATCAAGGAAAGGGGAAGGAGGAGGAGGAGGGAAGCTCACATCTTCTTGAGAGAGGTTGGAATCCAATTTCCCCTAGTATGCTATTTGGTTGTCATTTGTAGAATTGGTACATGTTTAATTGTGAGTTTAATACATGATTAATTTCCATGAAACACTTTTGTTCTTGATGCTGAAAATTTTATCCTGAAAAGCTGAAACTTTGACTAAGTTTTGGGCTTAATTGGCTATTAGGAATGCTTTGGAAATTTTATATGTTGTGTATATTAATGTTCTTAATAACTTTCATGTTCACAACTATTTCCAATTCAAACTGAAAGTTAGGTTAAAATTTCAATTTTTGCAACATGTCTGGAATTCTGTCACACTGGAAACAGTTTAGAAAAATGGAGATCATTAGCTGCACACTTTATGGAATTTGCTGTTCTTGGTGTTGTTGGAAAGTTAACAAGTTTATCCACAATTTCATCTCAGTGTATAATTTTCGAAATTCTGACTATAATAGGCCCAAAATCAGCAATCAAGTCAGACTTTGAAATCTGTCTGGAAAACAGATTTGATAGACTTCACCAAATAATTCACTATATATCACCTACTTAATATTTTGGCCTGATATTTTACCTGTATATCCAAAACTATCATACCTACAACTTTCATTTACATTGTATTGTTATGTTCCATACAAAAATATGGAGTAAAATGCCATTCAACCTGACTGCTGTGCAATTTCCAGCAAGCTGAATGTTAAGAGATGCTATAACTAGGACTTCATGCTAACTCTTCTTCTATTATGCATGTGCATTAGTGTTACTTGAAGTAGGAATTCCATCTCTTTATAGCATGTTATCCTAATTCATCATAACATTCTAAAGAGATTAACTGTGATCATGGTGATGATCTCTTTTCATGCTATGAAAATTATGAATTATGTTGTTTTCAAGTTGTTGTCTAGCTATTGGGTTATGTTGTTTCAACTGAACTAATGAATATGTTCATTTTGTCTACCAAGTTGTTATATGAAATTTATTATGAAGAATCATTCCTTTTGTGTTATGAAAATTAAACAACATACTACAAGTTGTTATCTTACCTTAAATTCTATGTTGCATTCTATTGAATTGATGAAGATGTTTCTTATGCCCACCATGTATTTGTGGAAGTGGTTCTACGTAGACAAGTATGAAATGAAAGAGAATCGCCTTGCATGAAGTTGTGATTAAGCTTAAGTCAAGGAGGAGGGTTCATAATGGAAAACTTGTGTTGCATTCTACTGTAGCATGTTGCATTTGTATCTCAAATGTTTCATTTTTATAAATGTTGCATCCTTACAACAAATGTTACTAAGGTAGAATTTGGAAATTAGTTTATGTTGCCAACTAATTTTAAATCATACAATGAGGTTTTGTTGGAATTAGTGCATGATACTTACTTTTACTCATGGTTCTTCATTATGTTGTTTTCTAGTATATGTTAATGGGAAATGGTTCATGTTGCGAGCTCACCCGAATGTTGTTGTGTTGCGATACGTTATGTTTATGGAGAATGATGTTGTGTGGTAATTGTCTAAGTGTTGGGAAGATGGTGCTTGTTTCAATGATGCCAAGGGCATGTTGTGAAGAAGAAGGGAGATGTGGTTGTGGTCTCCTCTTATTCATGGAACTTTCGTGTCATTCATTATGTTGTATGTTCTTTCCTCTAAGTTTAGAGCATACTAGCTTATTCGTTCCTTTATGCATTCTTAACATTGCATTCAATGTGTTAGTTTTGTTGTTTCTATTATGTCACTCTTATGTCATTTTAAAATTGGTAAAGATGCACTTCTAAATATGGTATGCTATGTTGCCTCACTTAATGCTAAGAAATAATTAAGTCCTCTTAAATGAGGGTGACACGGGGATTGGGGGACACCAAGTTGTGGGGAAAACATGAGGGGCTGGACATTTGTGGTGGTTGGTGGCCCTCCTGTTCTTGCCCGAGTGGCGGGGAGTGGCGGAAATGAGGAGAATTGGAGAAAATGTGAAGGGGAAATAAGGAGAAAACATGGCTCCTTTAGTAAGAGCTTGTCTCGGGGAGTTTGCCTGTTCCACCCCAACCGGGGGTGAGGTCCAGTCCCAAGAGGGTCTACCCACTACTTAGGGTCCAAAACACTTCAGATAACTTTCATTACTTTTGTAGCATTATCAATTGTTGTTTACTTGTATGTTCTTTACTTGTAGCCCTCCCATGTTGTATACCCTTGTTATATACATCGCCTATTGTAGTTATGTCGCTTGTGCTTATTTTACTAATGTTGTTGCACTCTTTTGTTTATGTTATGCATTCAATGCTTTATGTCATACACGTGTTCCCTTTAGCTCATTCCATACTTCTTTTGCACCTTGCTATGAATGCATGTAAAATAGTTGCATTTTCATAATAGCACACTAAAGGGAGTTGGCATTCCTACTGGGTCACGCGTTGACGTGCCCCCGTTGACTTTTTCAGGTGTGGTTCCTGGGGATGGGAGGTGGAGATGGAGGTTGAGTTTGGAGTTCTTGTGTTGGGAGTTGGAGCTTAGATTGGATGGTGAGGGGTGAGGGGTGAGCTATGTGTACTTTGGGTTTTCTTTTGGGGTGAGAGTTGCTTGTATTATATGAATTGATGCAATGGGATGTTTGAGATGTATATGAAATCGTTCAGTGTTTGGCTTTCAATATTTCTCTGTGTCCTTGTGTCGTCTGTATTTATTGGTTGGCTGTTTGTTGAATACTACATGTATTATTACCAGTAATACGCAGTGGACCTGTAGATACGTTTTTAGTTCTCGTCATGTACCTTGTCTTTCTGGATATCCTAGGGAGGGGGTCATGACATTACCTGACACATGAGCCTACTGAGTCGAAGCATGCTTTTGAGGAGGCCTTACACACGGAGTCAGAGTTTCTCACCGAGGATGTCATGCATTGGGACGAGGATACAACCACTCATCAGGATCCAGAGCACTATCCTCCCCCATTAGATATTCCATAATCGCCTCACCCTTCCATTGATGCTGAGGACCATCCCACAGAGCTTATTGCTCCCATTCAGGGAGAACCTTTAACTACTCTCTTCTCTTTTCCGAATTTATTTCAACTCAGGTTATTTATGATGAATCAGATTCTGATGACACGTTACATATTTTGCAGGACTTACACATTCGATCATGATGTACATTGGGATGTGTCTGACGATGAGAGTAAGGAGCCACCTACCGTGGACGCTATTGAATATGATCAAGAGGTGCGCTGGGATGAGTCTGACGACGATGAGGAGTCGCCTGATGAGACTCACACTCACACGCTAGAGTTGCATGAAGAACCCAAAACAAACAACGATGAGTTGCCTGTCGTGGTGCACAAAAGCGGAGATATGTTTTCTGGGAAGTGTCGTCAACAATTCTTTATCTTACATATTTCTTTTGATGACCTTCTTTGGAAAACTTTTATTTTGCGAAAGCATTATCCACATCAGATTGATGTGGCTATCTCTTTCAGGGTATATGTGGAGTTCTTAGAGAGATGCTGGGAGCTGCATTGCTGAAATCTGATGGAGTCCGTAGCTACACGCACTTGGCGAAGCCACGGAAGGAGTAGTTGAAGCAATTGCCTGCACCAGCAAAGATATTGGAGCCGTCTTTTGCTACAGGTGGTATCAATCCAATAGTGTAGATGTAGTGTAGATTTTTATGCTTTAAATAAACATGAATCCCCTCGACAGCGAGAGGACCGTATAGGATTTTTATACATTCCAAGTTTAATAAATTCACCACAAATGATGGTTACACAATAATTTTTTGCACCCACCATATTCTATGATTTGATTGTCCACCCAAATTTTATGATGCTAACTTTGCTTCTCTCCCAAATTTTTATGCCCATCTGTCCACCCCGGGCATCATCTGATTTTGCTTGGGGGAGAGAGAAATTATTTTGTTGTGTAGCTCCATATTTGTCGTTGTCCTCTATCCATATCACATACACATTGAGGACAATATGACGTTTAAGCTTGGGGGAGTGCACAGTGCACGAAATTTTATTCGTCGTGAAACACACCTTAAAATTTTCAGATGAACCATATTCACTTCTCTATTTCCGTCTCATATGCTTCATTTTACCATGAAATATTGTGAATTTTTTATGGGCTCTGATATCTGTTAGATTAATTCCTTGATTTGAGTATCAGTGTTAATATGCTTTTTCATAGTAAAATACATAATTTCACAGTCATATTCCCGAAACAGTTGAGCTAAAAATGAATGAATCAAAATCTAAAAATTATTTGATCCTTGCGTGATTTGATTGATAATTCTATTGCTTCATGGATGTTTAGTAATTCAAAAGAGATAGGATAACCACATGACAACCAAAGTAGTGATAATTAGAATTCCTGAAACCGAGCCATGTCTAGATTCTATGCTTTTTCATTTTCTTTTGTATATAGCCCAATAAATGATCTTTGATCATACTTTGCATTCCATCGCGTTTACATGAGTTTGCAAAAATCCCAAAAATATAAAAATCAAATAAATATCCTAAATAAAAGGTCCTTAGGGTTCCATGTAACATGATGCCCTAAGATCGTCTGATCTGGGATGCATAGACCGCTCCTTGCACGCCATTGCGTTTATGCAAGTTTGCAAGCCAAAAAAGCCAAAATTATAAAAAAAACAAAAATTCCATATCCATATCTCTATCTCTATATAGCATAAGGACAGGCAAGGTTGATGGGTTCTAGGAGTCATGAATCAAGCGTAGTGTGGTGATTGCCTTACCTTAATTGAATTTACTAACTCATTCCATGAAGCTTAACAAAACACCATGCATGCTTGAAACTGTTTGATCATGACATATTTATATTTCTTAGAGAATGAGTTGTGGACATTAGATTCGTCTCTGTGAACTTAGTATATTTCATGATAAACTATGATAGGATATATATCTACTCTCAATTTATTTTTTATCGAGTTCATTACATTTATTGAAATCCACAATATGTTCATTTGAGCGAGACTTAAGTATTTTGTGTGGATGTGTGGTCTATTCATTTTGGGTTGTATTCATATATTCTTGTATCCATGAGTCCATATAAATGCTGAGTTTGTGATTGAGCTCCTTAATGCCATCACACTTCATCACCTCACCTTTCAATTGTTTTCCTCTCCAAGGTTTGCTAATTATTCGTCTTCCTCGAGGACGAGTAAGGGGTAGGCTTGGGGGATTTTGATGTGTCATAATATTCCACATTTTATCTATATGTTTAAACGTCAAAATGATTGCTTAAATCTCGATTGAAACGTTTTTATGTTGATGATTGGAACTATTTAACTTCGAGCGTTCGGTTGCATTTCAGGAAATATCGAGCAATTTGAAGTATATTGGAAATGAAATACAATCGTCGATGCCGGAGCATCAACGACATCGTATTTGAGGAGTTCATACTGCTGGAGAGGAGCAAGAAAAGAAAGCAAAGAAGAAAGAAAGGGGAGGAAGGAAAGAAAGAAGAGGACCATGGCTGAATTCCAGGTCGCTCGGCCGAGCGGCTACCCTGCTCGGCCAAGCTGATGCCGCAAAAGAGAAGATCAAAGAGATTGCCAAGAAGAGCTTCAGGCAGGAGGTTACTCGACCAAGTGGCCTAACTCGCTCGACCGAGCGACTTACCTCACTCGATCGAACGACCCTCTGTAGACGACCCTCAGATTTGCCTTGGAAATCTCTGTTGAATTAGCTCGGCCAAGCAATTTACCTCGCTCGATCGAGCGTCATCCTCTGCCTAGTCGAAGAATTGAAGCCCCAGAGGGCGCTCGGCTGAGCTCCTACCCCGCTCGACCGAGCGGCCCCTTTTTGCAGACTAAGAAGCCGGAGCACCAAGAAGGCGCTCGGCCGAGCGATGTGGGTCCCAGCACCCGTAAGTTGCGATCTGCTTGGGTTTTCTGGGCATTTTTAGGGTTTTCTAGGGGCTATATATATGTATGGTAGACATCATTAGGGGATCCATCTTCTATTCTTGGAGACAATTTTCGAAGGCTAGGCCACGCCATCGGCCCCCTCCTTGGCGATTTTGTATTGAATCTATGTGAAGATAAGTGTTTTCCTTTGTTGAATCTCTTCTATTACTGTTCTTATTTGCTTGTGATATGATTTCTAGTGTTTTCGTATCTTTTGCCAGGATTGAGTAGATATATTGTTAGGGTTAGGGATGAATCCTAGGATCTTAGGGATTAGATGTTAGGTTAACCTTAGTTGGACGACTTTAGGGTTGTTCTGCGGTATTTTGAACAAGGGTCTAGGAAAAATCCCCACGAATCCGATTAGGGCTTAGCGGTCATCTTCTAGGGCTCGTGATCATAAAAGGGACTCGTGCGCTAGGGGTGATTACTAACCGGCCCCCGATCCGCTAGTCGGTGACTATGAGAGTAGCCCGACTGCTAGAACCAACCATAGTGTAGTATCCCAGTCCTTAGATCATGTCATGAGAGTGGATACAGATCTGTGATACGGGAACCAGTGTCAAGTGTAATGCATGTATCTATGTGTGAAGCTCATAGTGAAAGTGGCCAAGCATAGGGATACGTTAGACGAGTAGGACAAAGAAAGTTATGTACTCGTTTCCATCTCCGGATATGCCACTACTACCCTTATTGGTAGTTCGACGAAAGGACCCTTAACATGAGATCCAAGCCTGAAAGTCCTAGTGGGGATACCGACACCCTAGTGATCTTTCTCCCAATTGTTTTGTTTGTTTTATTTGTTTTCTTTTGTGTGGAGTCTTTGGTTGTGCCTTGTTGATCGTGACACACTTGCATTCCACTTCCATCGCTATTACGACCCCTTTCGTAATCCATCTCCACTAATAAAACTTGAAGCTCAATCAACATAGGAATTGATAGGTAGTATAAGCAACGCCTCCCTATGGATTCGATCCCGAACTCATCGGAAATATATTGCTTTTACACCCTTGCACTTGGGGTGAGGGTGTGCATTATCTTTTTGGGGGTGCGCATCCTCACAGAACAACAGACTCACATGAAAAACAAAATTTCACAATGCGATCGGTACTTGTATGGACTATTAGTGACTTTCCACCATATGGAATGTTATCTGAATGGAGTACGCATAGAAGGTTAGCATGTCCTTATTATATGAAGAACTGAAAAGAATTATATTTACAGAATCGAAAGAAACATTGTTGGTTTGATTGTTATATATCGTGCATTTACCAGATGGTCATATATATCATAGACAACAAAATCAATTTCTTAAGGATAGATGTGAGCTCAACATTGCTCGCATTCGGTCACGTGAAGATGAATTGATCGCAAATGTAAACTCTTTACCAACAGTTCAGTTTGAAAAAGAATTTTAAAAAATTAAAATTCATGTCTTTGGAGGTCACCACAACTGGACCAATTAGTAGAGGATATTTTGGGAGCTTGCCTATTGAAAAGATAATTTAGTTAGCCACAACTTAGATGTGATGCGCATTGAGAAAAATGTCTTTAATATTGTTTGTGGGTGGGAAGACAGAAGACAATATTGCATTACATCTTAATTTGGCTACACTTTGCTATTTACACGAGTTACATCTCATTCCAAATGACAATATAAGATGGCTAAAACCAAAAGCAGTTTACACACTTAACAAAGAAGAGACTAAGTTATTAAGTGTATGTGTTAAGAAAATCAAGTTGCCTGATGGATATGCGTCGAACAAATCCAAGTGTGTTAATTTGCAATAGTGTAAATCTTTGGGTTAAAGAGCCATGATTATCATGTTTTCATGCAATGCTTACTCTCGATCAGCTTTTGTGTCATGCTTCATAATTCTATATGGGATGCAATCACTGATGTGTGTAATTTTTTCAAAGAGTTGTGTTTAACAGTTCTTCATGTAAATGAAATGTAGAGATTAGAGATAAGCATTGTGTAAACCTTCTGTAAACTTAGAAGATATTCCCTCTGTAATTCTTTGATATTATGGAACATGTGATGTTGCATTTGCCATACGAAGTAAATGTTGGAGGACCTGTGTAATATAGATGGATGTATCCGTTCGAAAGGTACTTGTATGGTCTGAAGAAAAAGGTTAAAATAAAAGCTCGTACGGAAGGTTCGATAGCATAGGCTTACATTATTGTAGAAATATCAACTTTCTGCTTATTATACTTTCGTTCAGATGTGGTAACTCGTTGGAATAAGCCTCCTAGAAATGATGATGGGGTGAAGTGGATGCGTGGGGATGTTTAAAAATATTTACACATCCAAGGCGACCAATTGGGGGCAATGTAGAAAGGTATTTTTGAAGGGTTTTGCAGAGACAACCATACAATGTTTCTCATCATCTAGCCCAAGGCTTAATATTTATGAGAAGAAAGTGGAAGCAAATAAAACATAAAAATCACATTTTATGAAAAACCATATGGAAAACATACCCTTGTATATCCATCATTCATTAATAGTTTTGAACGTGTTCACGTAGATAGCCCGAGCCATCATACTTATCTAGGTCGGGCATCTTGAATCGGTCGGCATATGGGCCGAGATTAGTATCTTCTTCAAAGGGGTTTGCTCTTCATCCGAGCTGTTGGAAGAGCTCAGAAGGCGGAGGATGTCTCTCTAAGCCTTCCTCTTGAGTCCTCTATGAGTCCAACGATGAGGAATGTGATTTCACCTGTGATGGCTCTCTATATGTCGATCTAGTCAGATTGTGGAGGCGGTCCTTAGCTCAATCGAGTGAGTGATGTGGTCCCCTGAGACCGGATGTACATGAGATGTTGCCCCTAGTCTCGCCATTCTGAGCTCCTTTAGGACGAGGGGAGACAGTGCACTGTCACTGTTGCTGAAAAGTAGTTGGGATGACTGGTGGGCTCATGGTTGGCTGGGGCTGTAAACCCGTCAGTTGTTCTATCACGGCAGTCAGCGCTTGAATATTGACCATCATCTCTCGCAAGAACGCATGGAGCTGATCCAAAGTCATTAATTGTAGTTTGGGTATTCCATGAGTGGAAGAACTGGGACCCGTGGGATATGGCGTAACATCCTCAGTCCCTGTGGTAATTGGCCTTTCAGGCACTTGATTGGTGGATCGAGTCATCATCAGCGTGGCTGATGCCGTGGATGTCGAGTTGTTTTCCACAGACGACACTAATAGTTTACCGGTGTGTGTTTTCTCACCCCTTGGTGTTGTTGGATGATGGCGGGGCTGCAGTAGTTGGCGTAGGATGGCATCGACAGTTAATTGGATGCCAGGCGAACCAACCTTTGCTTGAATTGGCATCTATCTGAACTCTTGATAGCGGACTGGAGACAGGACGAGCTAACCAGGACAAATAGACCTCGCTCCAAACTGTTGGAGTCAGGTCCAAGCTGTCCCTGAGCTAGATAAATCTCGATCTGAGCTAATGGTAGCATGCTAGAAATAGGGCAAGCTGTTGGAAGAGCTCTGGTTAGAGCTGCTTCTGTCGAGTCCAAGCTGTCTCTGGGCTACCTCCAGCATCTTGCAACACGAAAAGCTCGTTAGGAAGGGTCGGATTTGGGGTCTGACCTAATCCCCTTCGATGCTTAAGTCAGGTAGTGACTTGAGGAGGCTCATGGTAACTATGGTCAATCTGTTAGGGAGATCAACCGATAGTTATCGTACCGAGCAATGAATGAAATGTGGAGTTCAGTAGGAGAAGATACCGGTGTAAGAGTACCTGGTTGTTTGAAAGTATTGTCCCAGATTATGTGGTATCATCTCCCTCTCCCATTGTTCGAGAGACTATATATAGGAAAAATGTTAGAAGGTAACGTGGCATGTATTAGTTTTGGCCTAAGCTGTCGCCATTAATGACATGATTAACGTTTGTTCATTGAATGAGGTCACTGAATGCCTTCATTCTGAGCTGATGCTTGCGTTGAAGGAGCCCAATAGTCAGCTCGGCTGTCGTTTTAAATGAGGGAATGATCGGCCTCACATGAGAGCTTTTGGGATGCTGGCCGAAGTAGTGGGCCTGCTCAAACAAGCAACTAAATGATCACTGGGCCGGCCCAATACTGTTAAAGTATCATGGGGCAAGTTGTGATGTATCAGAAACACGAGCTCATACCCGAGATTCAGCTGGCTAATACTTTGATCGATTATACTGTTAAATTACATGACATGTATGAGGAAGGTATATCTAGCATATACAGATCAATATACCCATTACGTCATCATATAGGCATGCCTTGTCCTTGTTAATTGTTTTGATTGCACTCTAAATAGCATAAGGGTCGTAAACAACAACGATCGGCTAAGACACCCGTCAAAAATTCTTTTCAACTTAATAGAAAGGGAAAATGTATGCACCAGCTGCTCCAACACATTGTAAATTAAGGAATTAACTCCGATCATGATGTCCAACATACTATGAGTAAGACTCCCAACAGGCCTATAAACCCAAAAAATTGGTTCTAGGCATCACATGTAGGTTTATAAAATTAACAACACATGTAACCAAGCGAAATAAATAGCAATAGCATCAAAAATATTTATAGGGTTCATCACATAACAGAACACGCATTTTGATTCTCATCGCTGAATAGTCGAGGTGGTGGGTAGGCATATACAGACTCAGTGTAGTACTTCGGAGGCCAACATTCCATTTTCTTGGCATCATCCTGGCTGCCATCCTTTTCTCCTCCTTTCTTCGCTTCCTTGCTTCTTACTTCATTTTTCCATGGCTGCATCTTCTTTCTTCTCCTCGTCCTGCACGATGGAAGCATACCTTCAAGTTCTTCGATACATGATCTCCACTAGCTTTGGCGGGTCGACGAAGCCTTTGATGGTAACAAGTTTATTTGGTAGATCTATGTCAACTGATTCCACACCTTCATATTGTAAAGAAGAAAATGGTTCGGGATAAAATGCTCATGAGCATTCATCATTCAAATATGATTACAAGAAAATTATTCATAATTTTTAGGAAAATGATGCTAGCGACCTACCTTCCATTTTCTTGAGTCGCTTATGTAACACCAGAGCACAAGCATCACAATGCATTGTAATCTTTAGAACTACCGTGATTGGATTTAGAAGCTAGCATTGGAACACAACAGATCAAACCAAAAGGTAATTTAGGTATACAATATGAAAAGGAATTTCATTAATTTTATTGATGATGTATTCATCCAAAATAGTAATAATTTGCCACTTAGGCTAGTTTGGTTACATGGAAAAGAAAGAAAAATAAAAAGAAAAGGAAAGCAAAAGCGAAAGAAAAGGAAAAAGAAACAAATTTTTTTTTCCTTTTTTGGTTGTTGGAAAAAAATTGAGGCTGAGAATATCAAGAATGACCAATCGTCTGCGCCAACAAAACGGTTACTGGGGTTGAACCTCACAGTCAACCAGACCCACATGGACGTCGTGGCATTGAGTGGCATGCCGGTGAGGCCCTAGGCACACTAATGACGTCGATCGGTAGGCCGGTGACCCAATGATTAGTCGATAGGGGAGGGGTGGACCCCTCACCACCGATCAATCCAACAGGGAGGAGGGTATAGACCCTGCGGCCGATAAATCATGGAGGGTGAACACACCATGGCTAGCACAACGTAAATCCATGGCCAAGCAAAGAGGAACCGAGCCCCGAAAGCAGGGTGACCCCCGTTGGTCGGGGCGAAGCCATAACAGATCAGTGGTAGGCGAAGCTAGTGGCCAACGGCCAACAAACAATGGTTGAGTCTCCCTATTCAGCGAGCCCTCGTCGTCGAGTACCGATCACAGTGGTTGAAGACCCACATGCTATTCAACCGAGGCAAGGTTAAGTCATGGCGGTCGGTCAAAACCATAGAACCCAAGCAAGAACTGAACCCCTCATGGCTGACCAACGGCGGGGTAAAGCCCTAGGCCCATATGGCAAAACCTCAGGTCGGAGCATGGCAAGGTGAATCCCCGTTCGCGCGAATTAGTGATAGGCAGAGCCTTGCAGTCGAGCACTACTGGCGATCGATCACTGAACAGATCAGTGCTTGTTGTCGAGGCAATGGTTTTTAGGAAGAGAGGCAGTGGTTTCTAGCAGAGCATTGGATGATATCACCAATTGCTTTTTGTGATGTCACAAGCACATATGGATCACCATAGATAATAAGATGCGAAAGGAAAACGTTTTCTGTAGTTTTTGAAAGAGAAAATGCGAGGGAAAAGTTTAAGTTGTATTTTTCTTTCACTTTCTTTCACTTTCTTTTTCACTTTTGTTTTCTTTCTAACCAAACAAAGAAAAACGTTTTCCTTCCAATTTTCTTTCTTTTTCTTTTCTTTTCCCGAAAAGAAAGAAAAGGAAAAGGAAATGATATTCGTTCTCATGTTTGGTTACCAAAGAAAATTGGAAAGAAAGTTAAAAAGAAAATATGGAGATTACTTTTATTACGTTGCTCGTTAAAAATGAATAAAAACTGAAAAATTCGTTAAGTTAGCAAGTGAATTGTAACGAATAATTCGCTAACACTATAAATATTATGATTATTATATAATACATTATTAAATAGTAACCGAATAATTTACAAATTTTGTTAAATTTTTTGAAATAAATCGCAAGTTATTTGAACAATTCGTGCATAATGTGTGGATTTTTCAAGCACCACATGAATAATTTGCAATGTTTTAAAAAATTCGTGAATTATTTGCTACTTTTTGAATATGTCATGAATGAATGAAAATACGTTAAAAAGTTGGAATTTATTTGGTAAATTAGTGAACTATTCGCGAGATATTTGAAAAATTTGTGAATAATTCATGAATTATTAAAACATCGCAAATTATTCGCAAACTTTTTTAAATTTCGCGAGCTATTCGCTAGTTTTTGAACAATTCACGAATGAATATATATTGACGGTGTTTTTTTAAAATTCGTTAATCATTCGCAATTTATTTGAATAATTCGTGAATAATTCGTGAATTTTTCGAATAGTTCGCAAATAGAAAGTTGGTAATGTTCATGATTTTTTGAAAATTTACGAATTATTCATGATCTTTTAATACAAAATTTTAAATTGTAAATTCTTGAAAAATAACGACTTGTTATAAGTCAACTATTGGGGGATGAGCCCCCAACTCTTTATTTATAGGCAATGGGGAAAATACAAGATGGGTTTACAATGATATGGGCCTATCTCTAGGATAGCCCAGAATCTCAACCAACCCGGTTAAATAATCGTTCACAAAACTCCCCCTTATCCAGCCATAGGTGTGGACTCTGCTCGTGAATACTTCAGGATTTCGAGCGTAGGAGAGTCTCACATGGGGTGGATACTTCAGGATCCTGAGTTGGTGAGATTTGCCTCGTTAAAAACTTTAGCTATGGAAAACCCAGTGGGAAACCCCATAGTTAAGGAAAAAGAGTACAAACTCTACCTAACTCCCCCTGATCTGTATAAGCTCTCAAGATTTCAGATCTCTTAGGCATATCATTCCAATCCTATGTACAAGTTTCCTAAAAGTGGCAGTAGGAAGGGCTTTAGTGAACAAATCTGCCAAATTGTCACATGATTGCACTTGTCTGATGTCGATCTTGACATCTCTCTGTAGCTCGTGCGTTCAGAAGAACTTTGGTGAAATGTGCTTCGTTCTGTCGCCTTTGATAAAGCCACCTCGTAACTGAGCTATGCAAGCAGCATTGTCCTCGAACATAGTAGTAGGCTCGAGATCTCCGGTCTTCAGTCTGGTCGTAGACATGATGTGGTGGACAACTGAGCGTAGCCATACGCATTCTCTGCTTGCTTCATGGATGGCAATGATCTCTGAGTGATTGGATGAGGTAGCCGTCAAGGTTTCTTTGATGGATCTCCAGGAAATTGATGTCCCTCTGTAGGTAAACACGTACCCAGTTTGTGACTTTGCTTTGTGGGGATCAGACAAGTAACCTGCATCAGCATAACCAGCAAGTGTAGAAGATATTCCATTTTTGTAGAAGAGTCCCAAATCTGTAGACCCTTGGAGGTAGCGCAGAAGGTGCTTTACCCCGGTCCAGTGGTGCTGTGTGGGCACTGCACTGTATCTGGCTAGCAAATTTACTGCGAACGCTATGTCGGGACGCGTGCAGTTTGCCAGATATAGTAGTGCTCCGATGGCACTCAGATAAGGAACTTCGGGACCAAGTATATCCTCCCCCTCTTCCAGTGGCCGGAAGGGGTCTTTATGTGCATCCAGAGATCGTACCACAATAGGTGTACTTAGTGGATGACATTGGTCCATATGGAATCTTTGCAATATTTTCTTCGTGTATGTGGTTTGATGTAATAGGATTCTATCTTTTAGATGTTCAATCTGTAAGCCAAGGTAGAATTTCGTTTTGCCTAGGTCTTTCATTTCAAATTCTTTTGTTAGGCTTACAGAAATCTCAGTGATCTCTTCAGGAGATCCTATGAGATTCAGATCGTCTACGTAGACAGCAATTATTACGAATCCTTTTCCCTTTGTTCTTATAAAGATACAAGGGCAGACTTCATTGTTTGTGAATCCTTGTTGAACAAGGAACTCACTAAGTCTGTTATACCACATTATTCCTGATTGTTTGAGACAATACAATGATCTTTGTAGCTTAACAGAAGAGACGTCCCGATGTCTATCTTTTAGTTCAGCAGGCATAGAAAAGCCATCAGGAAGTTTCATGTATATCTCCTTGTCGAGATTGCCGTATAGATATACAGTCACAACATCCATTAGCTGCATATCTAGGCCTTCCTTTGCTGTTAAGCTTATCAGGAATCTGAAAGTGATTGCATCCATGACCGGGGAGTATGTTTCGTCATAGTATATGCCCGGTCTTTGGAAAAATCCTTGTGCTACAAGTCTAGCTTTGTAGCGTGCGATCTCATTATTTTCGTTTCTTTTTCTGACGAATACCCATTTGTATCCCACAGGTTTGACATTGGTAGGTGTCTGGACTATTTGCCCAAAGACTTTTTGTTTCTGAAGCCAGTCCAGCTCGGCTTCTATTGCCTGATTCCACTTTGGCCAGTCATTTCTGCGTTTGCATTCAGCAACGGAATGTGGATCATAATCATCGTCGCTTCCGGCGACGTGAATGGCAATGTGTGTTGGATATTGGACTCCCTGGATTTGGTTTTGGATGATGAACAAACATAAATATATCGTGAACTAACACTTTGTGAGCGCAGTTATGGAGATCGTCGCCAAATTCATATGAATATCAATTACGACGTCTCAAGACTTCTCAAAGCACGTGATCGTATGCCTAAAGCTTCGTTGAAGCTTATGGACCAATTTAGAAGTCATGAAGATTCGATTGAAGCTATTGAAGACGGTATCGTCAAGTTTTATTTATAGTCTTTAAGCTTCTTTCGTAGAATGTTAAGCCTTGAGTAGGTCTTACGGTTTAAATCTTCATAACGCTCCTATCTTAGCTCTTGGATCTTAGTAGAAGTCCATACAATCTTTCCCGAAGCTTCGCGCTTCGATTCGCGACTTCTTGTGCATGTTAGTTGGTTCAAGAAGAAGAACTGACCGACTAGATGGTTATCTAGTCGGTCGGCAAAGCTTCTTGGACCGACTAGTTTCTGTCAGTCTATTCTAAGCTCTTTACTGTTTACAGTTAGTCGGTCTAAGTTGACTCACCGACCGACTAGTTTGTGAACTAGTCGGTCAGTGATGCTTCTGTGACCGACTAGTTGAGCTTTCCCTGTACATGCACATTTGAGCCTGAGCTACTGTTTATCTTTAGTCGGTCTGTGTTCATTGTGTAGGATCCTGCCAAAACAGAGTTAGGATCGATAAATGAAGTTGAGACTTACGCTTGCGTATGCAGCACGGTAGTCTACGAACTTCGCCTTCGGATTCGCCACGACGGATCGAGTCTTCTCACGAACGGAGTAAGGCTACTAAATCCACAATCTAAATCTCTACTTTTAGATTAAGAACTTGGATAAAGGGAGAGGAAGTATTTCGGCAGAGCTTCGCTAGAATGAAGATGCATGCATGAATGCCATGCAAAAGTGTAAGGAAATGGCTAACCCTTGGGTCTTATTTATAGCCCCTAAGGTAGTTATTTTAGGATAAATTGTTCCTTTGGAACAATTTAACTAAGGTGTACCATCGTACATGGCATATTATAAGCTTAAGTTGTACCATATGCATGGTACAATATAAGCTTAAGATATTACCCCTTTATTAGCCATATGTCGCATGCACTTATGCACATATAATGCGACTTTCCCATCAATCTAGAGATCCTCTCCGCAAGGGAACATATTCCCTTTGTGTTCGACTTCGTGTACGCGACGTTCGAGGTCCGTATTCCCTCGTACATCCCCTACAAGGGTGTACTAACGTCTTCCATATCCAACATCTCCCACTCACACTTGAGGGGATTGTAAGAGAACATCTTTCTCTTAGTTCTTTCATCTATCATACCGAAAAATAGACCGTGCGACCGTCATGCGCGTAGAGTCTGTTGTTGTGCACTTGTTAGAAATACACAACGACCTCGAAGGTGCAAAGTTGAGTAGTTCAACGCATGCTTTACCCTAGATTATTTCTTCACATTTCTTATACTTTATATTCAACAATTGAATCCCATCTGGATTACAATTGGCTGGCCAGCTTTGAATCATTAAAGTCCAAATGCGAATATGAAATCAATCTTCCTCTTCTTGCGAACCTTCTGATCTTGACTAGACTCGCTTTTCTAACGTGCCCCGCTGAGCCGAATTATCATAGCACATAAGTAACACGCTAAGATAGCGATCATCTCGTCAAATCTAAAGGAACCAATTGGAGTCCTTGAGGGTAAGAGTTAAGGCCCGTATGGCCTTTGAGTCTCACATAATAGCAAACACTATTGCTACTAACTCAGTGGTCGAAATGCATACGTGGTATGAACACGTATTACAACATCACTCCTTTCCCAGGGAGAGTATGTCTTAATGATGTTGTACGGATGAAAGATCAGACACCATAGTGCCTATCTTTTGAGTCCCCTTACTACCCATGAAATATTCCCGGACTCTCATCCTGCATAAGACAGATAGGATTTAAAAAATCCTATGAGATCCTTTTTAAATATCCTTGTGATACAGATCTCAGATCTTTTGTAAGCATCCATATGATGCAGATCTTTCATTCGACTATCTTGTTTAAATCATGACTCTAAATCATTCGTCTAATGATTTTGACTTTAAACTAGTCTCATATCTATCTTATCCATCTGATAAGATAAGGCGGTTGCTCATGTGAGAGAGCCAACCTTAATCTGTCCGACATACACACAATTCAGCTGAGATTTCAAAAATGTACACAAACATTTCTTAAGAAATTCATATGCAATGTTGGAAAATGAACTTATTCTTTTATTAATTTTGATCATTTCTTAGACATGGGAATATATTGGTACAACTCAGCTCATACGTAATCCTTGGGATGATAAGTGTTTGTAAAACACATTTCTGGGGATCTCTTTCGTAAGCAGATCCTCTATCATCTCGTGCGTAGATATGTACCTTATGTCTACCGTCTTGGTTTTATCATAGTCTTTTGCAAATCTGCAGTTCCTTTAAGATACTGCATTATCCTCTTAACCGCTTTCCAGTGTTCTTGCCCTGGGTTGGATTGGTAACGACTTACCATTCCAACGGCAAAATAGATGTCCGGTCTTGTATGCATCATAGCGTACATAAGACTATCAACTGCACTGGAATATGGAACTTTTTCCATAATTTCCTTTCCCTTTTGGTTCTTTGGACATGATTTCAGATATAAATTATCGCATCTGCTTATAGGAGTATCAATTGGACTTGCAGTCCTACATATTAAACCGTTCTAGAACCTTCTTTAAATAAGTCTCTTGTGAAAGAGAAAGAAGTTTCTTCGAACGATTCCTTGAAATCTTAATTCCAAGGATATATGTGGCTTCCCCATGTCTTTCATCTCAAAACTGATGAAAGTCAAGCCTTGATATCCATCACGAAGCCCTTGTCATTTCTGGTTATTAAAATGTTATCTACATATAGAGACATAATAACATGCTTGCTTTTAATCCTCTTGATATATACGTAGTTATCTTCATCAAGTATGGAAAATCCATTTGATAAGACAACTTCTTGAAATCGTATATACCATTGCCTCGAGGATTATTTAAGACCATATATGGGTTTACGAAGTTTACAAACCTTATGTTCGTTTCCTTCTTTTACAAACCATGTTGGTTGTTCCATATAGATCTCCTCGTCCAATTCTCCATTGAGAAAGGCAGTCTTTACATCCATCTGATGTAATTCGAGGTATAAGCAAGCTACCATTGCCAGAATCAGGCGAATCGAGGTAAAACGCACAACAGGTGAGAAGGTCTCTTCGTAGTCTATCCCTTCCTGTTGCGTAAAACCGTTCGCGACAAGGCGAGCTTTATATCTATCTATAGAGCCATCAGCCTTATGCTTGATCTTGAGAACCCATTTGTTCCCAATTGCTCTATGTCCTCTGGGTAAGTTAACTAAGTCCCAGACTTGGTTAACTTTCATGGATTTCAATTCCTCCTTCATCGCTTCCATCCATTTGTCTTTTGCAGGGCATGATACGGCCTGTTTGAAAGTAGCAGGCTTGTCATCATCTTGTAGTAAAGTCATAAAGGTTTGCAGAAATTCATCCTCAAATCTTAGAGGAGCCAACCTTGTACGACTACTACGTCGTATTTGAGATTCTTCAAGTCCTTGTTGACTTGAATTTAGATCAATTCTAATATCACTCCCACTTGGAATGTCGTTAGAATTGCTCCCACTTGGATCATTATTCCCGTATGGAATAGGATAATCGTCATTCGTATAATCCATTGGTGAAGGTTGAAACGTATTTTCATTTTCACCAAGAATTCTCCCACTCGAATGAGGTAATCCTTCTTGATCATAAATCTCAAATAGAGATAAGTCATGACTTATCTCGCCCTGTCTTAGAAACTCGTTTTCCAAGAAAGTGACATCCCTCGACTCAAACTCAATTAGCCCACCATTGTCTTCCTGACTAACAAAAACATAACCTTTGGAGTTTTCTGTGTATCTTATAAAGATACATTTCCTTCCCCTTGGCCCAAGTTTGCCATACTTATGGGAGGAAATATGTGCGTAGGATGCACAACCCCAAGGTTTCAAAATGTTTAAGTCAGGAGACCTTTGGTTCCACAACTCATAAGGAGTGGAGCCAACTGATTTCGAGGGTACGCGGTTCAAAATGAAAGCGGCCGTCAATAATGCATCACCCCAAAAGGTGATTGGCAAGTTAGCTTGCGCCATCATTGTACGGACCATTTATCATTAAAGTCCTATACCTCCTTTCTGCAACACCAATTTGTTGAGGAGTATAAGGCATAGTTACCTGATGTACTATGCCTTTTTCATCACAAAGTTCCTTGTTGATTGATATTCACCGCCCCTATCGGTTCGCACGACCTTAATCTTGCGATCTAATTGATTCTCCACTAAACTCATATAGTTTTTAAAGCAGGTTTAGTGCTTTCACTTTTGTGGGATATCAAATAGATATGACCGAATCGGGTGAAATCATCAATAAAAGTGATGAAATAGGACTTCACGCGTCTTGTCTTGACATTCATCGGACCACATATGTCCGAATGGATAAGCTGTAATGGAACCTCGGCCCTTGTGCCGGTTCCAAACGGCTTGCGACAAGATTTCCTCACAAGGCAATGTTCGCAGGTCGACATTTCAACCTTTGAAACATTGGATAGAAGGCCACGTTTGGCAAGTCTATCCATACGCGTTGGTCCAATATGACCAAGCCTTGCGTGCCAACAAATTATATTAGACTCATTAGTCAAATAATTTGTCACAAGGAAATTTTCATTACATGAGGAATTATACATTGTACTTATTACAATAAATCCTTTGAAATACAAACCCAGTATCAATAAAGGAATTATTACAAAAATAGGTCCATATTACAATCATGAAGGAACCAACTATAACCAAGACTCATTAAATTGACCACAGTTTTAATATTCCTTTGAATATATGGAATGAAGAGAACATCATGAAGTAGGAGAGTGTGGCCGTTGTCCAAGACTAGCTTGCGAGTCCCAACGCCTTTCACTTCAACACGTGTGTTGTTTCCTACATTGATCCACTTCATTCCTTGGGGTACCCGGTGATACTCCACGAAGGACCGTTTGTCCCTTGTTATGTGGTTGGTGGCACCTCGTCACTTCCACTCGTACACAAACGAGCATAGTGACCGAGCTTGTTGCACTTGAAGCACTTGATCCTTTTCAAGTCTTTCTTCTTGTGCCATTTGTTGTGCCCACCCTTATGTCTTGGTAGACTCAGGTTGCTTATTACGTTCATTAGAAGACTTCAAACGATCTTTACGTTTCTTTCCCCCGTGTAAGGAACTAGCAACCATGTGCACTTCTGCACTTGGCTTGGCAGCCGCAAGCCGCTCTTCCTCTAATTCGAGGTGCTTGGAAACATCGTTGAAGGTATTGATGCTCTCATTATGAGTGAGATGCATCTTCATCTGATCCCACCCATTTGGTAGGGAACATATGACTGCTTGGATTTGTTGCTCATCTGTGAGCACATGACCTGCATCCTTTAACTCCGAGATAAGGTTCGCCATATGTCGCAGATGTTTCCCCATGGAATGATCTGGACGTTTCTTATATGAATCGAACCTTATAGTTAAGGAGCGAAGTTTGGACACCGATGTGCCACCGAACTTCTCCTCTAGCTTGGACCATATGTCCATGGCTAGGTCATGTTCTCGGAAGATGCGCATTATGTCATCAGCCATACTGCTTAATAACGTAATGCGCGCTATCTTGTTCTTCCGAGACCAAGCATCAAAAGCTTCCTTGTCTCGTCGGTGTTGGGCCGTAGTGCCCAACCTGGGTTCAATCATTACGTTCTTTAGAGTTTCGAGCACTTCTTGCTCCTCTAAAACGTATTGTATCTTAATGGACCAAAGTTTGTAATTATCGTCGTTGAGTTTTTCACCTCTGTTTAACTCAGCGACGATATTCTTTGAAGCGGAAGACATTTTACTTTTAAAATGCTGCAAAAGACATAAAACCGAAGGTTTGATCAAAACATTGCATAAAAATTCTTAAAATATAACTCCCACTTGAAATGAAAATAGAATATCCCATTTGGATAGTTCTAAAATTCAAATCCCACTTGGAATTATATTATATTTGATAAGTTACTTTCGAAAAATATTGA
This sequence comes from Scilla litardierei, assembly GCA_030789695.1. Lineage (NCBI taxonomy): Eukaryota > Viridiplantae > Streptophyta > Magnoliopsida > Asparagales > Asparagaceae > Scilla > Scilla litardierei. The sequence continues at coordinate 165,346,969 of CM061134.1, forward strand.
AGATGTTGTTCTAGAATCGAAAAGGTCTCTACGATTCCAATCACCATCTAGAACAACCTTCAATATTCCCCCATCACTTATCAAACAATAGTACTCTTATAGTACTAGCAGCAGAAAACGAGTTTGAAAACGTATTTTTCAGATATAATTCCCACTTGAAATGATAATAGAATATCCCATATGGATAGTTCTAAAATCAACTCCCATTTGGAATGATATTCATAATTTGATAAGTTACTTTCGAAAAATATTGAAGATGTTACTCTAGAATCGGAAAGGTCACTATGTTTCCAATCACCATCTAGAGTAACTTTCAATATTTCTCCCTCACTTTATCAAAAGTTAGTACTCTTATAGTACTTTGCAGCGGAAAAGCGTTTTTGAAAACGTAATTTTCAAAACGTATGAAAACGTATTTTTCAAAAAATTATATTTCAACTTAGTACCCTTATGATACTAGTGAAATATTCGACACTTCCTGACCATTTGTCGGGAATGAGCCATAGCCGTGCCTAAGTCGGATCCCCCTTTTGGGAATTCTTCTGCAAATTATCGTCGCCGGCTCCCGTATGGATCCAGGTGTTTCCCCCCGTATGAGAGAATTTTGATGCAGACGACTGTTGTTTGGCCCCGTATGGGCTAGTTGGCACGTTCATGTTCAACCAAGGCCTTTTACCGAATTGGTCGACCAAAACACCAAAATTGGTCGACCAAAATCTGGTTTTCTTCACTCCCGGCCAGGGCCCCTACCCTGGCCACTGCCAGGGCCGGCCTGGCCTCGGCCAGAGGCCGGCCAGGCCTCTGCCTGGCCTGGCCTCGGCCAGAGGCCGGCCAGGCCTCTGCCTGGCCTGGCCAAGGCCAGAGGCCCCTGGCCGGGGCCAGGGCCTCTGCCCTGGCCTCGGCCAGGGCGGCCAGGCCCTGGCCGGGGCCAGGGCCCCTGCCCTGGCCTCGGCCAGGGCGGCCGGGCCCTGGCCTCTGCCAGGGCGGCCAGGCCCTGGCCGGGGCCAGGGCCCCTGCCCTGGCCTCGGCCAGGGAGGCCAGGCCCTGGCCTTGCCACGGCCAGGGCCTTCTGGCCCTAGCCGTGGCCGGCCAGGGCCGGCCGGCCATGGCCCGGCCATGGCATTTTTGCCTTGACCGGCCATGGCCCTTTGGCCATGGCCGATTTCCCCTTTCATGGGTGGCCGCACACCCCCGCCGGAGGGGGTTGCCGCGGTGGTTATTGGCCGTAGCCAACCCCCTCCGCATGGGGAGGGGGGTGCATGGCCTTCATAACCCATTTGGTCATGGTGCACATGCACAAAAAATTCATCTTCCCCGATGGGAATAACCACCACCTTCTTCTCCGGTGAAGCACCCGTTCGTCGAGGAAGTAGTTGTCCTCTACTGGCCGTGTGCCAAAAAATGAACCCACTTCAAAAATTCGTAAACTACGCGATCCACATGAAGAGAGCGCCCATTCCCTATGAATGGAGACTCAGCATCCATGAAGAGAGCGAGTTTGACGATATGAACGGTCGGTTCTTCCCATCACGGAGAGTTTCTGCCATATCCGTAATGACAGAAGACCCTAACGTGAAAAGAACAACCGCTGCGTTCTCTCTGTCACGAAGCGTTCCTACCATATCCGTAATGGTAGGATACCCATCCGTGAAAAAGACAACGAATCGTTCATAGTTTCTCTGGGGCGAACCCGTATGGCTCTGATACCAATGTAGGATCCTGCCAAAACAGAGTTAGGATCTATAAATGAAGTTGAGACTTACGCTTGCGTATGCAGCACGGTAGTCTACGAACTTCGCCTTCGGATTCGCCACGACGGATCGAGTCTTCTCACGAACGGAGTAAGGCTACTAAATCCACAATCTAAATCTCTACTTTTAGATTAAGAACTTGGATAAAGGGAGAGGAAGTATTTCGGCAGAGCTTCGCTAGAATGAAGATGCATGCATGAATGCCATGCAAAAGTGTAAGGAAATGTCTAACCCTTGGGTCTTATTTATAGCCCCTAAGGTAGTTATTTTAGGATAAATTGTTCCTTTGGAACAATTTAACTAAGGTGTACCATCGTACATGGCATATTATAAGCTTAAGTTGTACCATATGCATGGTACAATATAAGCTTAAGATATTACCCCTTTATTAGCCATATGTCGCATGCACTTATGCACATATAATGCGACTTTCCCATCAATCTAGAGATCCTCTCCACAAGGGAACATATTCCCTTTGTGTTCGACTTCGTGTACGCGACGTTCGAGGTCCGTATTCCCTCGTACATCCCCTACAAGGGTGTACTAACGTCTTCCATATGCAACACATTGATCGACCGACTAGTTGATGAACCAGTCGGTCAACTTTCCTTCTTGGACCGACTAGTTGAGTTTTACTGTACATGCCAATTTTCACCTATCTTACTGTTTATCGTTAGTCGGTCTATGCTCATTTGGCGACCGACTAGTTGGTGAATTAGTCGGTCAACATTTGTTCTTGGACCGACTAAGTCAATTTGTGCTCAGACTTCAGTTTTATCTGTTAGTCGGTCTCAGTTGAGTAACCGACCGACTAGTTGTGAAATTAGTCGGTCAGCTACTCTTCTTGGACCGACTAGTTCCTTTTGTCTGTGCTTTGACCTTTTCTCTGTTCACTCATTAGTCGGTATACGTTGATTGACCGACCGACTAGTTGATGAACTAGTCGGTCGGTGGTTGTTCTTTGACCGACTAGTTGGGTTCAGAAAAGAGCCGTTGGAGCATTAATTGAAACGTTTTTCTTTCTCTCTCTCCTCTATCATATAAATACTTGATGGGCTGCATTCATTGCAGTCAAGGCTGATATTATTACAAGTTTAGAGATCAAGAGAAATCATTCCAAGCTCATTCAAAGCTCTTTCATTCCATTCAATAATCTCTCCTCACTCTTACTTCAAAAGAGAGATTCATTGAGTGTGAAGCCTTCCAAGCCAAGTGCTTGATTCTAGATCACTAACATCCCCATAGCTCTCCATCGCTGATCTACATCTTGGAGCTAGGGTTTGGTGCCACTTCTTCTTCCTCAAAATCATCCTTGCCCTAATTCGTAAGCATTACTCAAGGCATAGGTATTTTGTCGGTAAGAAGTTCTATTTCATTTCAATTTCTATTGTAAGTTTCACTCTCGGTTGTGAGAGTGTGGTTGTGATCCCGGGTTGTGGGAGTCACAAATTACTTTGTGTATGATTTGTCTTGTGAAGGTTTTTCACAAGTATTTCATAGTGGAAATCTTGAGTTAGGGTTTCTAACTCAAGTATCCGGAGGGGATCCGGGTGGTTGGGACGTAGGATCACCGGGAACAAGTCGGGGAGACTTGGGTGGATCTGAACCCAGTAATATCGTTGTTTGCGATTGTTTCTTTGTTGTCTAACATTTACATTTCCGCATTTTCCGCATTGTTTGGTAGAGTTTGCAAGTAATTAGGAATTAGCCTCTTAATTAGTTTAAAGTACTATTCAACCCCATCTAGTACTTGTGCAGTAGCTTAGCAGGGCATTACATTTGGTATCAGAGCCAGATACTTAGCTATGTATGCCAACGACAACAAGACCGTGCGTCCACCTTCCGACTATGGCACCTTCAGGAACCGTGAAGGAGCATCTTCGGTGATGGAAGGACATTCCTCAACGAGGCCTCCATTCTTCAACGGTACCAACCACGGGTACTGGAAATGCCGGATGGAAACTTTCCTCCGGAGTGCGTCACTATGGAGGACCACGATGAAGGAATATGTCGAGCCAACCGAAGAAGACTTTGAGAAATGGACAACCGCGGAGGTCACCGCGGAGGGTGAGAAGATGAAGGAGTATTATGCTCGCTTCGTCGACATCATAAACGAGTTGGAGGCTCTCGGTAAAACCTACACCCAAAAGGAGAAGTGTTCGAAGCTTATCGAAGGACTTCCTTCTTCTTGGGAAAAGCGTACCTTCGCCATCGAGGAAGGTAATGATATGAATAAGTACACCGTAGTTCAACTAATGGGTACTTTAATGTCATACGAGGTACGCAAGGATAGCAAGTTAAAATTGCAGGAAAAGATGAAGTCCTACCTAAAGCAAGACGAGCCAAAGAAGAAGGCTATTGCTTTCAAGGCCGCTCCATCCACATCCACATCAACCGATGTTGAAGACTCAGAAAACGAGTTGGACTTGGAGTCCATGGCACTCATGGCTAAGAAGTTCAACCGTTTCTTCCGAAAAGGTAACTATAAGAACAAAGCTAAATTTGGTTCTTCTAACGCCTCCTCCTCTCCTTTGTGTTTCAAGTGCAATAAGCCAGGACACATAAAAGCGGAGTGTCCTCTAAATAAGCAAAAGGAGAAGTGAAAGGCGTCGAAATTCGATAAGTCCAAGAAGTACAAAAAGGGGTACAAAAAGGGACTTGTCAGAGCAACATTCACCGACTCCGAGGATTCCTCAAGCGGAGAGTCGGACGATGAGCAAGTGGAGCAAGCGCACATGTGCTTCATGGCAAGAGAGGAGCATGATCAAGGATCTTCCTCCTCCGATGATAGCGACAACGAAGGCGATGAGGTAACTATGGATGACCTTAGGAATGCTAATTCTCAATTATGGTCTAAGTAAACTAAATTAGTAAATAGGTATACTAAAGTAAAAGATGACTTATCTAGCATTCAAACCTCGCCTAAAACTATCATCACCAACAAACGACACCGTTGTTGAAGGGTTGAAGAATGAGATTGTTAATCTCAAGACTCAACTTCAACATGTTAGCATTGAAGATCCGGAGGAGCACAAGATAGCGGATTTGACTTCTCAAAACTCGACTTTGAGTATTGAGAATGAGAATCTTAAATCTCGTGTTTATGTGCTCACATCGCAAGTATCCAATTTGGATACTTCTATGCGTTCTCTCACCGAGAAATATGAGAACACATTAGGCCGAATTAATAAATTCAATAAGGGTAAGGACCATTTGGATAAAATCCTAATTGACTTTCTTCCGGCCAATCACCACATTGGCTTGGGGTATACGATGGGAAGTTCATCCAAATCGGCCACTACTTTTGTTAGGCCAACTTCCGGTGACTCAACGAGTGGTAGAAAACACTCTATTGGTAGTTCTTCTACCAATGGTGCTTCCACCTCGTCCACACCCTCTTTCGGAAAGAAACCCACTTTGGGTGGACCTCCAAAGAAGGGGCATGCTTATATGTACACCAATACTATGCCACGTAGGAACACACGTCCTACTCCACCAGCTCACACATATGATGATTTCTATGCTACACGTTCACGGGCACGTGCACACCATGTGAGACACCCTCATGCACGTGTTCCTCCACATGCATATATTCACCCACATCATCGTATGAATAACTATCCACATGCACCATTCCATCATGTTCCTTATGCCTATCCACGACATGCATCACGTAGAAACCAACAACGCATGCATGCACCCAATAGGATGAGGGCTCCCAAGATTTTCACTATTTGGAGCCCAAAGGACACAAGCATGGATGAAAAACAAGTTTACATGAATGCTTATTTTTCGGATGTTGTGCATAGTAGAAATTATGTGGGGAAGTCTAAGTCCAATTGGACTTGGCTTCCAAAGGTCTAATCTTTTGGACCCAATGACCTTGGGTGCCATGATATGAAATTTTCTATCTTTAGGTACTCAAGGAAAAGAAAAAGAAAAGGAGCAACAAATTTAAATTTAGCTCCAAGGGGAATTGGATACTCGATAGCGGGTGTTCAAAACACATGACGGGTGACGCTCAATTGCTCTCCGGAGTGGTTCCCATTGCAAATGGAAACCGCGTCGTATTTGGAGGCAACGAGAGCGGAACCATCATAGGTGTTGGTAAAGTGGGTAATCCTTCTAAACCCCTTATATGTGATGTTTACCTTGTTAAATGATTAAACCACAATCTCATTTCAATAAGTCAACTTTGTGACAAAGGTTACAAAGTTAACTTTGCGAAAGGAATGTGTCATATTTTAAGAAAAGATAATAATGAATTATTGTTTTCCGGCACACGCCATAAGGATATATATATCCTAGATCTTCCAAGATCACATGAACAATGTCTTATTGCCAACACAAGTGAACAACACTTATGGCATAGACGTTTTGGTCATGTGAACTTTGGAACACTATTTAAGCTTTCCAAGTTAAACTCTATTAGAGGCTTCCCTAAGCTAGTCTTTCAAAAGAAAAGCTTTTGTGACTCGTGTCAACGAGGCAAGCTTTCAAAATCTTCATTTAAACCTAAGAAAAGCATTTCTTCTAAACGGCCACTAGAGCTATTACATCTAGATTTATTTGGGCCAACTAGAGTTGATTCATTAGGTAATGCTAGATATGGACTTTTCATCGTTGATGACTTTTCTAGGTTTACTTGGGTATTTTCATTATGTAATAAAAATGAAGCTTTTGAAAACTTCACAATTTTTGTTAAGAAAGTACAAAATCTCTTAGGAACCACCATTGTCACTATTCGTAGTGATCATGGAGGTGAATTTGAGAATGAGTCTTTTGAGACATTTTGTGATGAAGTTGGTATTACACACACCTTCTCTTTCTCTCGTGCACCTCCTCAAAATGGTGTAGTTGAGAGAAAGAATAGGACGCTAGTGGAGTGTGCTCGCACTATGCTTGATGATAGCCAACTTGGCCATCAATTTTGGGCGGAAGCGGTACACACCGCTTGCTATGTGTTTAATAGAATACTTTTGAGGCCCGGCACTAAACAAACTTGTTATGAATTGTTGTTTGGTAGGTTGCCTCAAGTTAAACATTTTCGTGTTTTTGGTTCGAAATGTTTTATTAAGAACACGTATGGTAGTTTGGAAAAATTCGATCCAAGATCCGATGAGGAGATTTTTGTTGGATATTCTTCGCGTAGCAAAGCCTACCGGATATTCAACAAACGAACCTCAACGATCGAGGAATCGCTTCATGTGTCATTTAATGAAGGATTTGTTCCAACTAGAATTACTAATGATGATGACTCTATGGATGTCTTATGTGATTCAATTGGTAATTCTAACTCTAATGATTCTATTGATTTTATTGAGACTAACCCGTCTAATGAAGTTGTTGAGAATGTTCCTAGTGATCAAGGTATTCCCAAACGGCTTCATACCGTTCGTGACCATCCTCATGAGCAAGTCATTGGCAATATCCATGATAGTGTCAAGACGAGATCACAAGTGAACTACTTCGCTCATTGTGCCTTTGCCTCCTCGATAGAGCCAAAGAATGTTAATGAAGCATGCGAAGATAGCGCTTGGATCTTAGCCATGGAGGAGGAACTCATTCAATTCGAGAGGAATGAAGTTTGGGAGCTTGTTCCATTGCCATCAAAGAACCACACCGTCATATGGACAAAGTGGATCTTCAAGAACAAAACCGACGAAAACCAAGTCGTCGTCCGGAACAAAGCTCGGTTAGTTGCTCAAGGATACCGTCAAGAGGAAGGTATTGATTTCGAAGAATCCTTCGCTCCGGTAGCTAGATTAGAATCAATTAGATTATTATTGTCTTTTGCATGCCATAAGGATTTTAAATTATTTCAAATGGATGTTAAAAGTGCATTTTTAAACGGAGATGTTGTTGAGGAAGTGTACGTTTCTCAACCTCCGGGTTTTATTAATGAAAAATTTTCAAATCATGTCTTTAAACTTAAGAAAGCACTTTACGGTTTGAGACAAGCTCCTCGAGCTTGGTATGATCGTTTAAAGAATTTTCTTTTTGATTTGGGTTTTAAAATGGGAGAAGTTGATTCCACATTATTTGTTAAGTATTCGAATAATGATATAATTTTAGTTCAAATATATGTTGATGATATCATTTTCGGTGCTACTAACTTTGCTCTTTGCGAAGAGTTTTCTAATGTGATGAAGGATCAATTTGAGATGAGCCACATGGGTGAGCTCAAATATTTCTTAGGTCTCCAAATTCGCCAAATGGACGATGCAATCTTCATCCACCAAACGAAGTATACGGTGGAGTTGCTAAAGCGATTTGGAATGGAGAGTGCCTCCAGGAAAAAGACTCCAATAAGCACGACTACGCATCTTGACAAGGATACGGGCGGTAAGGATGTAGACATTCGTCTATATCGAGGTATGATAGGTAGTTTACTTTATCTTACCGCAAGTAGGCCCGATATTATGTTTGTCGTATGCGTATGTGCTCGTTATCAGTCTCAACCTAAGGAGTCTCACTTAGTAGCGGTAAAACGTATTTTCCGTTATCTAAGTTATACACTTGATTTTGGATTACTTTATCCAAAATCTAGCACGTATGAGTTAATCTCATATAGTGATGCCGATTATGCGGGATGCAAATCCGACAGGAAAAGTACTAGTGGCACTTGCCATTTTATAGGAAATTCCCTTGTCTCTTGGTTTTCCAAGAAGCAAAACTCTGTATCACTTTCAACCACCGAGGCGGAATACATTGCCGCCGGTGCCGCGTGTGCTCAAGTTCTTTGGATGAGACACACACTTAAAGACTTTGGTATAAACTGTGATACTTGCCCTATCATGGTGGACAACCAAAGTGCAATATGTCTTTCCAAGAACCTGGTACACCATTCCCGTTCGAAACACATAGATGTCCGACACCATTTCTTAGATGATCATGTTGCTAAAAAGGACATCATATTAGTGTGCGTTGAAACCCAGAAGCAAATCGCAGATATTTTCACGAAACCCCTAAAGGAGGACTCCTTTGTGCGGTTACGTCGAGAATTGGGGATTATGGGTGAATCCAAGATATAGGATTCATTTTTTTCTATTTAATACTCTTGCATGCTATTCTATTCGTTATATTTGCTCATGCTTGAAGTATTGAAATTTTCTGGATTTTTGTTGAATTTTCGGAATTTTCGCTCGATTTGTGTGTAATCGTCAAATTTCTGTTTTTCGATGTTTAATGGGGTAGTATAATGATTAATGAGAGTATTTTGATGTTTCATCCAAGTTTGATTAGGAGAGAAATCAAAGTTCATAGATTTTCAATTTTTGGACCTTTTTAGTCGGTTCATGTTGAGTGACCGACCGACTAGATTGAGATCTAGTCGGTCAGTAAATGAACACAGACCGACTAATTCTTGTCAGTTAACTTGGGTTCAGTCACTGTTTACAACTAGTCGGTTCAAGCTCATTGACCGACCGACTAGATCGTGATCTAGTCGGTCAGTGCTTGAACTGAGACCGACTAGTTGTGACGGGGGCAATTGCGTCTTTTGGCTTCTAATCGACTTATTTAGTCATCTCGACCGACTATTATCTCTTTTAGTCGATCGAAAACCCCTTCTCAGCTCAAAACTCCCCCGACCCTTCGTCTTCCTCCCTCTCCCGTCGCCGTTTTCCGTCGATCTCCGGCCTATTTCCGGCCATCCCTTCCGTCGCCGGCCGTCGACCACCAACCTAGGGTAACCCTCTCTCTCTCTCCCTCTCCAGTCTAGGGTTCAGTTTTCAGCTCTAGGGTTAGGGTTTCTTTTCATTTCGGCTTCTAGGGTTTCGGCTTAGATTGTTTTAGGGTTCTTTCGATTTCTTCCGTGTCTTGCTTCGCTTATGGCACGCACACGTATCCCTATCCGTCCTTCGAGCCCTTCGCCGATGACCGTAGAACCATCCCCTACGGATCCCGATCAACCAACGCGAACCCCTCCTAGACGTCGTTCGAAAACCACCCAACCATCTTCGTCTTCGCCTCCTCTTAAGCGTAAGAGGACTGCGACTGCGAAACCTGATCTTTCCGGAATGTAACCCAAAGAACGGTTGTAGTTTTACCGCAAGCGCACGGTATAGCGGCGAGCGGGTTATCGAACACAGGGAGGAAGAATGACCGTGCTTGTTCTAATCAACCTGGCTATTTAAGAAGAGAGAAATTTGCCTTTGGCAATCCTGTCACAATAGTCAGACAAAGTACGGAAATATCAAATCAAATAAAGAACGTCTAGGGAATGGGGAATTCCTGCTACTCACCGTATCTCGTCAATGTGGTTCATTGGTATCAAAATTGCTAGAATAAGATTTTGGATGAACTAGTTGCAACTGAATGTAGAACCAAGCTCACGCTCTCTGACGTGCGTTTATATTTCATATATTTGCGCACGTTTTCTTCCGTGTTTTTCCGTATTTTACCGCCGTCTTTTATTCGTTCTCTCGTGTTTTCTTGTATTTTCTTGTTTTCTTTCACTTTTCCATATTTTCTGTGTTTTGCAGGAGTTTGCTGGCATTTGGGACGCGAAACGATGATATCATGTGTCCCCAGAGCAACGGGAGGAGTCACGCGTGATCCAGGAGGTCAAACGCCAAAGAATTCATCTTTCAGCCCCTCACCCGGTCGGTTGGTCAGCTCCAACCGATCGGGTGATGCACGCGTGCACCACCCGGTCTCTGCCGCAGCTCACAAAGAAGTCACCCGACCGGTTCGCAGACCGGTTCAGCGGGGGCTGTTCTCTGTTTTCTCGAAGAAAAACGCCAACCGATCGGGTGACTCTCACCCGATCGGTTCATCTGTAGCTGATGTTGAAGAGCTGAAGACACGGGCGTCCAACCGATCGCTTCACCCGACGGCTCCAAGATCCAACCGGTCACCCCAAGAACTCAACCGACCGGTTCTTGTGATCGGGTGAAATCTCACCGAAGGCGACGGCCAAAGCAACAAGCGGCTCACCCGATCGGTTGATGTTTCAACCGATCGGGTGGCCTTTTCTTCCGCTTTCGTGCACCGCTGCTCATTCATTGAAGATCTGCTACCATTCCAGAAGGATTTTGGGTGATCTCTTATTTTTCTAGCGTCGGCATCGTCGTTAGCTTTCCAACGATAGGTCGCATGCCCAGATCCGATTTTTCTAGATTTTTCTGGAATTTTCTAAGCGCGGGTATGTGCTGAAACTGGCTGCAGTCTGGAATTTCACTTCAACCGATCGGTTGACTTGTCAACCGACCGGGTGAGATCTGTTTCTGCGTATCTGAGCTCTCTGTTTATTCCACCCGATCGGGTGACTTTTCACCCGATCGGGTGGGCCTTTTTCGACAGTTTTGAACCCGACCCAAGAGGGGTTTTGAGGGGTTTATAAATAGGGTTTTGTGGCACGATGGAAGGCAGTTCTTCTTCAGTTTTCTAGGGCTTTTTGCCCCTTTTTCTTGTGAGATTTAGACTAGTTTAGATTAGGTTTTCTTTGTTAATAAGTCTTGTAAAGGATTGAAGAATCAATGGCAAGATAAGTATTTCTTTTCCCATTTCATTGTTTTGTGTTATTTTTGTTTTGCTCAATGATGAATGTTTGTTTGGATTTATTGATTGCTATCATGTTCTTCATCATTGGGTCGTGTTCGATGAACCCTAATACGGGTTAGAGTAGGATTGATGCTTGGAAATTTACATTTGGCTTGGTTGCATGGCATGTGTTCGATGAAATGTGTCAATGGGGATTTCTAGCAATCTGAGTCCAATTCGTACGACGACACACTAGATGTGTTGGGGATTAGGGTCCGGTGCTTGTCCTGTCAAGATCCGCTTCGATGTATTGCTAGAAATCACATTTGACCTATTTGGCCATTAGGGTTACGCGGGGGTGTTTCATTGTCATTGGCGAGAGAAAGACCGCCTCTGACCGTCGGGCCAAGGGGGAATAAACTTGGCGGTTGACCCCCTAGCCATAGCTCACGCCCCGAGCGTTGACATCGAGTCCTCGCACGCGGGAGCGGCTTGAACGAAGTGTTGGGAGATATCATTGCGGCCTTAATGCTCCCAGTTGCGGAAGGTGTTATGGACACGGGAGTGCCCACCGTCCGGAACCGGGTAGGCCTAGCGTGCTTGGCACCGACCGGAATATCGGGCCATGGACGCTAGGTACTACCTTTTGGGGCAATGTCTCACCCTGGGTCAAGTCAAATGCCAAGTGTCATGAGTGCTCTAGCCCGTGTTAGCGGGGATTCATTTCGTGTCTTTTTATTCTTTCTTTTATTTCTACACTTCCACCCATATCATCCGCGTAGCTAGCACACAACCTAGGCGAGGCTAGTAGCCACTCAAGCCATCCACCTCCCTGTGTTCGATATACCCGCACCCTACACTAACCGTGCACTTGCGGTAAAACGACACCGCGCCCATACCGTAAACGGGGCGCCGGTCAAGTTTTTGGCGCCGTTGCCGGGGAGGCGTTCGGTTTGATATTAGCTAAGCTTGGGTTCGTTAGTCTACGCATAAAAACACAAAAATTTCTTTTTCTTTTTTTTATAAAAAAAAATATATTCAATAACCAAGAAATTTTTCCCCCACTGTTCTATTATCTTTTTGTTATTTTCTTGTGCTATTGACACTCCTCTCTAGTTTTCTTATTTTTGTTGTCCAGGTATCTTTGGTGTAACCATGTGGAGATCAATTTTCGATGCTCAGATGAGAGGCTACAATCCCTATTCATTTTTGGTTTGTGAGACTTGTGGGATGGCGGGGCACGTGTATTATGATTGCCTTGAGAGCCTCCCCCCACTCCAAGGCCAAACATTTTCCCACAACCTTAGCCCAAACACCTCCCATCTATTTCCTCAACCTTATACCCCTCCACAAATACAAGAAGAATCAGGCCTCGTGTCTCTCCTTGAAAGTGCCATGTTTAACCAAGGCCAAATGTTACAAAACTTGATGGTACCAATCACCGAGCCTACACCGAGGAGAGGGGATGAAGGAGAGGATATACCCACTTTCATGGTTGAGACCACCATCTCATCGGCCACCATAGACACATCTCATACCGATGCCCCAATTTTCCCACACTACCACTTGGATGACGAAGCATTTTTTGATGATGATAGTGAGGATGGGGAGATTTCTCTAGGATCTGTGGGAGAGACTTGTCATCTTTATTTGGATACCCCACATGAGTCCTATGAGAGGACCGAGGAGTTTACAGAGCTTATGCAAAAGGGCGAGGAGGATGTGCGTGAGGACGAGGACACCACGACCACATATGAGGGGTCCCCTCCACATCCACCTCCACAGCCATCTCTGTCACAGCTTCCTCCTTGGTCGGTGGTCAACCATGAGGATGTCATTCAGGACATCAAGCAGATGGAGGAGCATGAGCATATCGTCGAGGAGGATGTGCATGAGGGCTTGGATACGATCGTCCACTTCATGGAGCCTGAGCCACATCTACCTCTACCATCACGCTCCACTTCTTCTGCGGCTGAGCATCTACTTGAGCATATTGCCCCTATTCAGGGAGATTTTCATACTCACTCTCACTCCACATTTGAGTCTCGCTTTTCACGTCCTATTTCTTTAGACTCATATATATTTGACACACCATATCTCTCACAGGACACAGGATCGACTTCCCTTGAGGTATGCTGCGGTGTGTCACCACCTGGAGAGCAACTTCACATGGAGAGCGGGGATTTGATCGTCGCTAGCACAGAGGATAGCATACCATTTCCAGGGAGTGTTCGCCACATTTCATATATTTTACCATCATTTATCGGTGACTATCTCTGGGATACATTTATTTTGGGAAATAATTTCTTGCCATGGACTAATGCACCTCGTCCTTTGCAGGTCACAGGTGGACACCTACTAAGGATGCTTGGAGGTGCATTGCTTGGGTCCATTGGCACACGTGGCACAGCGCTTCTAGCGGAGCCACAAAAGGAGCAGTTAGAGCAGCTACCTGCCCCACTTCAGATCTTGGATCCGCCTATGCTCAGGTGTATCCTAATCCAGTAGTGTAAAAATTTACCGCTTTCTAGTTTAGGTTTGAATAATCTCGTCTCCTCTCATTAGCGAGGGGAGCGTATCTAGGGTTTGCTTTTGCATCTTAATAACCCTTCATGTCGTGCCCTTCTATCATTTCACCCCACATCCTCTTCCGAGGAGAATGAGCACACTGTCTCTCCTGCATTTTGATTTCTTTCTTTTCCGATTTTCCCCCTAGCATATCTCTACTTCCCCATTGATCATATCATTTTGCTAGCATTGTCATGTTCAGCTTGGGGGAAATCGACTTTTGTGTGCATGTTTTTGCATGTCGTTGTTGTGTGTCTGTGTCTATGTGTTCTTTTGTCATGTTTTATATTTTTTTATTTTAGTGTTTCTTTTTCTTTATTTTTTAGTTTTGCTCATGTGTTTTTCATGTTTTTCATTTTTTGTGTCGGTGCGTAACTCCCCCCCCATTTTCATTGCCCTCCCGTATTCACTACTATTGCATTGAGGACAATGCAAGTTTTAGCTTGGGGGAGTCGCACTTCGTGCGTCTTTTGTCTCTTTTTCTTCGTTATTTGAGTCGTTTTTCTCCGTGTTTTTCTTTTTCTTTTTCTTTTCTTCTTTTTATCTCTTTCTCCTAGAGATGAACCCTATGATGAATTGCCACGAAAATCACACGCACACTTAGCATAGCTTCGATAATCACATTCACTAACCCTAGGAAGCCGAGTCCATTGCATTTCATGCTTCGTGGGTTCACCTTGCTTTTGTGTGAGTTGTTTGTCGTGACTAGCTAGGGGTGTACTTCTATTTTGTGATTTTGGTTTATATACCTATCCTTGGTTGACCCCTAGATTATCATGCTTCGATTTGAATGTGCGGTATCTGCTTCTACTGTCTGCTTCTAAATGCATGCTATATTTATATCGTATATTTCAATTCGCATGTGTCGGGATTCCACAATTAAGGACTAGGATAACCCACTTAGCCCATGCTCTAATTAGCGAGAATAGTTTCCTTTGCCCAAGTGTTTAGATTCCGACTTCTTTTTTGTTTTACTTGGTGTAAACCCCCTCGTCGTGTACCGTTCTCCCACTTGGGAGAGTACACATGTATATATCCCAATATCCAAAAATCCAAAAAAGGAGAAAAGAAAAGAAAAACCCAAAAAGAAAGAAATGAATAAAAAAATTGTATAGCCAAAAATCCAAAAAAAAAATACAAATACCCAAAACCCAAAAAAATTCCAGTGTGAATATTTTTCCTACTTGCCGAGAATAAAGGGAAGGCGAGAATTTGCACCGAGTGTTCTTCTCCACATCATCTCAACCCCCATCATTTTCGAAAACACTTGGCTTAGGAACTTTTTAGCTATTATCTAGGCTTTAGTGTGGTGATTTCCTTAACCCTAGTTGTGGAGTCCCTGACGCATGATATGTTTCGATTCTCTCTCTATTCTCATGCATGCTTGAACCATATATTCACCGCTTAATTCAATTTGAATCGATATTTGGGTCTTTCTTTGGGTACGTGTATATGGAGCTTTATTGCACATCGTAGATGGTGACACCGTCTGCTAGCACACGACCGCGCTCACTCGCGCTTCACCGCGTGGGCCCACGGCACTCGTCTGGACTCATATTCCTTGGTTTATTGATGTGATTTGGCGTTCGCTTGCTTGGTGTGTCATTTTTGATTTTGTTGGCCCTAACGGGTGATCTAGGATATAGAGTTTTCTTTTTCTCTCTTTCTCTCTATTTTCTCCCCCCGAGCTCCTACTCTCGCTCGTCTTCCTCGAGGACGAGGAAGGGTTCAGCTTGGGGGATTTTGACGTGCGTTTATATTTCATATATTTGCGCACGTTTTCTTCCGTGTTTTTCCGTATTTTACCGCCGTCTTTTATTCGTTCTCTCGTGTTTTCTTGTATTTTCTTGTTTTCTTTCACTTTTCCATATTTTCTGTGTTTTGCAGGAGTTTGCTGGCATTTGGGACGCGAAACGATGATATCATGTGTCCCCAGAGCAACGGGAGGAGTCACGCGTGATCCAGGAGGTCAAACGCCAAAGAATTCATCTTTCAGCCCCTCACCCGGTCGGTTGGTCAGCTCCAACCGATCGGGTGATGCACGCGTGCACCACCCGGTCTCTGCCGCAGCTCACAAAGAAGTCACCCGACCGGTTCGCAGACCGGTTCAGCGGGGGCTGTTCTCTGTTTTCTCGAAGCAAAACGCCAACCGATCGGGTGACTCTCACCCGATCGGTTCATCTGTAGCTGATGTTGAAGAGCTGAAGACACGGGCGTCCAACCGATCGCTTCACCCGACGGCTCCAAGATCCAACCGGTCACCCCAAGAACTCAACCGACCGGTTCTTGTGATCGGGTGAAATCTCACCGAAGGCGACGGCCAAAGCAACAAGCGGCTCACCCGATCGGTTGATGTTTCAACCGATCGGGTGGCCTTTTCTTCCGCTTTCGTGCACCGCTGCTCATTCATTGAAGATCTGCTACCATTCCAGAAGGATTTTGGGTGATCTCTTATTTTTCTAGCGTCGGCATCGTCGTTAGCTTTCCAACGATAGGTCGCATGCCCAGATCCGATTTTTCTAGATTTTTCTGGAATTTTCTAAGCGCGGGTATGTGCTGAAACTGGCTGCAGTCTGGAATTTCACTTCAACCGATCGGTTGACTTGTCAACCGACCGGGTGAGATCTGTTTCTGCGTATCTGAGCTCTCTGTTTATTCCACCCGATCGGGTGACTTTTCACCCGATCGGGTGTGCCTTTTTCGACAGTTTTGAACCCGACCCAAGAGGGGTTTTGAGGGGTTTATAAATAGGGTTTTGGGGCACGATGGAAGGCAGTTCTTCTTCAGTTTTCTAGGGCTTTTTGCCCCTTTTTCTTGTGAGATTTAGACTAGTTTAGATTAGGTTTTCTTTGTTAATAAGTCTTGTAAAGGATTGAAGAATCAATGGCAAGATAAGTATTTCTTTTCCCATTTCATTGTTTTGTGTTATTTTTGTTTTGCTCAATGATGAATGTTTGTTTGGATTTATTGATTGCTATCATGTTCTTCATCATTGGGTCGTGTTCGATGAACCCTAATACGGGTTAGAGTAGGATTGATGCTTGGAAATTTACATTTGGCTTGGTTGCATGGCATGTGTTCGATGAAATGTGTCAATGGGGATTTCTAGCAATCTGAGTCCAATTCGTACGACGACACACTAGATGTGTTGGGGATTGGGGTCCGGTGCTTGTCCTGTCAAGATCCGCTTCGATGTATTGCTAGAAATCACATTTGACCTATTTGGCCATTAGGGTTACGCGGGGGTGTTTCATTGTCATTGGCGGGAGAAAGACCGCCTCTGACCGTCGGGCCAAGGGGGAATAAACTTGGCGGTTGACCCCCTAGCCATAGCTCACGCCCCGAGCGTTGACATCGAGTCCTCGCACGCGGGAGCGGCTTGGACGAAGTGTTGGGAGATATCATTGCGGCCTTAATGCTCCCGGTTGCGGAAGGTGTTAATGGACACGGGAGTGCCCACCGTCCGGAACCGGGTAGGCCTAGCGTGCTTGGCACCGACCGGAATATCGGGCCATGGACGCTAGGTACTACCTTTTGGGGCAATGTCTCACCCTGGGTCAAGTCAAATGCCAAGTGTCATGAGTGCTCTAGCCCGTGTTAGCGGGGATTCATTTCGTGTCTTTTTATTCTTTCTTTTATTTCTACACTTCCACCCATATCATCCGCGTAGCTAGCACACAACCTAGGCGAGGCTAGTAGCCACTCAAGCCATCCACCTCCATGTGTTCGATATACCCGCACCCTACACTAACCGTGCACTTGCGGTAAAACGACACCGCGCCCATACCGTAAACGGGGCGTCGGTCACTCTCGCGCTGTTGTCGGTCTATAGCTATCCTAGGTTCGGGTCCAATCTCTTGCAAACCCTAGCCTAGGGAAGCTAGCATTAGGATCAACATCATCGTTCAATCCCGCACCGAGCCCAATCTCTTGCAAACTCGGCCCACGACCTAGGTTGGGATAGTTCCTACCCGTCCAATCTCTTGCAAACGGGTATCGGCACGGAATTGCAACCGGGAACCCTAGTATCGGTCCAATCTCTTGCAAACCGATACTACGGAAATTCGATTCCAACCCAATTCGGATTTCTAGGGTTTCCTATCGAATTGGGATCCAATCTCTTGCAAATCCCAATCGGTATGAACTCCTAGCTATCCGTAGTAAATCGCTCCCAAACTAATCCATAATAACAATTCTAGCAAAATTTCTACCAATTCATCACAAATATGAAATTGGGCTTGTAGGGTTCATCCCCACGCCCCAAGACGTGGAGACTACTCACAATTCATAGCACAAACACAAAAATAATCAATGAAATAAACAAGAGAATTCATCACAATATTGAGATAAGCAATAAAAATAGAATTTTTAGGAGAGAGAGACACAAACCAATGGAGTTCTTCAAATAATCCAACAAAAATCAACTTTTGTCTCCTCTCCAATCACAAGAATAAAGCTAAAAAGTTAATCTAAAAAGCTGCAAAAATCTGAAAGAAAAGCTCTCAAAACTAGGGTAAAAACAGGGGTTAAATACCCTCCAAAATCGTCCAAAAACTGTGACCAAAATACCCATGCACAGCCTGAAATCCGCAATTTTCGCTTCAGGCAGCGCGTCGCACTCGGCCGAGTGACAAAAGTCGCTCGGCCGAGTGAGAAACCCTGTAAATTTCCAGTAAGTCTTGATCTTCAGGGGTCTTCACTTCGGGGGCGGCTCGGCCGAGTGAGTTGTCGTCACTCGGCCGATGGCTTCTTGGTACTCGGGCGGTCGGGATTATCCACTCGGCCGAGTGGGTCTTCTGAAGCTCAGGCAGCCGAAAAACAGTAAGTTGGCGATTTTTGAATGGCTTCGTCTGGGCGCCACTCGGGCGGACGGGATCTCGTCACTCGGCCGATGTGGTCTCCGTCACTCGGCCGAGAGCATGTATGAAACGTATCCGATCTGGTCGGCCGAGTGGTGTCTCGCTAGTCGGCCGAGTGACTCCTCCACTCGGCCGAGTGGGACACCAAAAATGCCCAAACAACTTGTTTTGGCCTCCTCGTCGCTCCTGCGACGTCCTTTCTTCTTCCGCTCCTCTCCAATCACAAGAATACCCATTGGGGAGGTCGTTGGTGACCCTCTGGAGTAAGCGCATCTCGAGATCACTCCAAATCGCTCCAAATCACCTGAAATGTGACAAAAACAACAAATCGTGAAAAGCATTGCAATATCGTCGATATATCATGAAAAACATGATTTGGGCGATCTAAATGGCATGCAAACATACGGGAAAAAAGTGTAAAATAAGGAGTGATCAAAACCCCGTGCCCAATCTCAGCCCAAGCCCAAGCCAGTGATTTTTTGTGCTCCCACTCCTCCCGGTGCTTCGGATTCCGACACCGAGTATAGACCCGAGCCTGAGACTCATATGGAACCCACTCCTCCTACCCATCCTGAGTCTAGCTCCCGACCACGTACGTCTACCCGTAAGCCTAAGGGAAAGGCTCCGATGCCGGTTGGCGGTGTCGATATCTCGTTGTGTCACGACGACCCTATGTGTCTCGTGGCTTACAACCGTATCGAACATTGCCCGCTGCTACTGGAGCATTTCGTCCAGATTAGTGACTTCATAGGGCTAGCTGATCTTCTGTCGTCTTCGGGTCTTATCGATTACCTTCGATATGATCCTAAGGCGAATCCTCACCCCTACCCTCGTTTAGTAAAACTATTCTATGCCAATAGGATCCGGGGTCAGTACGATGCGACCCACTCTGTTGAGACGACTGTTTTGGGGACTCCTATAGTCCTCACAGCAGAAATCTTAGGAGAGATTTTGGGTATCTCCTCGTCTGGCCTCCTCCCCTCAGACATTTCTGTTGATGGTATTTCTTCCCTAGATCAGACCATCCTTTCTGAGATTTTCCATCAGATTCCTCCCGCCATGATTGGCGTACCCTCCAAATCCTTCAAGCCTAACGCCTGGGTCCTCAATTTGATTCTGAAGTCGTGCTTGCTTCCCAAGTACGGCTCCTCATCTCTACCGTCCCAGCCTTTTCTGAAGTTGATCTATGCTATTTTCATGGGGAGCTCGATTAACTGGGCTCGCATTATACTCGATAAGATGGACTCTTTCGAGTGTATTCGCAAGACCATGAAGTCGGCTCACATCCCCTTCCCGTGCTTGTTGACCCTTGTTTTTCACCACTTCCATGTCACACTTCCTCGTGACGATGAGCGTCCACTTGGTCCTCCCCTGAACGCGACGGCCGTCAAGAAGTCTCTTGCGGCGCTCCGTCACGTTCAGAGGACGACATCTTCAGCGTTTGCCTCTGCCTCTGCCTCAGCTGCTTCCTCTGCCACTCTTGCCGATATCATTCGTTTGATCCGTCGTTTGGAGTCTCGTCAGGCTCGTTCTGAGGAGATTCTCAGCCGTATCGCTCGACACCATGGTATTGAGATCCCTCCGTCTTTTTCTGACGAGGATGAGTTGGACGAGGAGGACATTGAGGAGCTTTGTCGTGTTTCCACTCGTGCCCCCGAGGGCACTTCTGGTGATGCTGCTGCTGCTTCGTCTGCTGGTGCCCCCGAGAGCACACCTGTTGTCACCGCTCCTGCGGTGGATGCTCCGACTGGTGCTCCCGAGGCCACTACTGTTGCTGCTCCAGAGATTGCCACTTCTGCCGTCGCTCCCGTTGACATTCCAGATGTTCCTGTGACCACCACTTCTCCTGCAGAGCCTGCTGCTGCTGCGGATCCTTCCGCTTCCTCTTGAGCTTCTTTGAGGACTCTCCCGATACTCATTGGATGACATTTCTAGTTGTGAGAGAGTTTGGGTAGGATAGTGTGGGTGGCTATGATTTTTGGATCATTTTGATGATGTATTTTGGTGTACTTTGATGATGTTGTATGTTATGTGACACTCTGATATCTGTTTGATATGATGATGTATTTTGTGCCCCGATCGTTGGATCGATGTTTTGTATGTCAGTGATGTATACTTTTGATGTACTCTGATTCATATTTTTCATATATATACATCGACGTTGACATTTCATTCTATTGTGCACATTATATTTTTTTATGTCTCTGATGTTTGATTTCGTCGCTCGACGATATTAACTTGGTTTAATAGAAATTTCTTCTATGGAAACATAGAATTGTTTTCCATGCACTAAATTAACCAAGAATGTTGATATTGGAGAGTATATTGTAATGCCCTACAAGCTACTGCACAAGTACTAGAGGGGGGTGAATAGTACTTTAAAAATAACAAGGAGTATAATTCCAAATTATAGTGCAAACAACTACCAAAACAATTTGCGGAAGCTTAAATTGAATGACAACAACAAAATTAACAATGCAAACAAATGATGTTAATGGGTTCGGATCCACCCAAGTCTCCCCGACTTGTTCCCGGTGATCCTACGTTCCAACCACCCGGATCCCCTCTGGATACTTAGGTTAGAAACCCTAACCCAAGATTTCCACTATGAATATCTTGTGAAAAAACCTTCACAAGATCAAATCATACAACAATGGCAATAGTGAATCCCACAACCCGGGATCACAACCTTCTCTCACAACCGAGAGAATCAACAAGCAATATAAATGAGTTTATATTGAAATAAGCAAACTTACCACAAAATCCTATACCTTGAGTTTTTCTTACCAAATAGGTGAAAGGAAAGATTTGAGGAAGATGAAGTCACCAAGACCTAGCACCAAGGAAATGACCAGCAATAGGTGCCTAGGGATGATTTGGAGACTTGATTCAAGCTAGAGCTTGAAGGGCTCACCAAGAACAAACTTCTCTCAAGATGGATTCTAGATCTAGAATGTGAGAGAATGGGTTTCTTGTGAGGAAGAGAGCTTTAGAAATGGGTGAGAATGGCTATCTCTTTCTATCTCAATGAATCTCTTAATGGCAGCTCTTACCTAGAGAGAAATGACCTAGGTTCGTATTTATAGGGTCCCATAAAAACAAATTAGGCTAAATCCCAACGGATAGAAATCTGAGAAAACTAGTCGGTCAAAGAACAACCACTGACCGACTAGTTCATCAACTAGTCGGTCAGTCAAACAGCATGGACCGACTAAGTGAGGAACTGAGAAGAAATAGAAATTCAGACCTAGAAATCTAGTCGGTCCAAGAAGACTTTCTGACCGACTAGTTTCACAACTAGTCGGTCAGTAAGTGAACGTAGACCGACTATGAGGCATAATGAAATAGTCTGAATACAAATTGACTTAGTCGGTCCAAGAACAAAAGTTGACCGACTAGATTGTCAACTAGTCGGTCACCAAACGTTCTTAGACCGACTAACGATAAACAGTAGCTAAGGAGAAAATTAGTATGAACAGTAAGTCACAACTAGTCGGTCAAAGAAGCATCACTGACCGACTAGTTCACAAACTAGTCGGTCGGTAAGTCAACGTAGACCGACTAACTGTAAACAGTAAGGTGCAAGAAATTAAGGAAGCAAACTAGTCGGTCCAAGAAGAGTTGCTGACCGACTAGATCACCATCTAGTCGGTCAGTACTTCTTCTTGTACCTACTAACATGCACAAACAAGTCCGAATCGAAGCGCGACGCTTCGAGGAAGTTAGAATGAACTTGTACTAAGATCCTAGAGCTACGATATGAGCGTTATGAAGTTAGAATCGTAAGATATACTCAAGGCTTAACATTCTATATATCGAAGCTAAAAAGACTATAAATAAAACCTTAAAGAATGGTCTTCGAGAGCTTCGATTAATTCTTTATGACTTCCAAAACGGCGCAAGAGCTTCAACGACGCTTTAGGCATGAATACGAGCTTTGAGAAGTCTTGAGATGTCGCTTTGATTGTTCTCGTGAATTTGGCGACGATCTCCAATACTGCGCTCACAAATTGTTAGTTCATGAATTATTTATGTTTGCTCATCATCAAAAACCAAATCCGGGGAGTCCAATATTCAACATATATTCCATAACTCATTCCGTAAAATTGATTTGAGTTTTGATGATTTCGTTTTATGACTTTCGACTATGGTTTCATTGACACGTCTTGATTTTATTCGTATTTTTCTTTGGTGTCACTTGAACCGTCGTCGTTTTCTACGACTCCCGTGCTTTTATTTGAAGCCATTGTTGTTGTCGTTGATCTCCTCCCGCTCTTTTTGCTAATGGCAAAGGGGGAGAGATATAATAATAACGATGTGCTAAATGATAATTTAAAGCATTATTCCAAGAATCTAATTTGATATGTTATATTCAGGGGGAGTTAAGATATATATATGCATTTTCAAATCCGATATTTCAATAACCAATCTTTGGTACACGATAATTCAATAATCGATTCTCATTTATATACTTTACTCGTCTGCTTGATGCGTATTATTATTGTTTAATTTGGAATTAATGTGTCATCAATGCAGTGGGAGTAAGTAAATTTCATTTGAATTATTATTTTTTTTATTATTTATGTTGGTTTGTCATCACCAAAAAGGGGGAGAATGTTGGATATTGGACTCCCCGGATTTGGTTTTGGATGATGAACAAACATAAATATATCGTGAACTAACACTTTGTGAGCGCAGTTATGGAGATCGTCGCCAAATTCATATGAATATCAATTACGACGTCTCAAGACTTCTCAAAGCACGTGATCGTATGCCTAAAGCTTCGTTGACGCTTATGGACCAATTTAGAAGTCATGAAGATTCGATTGAAGCTATTGAAGATGGTATCGTCAAGTTTTATTTATAGTCTTTAAGCTTCTTTCGTAGAATGTTAAGCCTTGAGTAGGTCTTACGGTTTAAATCTTCATAACGCTCCTATCTTAGCTCTAGGATCTTAGTAGAAGTCCATACAATCTTTCCCGAAGCTTCGCGCTTCGATTCGCGACTTCTTGTGCATGTTAGTTGGTTCAAGAAGAAGAACTGACCGACTAGATGGTGATCTAGTCGGTCGGCAAAGCTTCTTGGACCGACTAGTTTCTGTCAGTCTATTCTAAGCTCTTTACTGTTTACAGTTAGTCGGTCTAAGTTGACTCACCGACCGACTAGTTTGTGAACTAGTCGGTCACTGATGCTTCTGTGACCGACTAGTTGAGCTTTCCCTGTACATGCACATTTGAGCCCGAGCTACTGTTTATCTTTAGTCGGTCTGTGTTCATTGATCGACCGACTAGTTGATGAACTAGTCGGTCAACTTTCCTTCTTGGACCGACTAGTTGAGTTTTACTGTACATGCCAATTTTCACCTATCTTACTGTTTATCGTTACTCGGTCTATGCTCATTTGGCGACCGACTAGTTGGTTAATTAGTCGGTCAACATTTGTTCTTGGACCGACTAAGTCAATTTGTGCTCAGACTTCAGTTTTATCTGTTAGTCGGTCTCAGTTGAATAACCGACCGACTAGTTGTGAAACTAGTCGGTCAGCTACTCTTCTTGGACCGACTAGTTCCTTTTGTCTGTGCTTTGACCTTTTCTCTGTTCACTCATTAGTCGGTATACGTTGATTGACCGACCAACTAGTTGATGAACTAGTCTGTCGGTGGTTGTTCTTTGACCGACTAGTTGGGTTCAGAAAAGAGCCGTTGGAGCATTAATTGAAACGTTTTTCTTTCTCTCTCTCCTCTATCCTATAAATACTTGATGGGCTGCATTCATTGCAGTCAAGGCTGATATTATTGCAAGTTTAGAGATCAAGAGAAATCATTCCAAGCTCATTCAAAGCTCTTTCATTCCATTCAATAATCTCTCCTCACTCTTACTTCCAAAGAGAGATTCATTGAGTGTGAAGCCTTCCAAGCGAAGTGCTTGATTCTAGGTCACCAACATCCCCATAGCTCTCCATCGCTGATCTACATCTTGGAGCTAGGGTTTGGTGCCACTTCTTCTTCCTCCAAATCATCCTTGCCCTAATTCGTAAGCATTACTCAAGGCATAGGTATTTTGTCGGTAAGAAGTTCTATTTCATTTCAATTTCTATTGTAAGTTTCACTCTCGGTTGTGAGAGTGTGGTTGTGATCCCGGGTTGTGGGAGTCACAAATTACTTTGTGTATGATTTGACTTGTGAAGGTTTTTCACAAGTATTTCATAGTGGAAATCTTGAGTTAGGGTTTCTAACTCAAGTATCTGGAGGGGATCCGGGTGGTTGGGATGTAGGATCACCGGGAACAAGTCGTGGAGACTTGGGTGGATCCGAACCCAGTAATATCGTTGTTTACGATTGTTTCTTTGTTGTCTAACATTTACATTTCCGCATTTTCCGCATTGTTTGGTAGAGTTTGCAAGTAATTAGGAATTAGCCTCTTAATTATTTTAAAGTACTATTCACCCCCCCTCTAGTACTTGTGCAGTAGCTTAGCAGGGCATTACAATGTGAAACGCGAAGTCATCGTCGACGACTGTACTCTTTCTGTCAATACCTCCCCTGTACATACATAATTCAATGATATTTCAGTTTCTCCCGGCAGTTCCTCTGCAGTGGATTCTGGGAGGGGAGAGGGTATGGACACGAGCTCGTTTCTCTGTGGGGGTATCGTCCCTAGGTCTCCAGATATTTTTCTTTTTCTTGGATTTTTATCCTTGGAGCCTGGTGGTCTGCCTCTTTTTTGTTGAGGTGCAGCCACTTCTGCTGCTGGTGGATTGCATCCATCCTTTGGGATGTCAATCCTAGCTAGAGTATTTGCACAAGGATGTGTGATCTGACAATCTTCTGGTTGTCAGTAAACGAATCCGGTAATCTATGAACTGTGTTCTGGATGTGTAAGATCTTCCGGATCGAATCATCGCATTGTTTTGTTACCGGATTGTAGTGGGTCAGACTTTTTGTATCCCACGTTAACATTTGCTTTGCGCTAGACTTTTCAATGTCTAGGCCCATTTTGGGGAAATACGTCTCATCAAAGTCGTAATCTTCAAGACGTGCCTTAAAAGCGTCCCCCGTTTGGGGTTCTAGGTATCTTATAATGGAGGGTGAGTCAAACCCTACATAAATACCTAGGCGATGTTAAGGGCCTATCTTGGTCCTCTGGGGTGGTGCAATGGGGATATAAACTGTGCAGCCGAAGATTCTCAAGTGAGAAATGTTCGGTGGCGTTCCATATGCAAGTTGCATTGGAGATAGACTCTGACCTCCTGAGGGTCTTATTTTTATTAGTGATGCAGCATGCACGATTGCATGTCCCCATGCATCCACCGGTAACTGGGATTTCATTAGCAATGGACGTGCAATCCATTGGAGTCTTTTAATTAGCGACTCAGCTAACCCGTTCTGGGTGTGAACATGCGGCACCGGATGTTCAATTTCTATTCCCGTTGCCTGGCAATATTCTTGAAATGACTGAGAGGTAAATTCCCCCGCATTATCCAGACGTATTTTTTTAATTTGGTTGTCTGGAAAATGCGCCCGCAACTTTATTATTTGTGCCAAGAGCTTTGGAAAAGCTAAGTTATGGGTTGAAAGTGGACACACATACGAGTATTTCGAAGATGCATCAATCAGTACCATAAAGTACCGAAAGGGCCCACTAGGGGGGTGGATAGGTCCACATATGTCTCCGTGTATTCTTTCGAGGAAGCTAGGAGACTCAATATCCACTTTAAGTGGTGATGGCCTTGTTATTAATTTTCCCTTGAAGCAGGGTACACAAGGGAATTCTCCCTTCTGAAGAATCTTCTGGTTCTTCAGGTTATGCCCGTGAGATTGTGATAAGATGCGATGCATCATCACAGATCCGGGGTGGCCAAGTCTATCATGCCAAAGTAAGAATTTGGCAGGTGTCGGGCACTTCAGGTGCTCCGTCAGGTTTGCTTCCTCTCTCCGAATTTTTGTATGGTAGAGGCCCAATGAAAGGCTCTCAAAATGTTCAAGTATGGTTTTATCTCCATTTTCTTGAGACGTTACATACAGTAATTCATTTTCTTTTACATTTGCTGTTTCCAAGTGGAATCCGTTAAGACGGATATCTTTGAAACTTTGTAAGTTTCTCTTGGAATTCGGAGAGTAAAGTGCATCTTTAATTTTTATTTCTGTTCCATTGGGGAGCAACAAGGTTGCATTCCCAGAACCTTCAATTATGTCTGATGGCCCTGAAATTGTATTTACAGGGCTCTTATACGGAGTAATGCTATGGAAATAGCATTTGTGCTGAAGGATCGTATGTGTCGACGCACTGTCTACCAAGCAGTCATGAGAGCATCCCATCTAAAAAGATGAGTAAACATTTGCATTCAGAAAAACTAAATTTTATTCGATAGAAATCAAATTACATAGAAGCTCTCATAATCATATATTGTTCTTGAAATAAAATGTTGAAAATGCTAAGATAAATAAAGCTGGCTAATCAAGCATATCATCTGACTCGAAGCCTTTGGCTGTGAACTTGACTGCATTGTTCGCAACCACCAGGTTTGATTCAGCATTCTTTTTCTTGCTTTATTTATAAAGCTCCTGGAGATGCACTGGGGTCCTGCACACTCTGGACCAGTGGCCTTCATGCCACAGCTGTGGCACTGGTCTTCCCAATCCCTCTTAGGTGGGGGTGCATCATTTTTCTTGTTGTCATTCCTGCGCCAGGTGAACTTGCGCTTCCCTTCATTCTTTCGCTACTGTGGTGGGCCCTTGGCTCTTTTCTGTTATCCCCCTTTCTGTGGTCTTTCTTTTCTTTTATTATCCATCTTCTTTTTGAAGGAAGAGGTATGGTGAGCTTCTGGTAGGGGGGCAGTGCCGGGAGGGCGCATATTGTGAGTGGCAAGAAGAAGCTCTTTATTTTGCTCGGCCATGAGAAGACATGACAGCAGCTCTGAATATTTGGTGAACTTGCTTTCACGGTATTGCTACATGAGTATCGCATCTTTTTCATGGAAAGACGTATACGTCTTTTCCAGCATGCGATCTTCTGATACTTTCTCACCACATAACTTCAGGCGTGAGGCGATGCTAAAAAGTGCTGAGTTGTACTCAGCAATAGACTTAAAGTCCTGCAGTCTCAGGTTCTCCCACTCATATCGTGCCCTTGGGAGTATAACATCTTTCTGATGTTTATACCTGTCCTCAAGGGCAGTCCACAGCTCACGTGGATCTTCGACCATACGGTACTCAGCCTTTAAGATCTTGTCCACATGGCGGCGAATATAGATGATGGCTTGCGCCTTCTCTATATCGCTAACATTTTCTTTTTCTGTCACAGAAGCGATGAGGGACTTAGCCCGCAGGTGAAACTTTACATCTAGCTGCCAGCTTAGATAGTTTCTACCTGATGCATCCAGCACTTCGAAATCAACGCTTGCAATTTTAGTCATTTATCTAGCAGAGCACAAACATGCATGTATTAATAATTTGATCAAAGAAAACATTTTCATGTGGAGGAAATATTTAATGAAAAGCTAAATGTGTGGATCGGCCAGTCCCACAAGAAAGAGTCCAAAGTCCATAATCCAAATTATACAAATTTGCAGCTTAAAAATGAAAATACAACTTTGGAAACCCCGTGGGTCCCATATGATATCTCCAGCTTCAAGCGTGGCCTCCATCTCCATGGAAGTTGGTCTTCTTTCTTTGACATTTACATAAATTCCTCACTACAATTTCTCTCAAAAATAAAAGAAAAGTGCGGGAAATAAACTGCCGATCCAAAAACCACATTTAGCAATTCATGCAGAAATATTGTGCTCATCAACATTTTCATTCACAGACATCGCAGGCAGTTATATTCACATGAGGATAAAATATTTAATCACTTAATAATTATTGGACCACTGGGCAACGTCATACACCGTTAGGTTAGGTGACTAACGACAGAGCGGTCGCAGGATCTTCCTAATTATTAAGTTTTAAATATAATGCACAACCACGCATATATATCCACATAATTTGCCAGATATGTAAAGCATGTAAAAATATTACGATGCAAGGGTTGTATAGTAAATGGGTTTAATCAATCAAATTGATTAAGAGCCCAAAAATAGACATTTTCGTTGAAGAATGAAAATGGTTTTTCCTTTTTGAATCATCCCAAATATCCCCCAACAGTCCCCAATAAGCACTGATATGCCAGATAATCACCCCATAATTTACCGTGATTTTTCACGAATTTATTTGCCCTCAAACGCCCTTTTTAAAATCGATTTTTAGCCCAAAAATTGCATTTTAAGGCTTATTTATAGCATTTGCCTCCTCCCCCCTTTTTGTTTTTTTTCTTTTTTTCGTAAGGTAGTATGGCCTGCAGGCCTGAAGCCTGCAAGCTGGCTGCGGGCCTGAAGCCCGCAGGCCGGCTGCGGGCTTCAGGCCAGCTGCCAAATTATTTTCCCCCTTTTTAAAAGGGGTGTGGACTGCGGGCCTGAAGCCCGCAGCCCCAAAAAATATAAATATATATATATTTAAAGGGTGTGGCTTGCGGGCTTCAAGCCCGCGGCCAAAAAAATATTTTTTTTGATAAATTCTTGTGGCCTGAAGCCCGCATGCCGCTTGCGGGCTTCAGGCCCGCAGCCAAAAAAAGGATTTAATTTTTTTTTGTGTTGGGCCGAGGAAAAGCCCACTAGGGCTTTGTGGGGGCGGCGGCTAGGGTTAGCCGTCGCCGCCGCCCCCGTTCTCTCGCCGGCGGCGGGATAAGGGGGGCAAGGGCGGGCGGTCGCCGGCGACCGCCCCCCGCTGCGGGCGGGGGGGGGGGCAAAAGGGCGGGCAAAAAACCGCCCTTGCGGGTGGTTGCAGAGGGCTGCCCCCCCCCCCCCCCCCCCCCCGCTGCGGCGCGGGGAGGCAAGGGCGATCGGAGACCGCCCTTTCGGGCGGTAACGAATGCCGCCCCCCGCTACAGGCGGGGGGGCTGTAGGATCCCATCATTAGATGATAGAGGATCGAAAGAGAGGAGACTTACGTTAGCGTATGCTTCGCTATAGTCTCTGAACTTTGCCCTTGGATTCGCCACAACAGTCAATACTTTGTCACAGAGGATCAAAGCAGCGTTTCACCGTCTAAATCTCTATTTGGAAGAAGAACTTAATAGAAGGGAGAAGAGGAAAGTAAGTTGCCTTATACAAACTTATGGAATGAAGGATTAGCCTTAAAATCCATACCCTTGGGTCCTATTTATAGGCCAAGGTGGTAGTTATTGTAGGAAATAACTACATATAAGCTTATTAGCCTATATTAGCACCATTCCTTATCCTCTTCCTTATGCACTTATCAAGTGCCTTTATGCACTTATAAAGTGACTTTTTCCACTTATCGAGTGGTCCTTTTCACACATGAAAAGGTTCCCTTTGCACATGCTTTCATGTACGCAACATCTGAGGTCCATAGACCCTCATACATCTCCTCATGGGTGTATACATGTCGTCCATATCCAACATCTTCCACTCACACTTGAGGGGATTGTAAGGAAATATCTTTTCCTTTAGTTCTTCTGTTTATCATACTGAGAAATAGACCCTGTGACCGTCATGTGCATAGAGTCCGCTGTTGTGTACTTGTTAGAGATACACAACACTCCTTGGGGTGCAAAGTTGAGTAGATCAACGCATTTTTTACCTAGATTATTTCTTCACATTTCTTATGCTTTATATTCAACAATTGAATCCCATCTGGATTACAATTTGGCTGGCCAGCTTTGAATCTCTAAAGCCCAAACGTGAATATGAAATTAATCTTCCTCTTCTTGCGATCCTTTCGATCTTGACTTGATTCGCTTTTCTAACATGCCCCGCCGGACCGAATTAACCGTAGTCCATAAGCAACATGCTAAGACAGCGATCTCCTAGTCAAATCTAAAGGAACCAACTAGAGTCCATAAGGGTAAGAAGTTAAGACCCATGTGGTCTTTGGGTCTCACATAATAGTAAACACAATTACTATTCTAACCCAATGGTCAAATGCATACGTAGTATGAATACGTATTACAACATCACTCCTTTCCCAGGGAGCGTATGTCTTAATGATGTTGTAAGGATGATGATCAGACACCACAATGTCTGACTTTGAGTCCCTTTTATTACTCATTAATTTCCTGGACCCACATCCCGCATAAGACAGATAAGATTTCAAGAAATCCTCTTAGATCTTTTGTAAGCATCCATATGATGCAGATCTTTCATACGACCATTTTGTTTAAGTCATGACTCTAAATCATCCGTCTGACGATTTTGACTTTAAACAGGTCTCATCTTTATCTTATCCGTCTGATAGAATAAAGGCGGTTGTTCATGTGAGAGAGCCAACCTCAATCTGTCCGACATACTAAAAAATATAGCTGAGATTAAAAGAAATGTACACAAACATTTTCAAGAAACTCATATGCAATGTCGAAAAGAACTTATTCTTTTATTTAAATTTGATCTTTCATAGACATGGGAATATACATTGATACAACTCAGCTCTTACGCAATCCTTGAGATGATAAGTGTTTGTAAAACACATCTCTGGGGATCGCCTTCGTAAGCGGATCCGCTATCATCTCATGCGTAGATATGTACCTAATGTCTACCTTCTTGTTCTTATCATAGTCTTTTGCAAATTTGTAGCGGATATCAATGTGTTTGGTCTTACAATGGAATTTTGGATCTTTGACATAGGCTATAGATGCTTGATTGTCACTGTGTATTGGTACAACACCTGAGTCACTTGCATCAATTAGCTTGTCTAAGAACCTCCTAAGCCAAACAGCTTCTTGGACCGCCATGCTAAATGCTACAAATTCGGCTTCCATAGTTGAAAGTGCGATGTCGGATTGCTTCTTGCTACTCCAGGATATTGCACCAGATCCGAGTAGAAAAACATGTCCTGAGGTCGATCGTCGCTCATCGAGATCACCCGCCCAATCAGCATCAGTGTAGCCTTCGAGCCTCAAGGCATCTCCTTGATAGCATAAAGCATAGTCCGCAGTCCCTTTAAGATACCGCATTATCCTCTTAACCTCTTTCCAGTGTGCTTGCCCTAGATTGGATTGGTAACGACTTACCATTCCAACGGCAAAACAGATGTCAGGTCTTGTACACATCATATCGTACATAATACTACCAACTGCACTGGAATATGGAACTTTTTCCATAATTTCCTTTTCTTTTTGGTTCCTTGGACACATTTTCAGACATACATTATCGCATTTGCTTATAGGAGTATCAATGGACTTACAGTTCTGCATATTAAAACGTTCTAGAACCTTCTTTATATAAGTCTCTTGTGAAAGAGAAAGAAGTTTCTTCGAACGATTCCTTGAAATCTTAACTCAAAGGATATATGCGACTTCTCCCATGTCTTTCATCTCAAATACTGATGAAAGCCTAGCCTTGATATCCATCACAAAGCCCTTGTCATTTCCGACTATTAAAATGTCATCTACATATAGAGACATAATAACATACTTGCTTTTGATCCTCTTGATATATACACAGTTATCTTCATCAAGCATGGTAAAACCATTGGATAAGACAACTTCTTGAAATCGTATATAACATTGCCTCGAGGATTATTTAAGACCATATATGGACTTACGAAGTTTACAAACCTTATGTTCGTTTCCTTCTTTTACAAACCCTGTTGGTTGTTCCATATAGATCTCACCGTCCAATTCTCCATTGAGAAAGGCAGTCTTTACATCCATTTGATGTAATTCGAGGTCTAAGCAAGCTACCAAAGCCAGAATCAAGCGAATCGAGGTAAAACGAACAACATGTGAGAAGGTCTCTTCGTAGTCTATCCCTTCCTGTTGCGTAAAACCTTTCGCGACAAGGCGAGCTTTATATCTGTCTATAGAACCATCAGCCTTCTGCTTGATCTTAAGAACCCATTTGTTCCCAATAGCTCTACGTCCTCTGGGTAAGTCAACCAAGTCCCAGACTCGGTTAATTTTCATGGATTCTAATTCCTCCTTCATCGCTTCCATCCATTTGTCTTTTGCAGGGCATGATACGGCCTTTTTGAAAGTAGCAGGCTCGTCATCTTCTTGTAGTAAAGTCACAAAGGTTTGTGGGAATTCATCCTCAAATCTTAGAGGAGCTAACCTTGTATGAATACTACGTCGCATTTGAGATTCTTCAAATCCTTGTTGACTTGAAGGACTCGAAGTTGGATCAATTCTAATATTACTCCCACTTGGAATGTGATTAGAATTGCTCCCACTTGGATCATTATTCCTATATGGAATAGGATTCACATCATTCGTATCATCCATTGGTGAAGGTAGAAATGTATTTTCGCACTAAGAATTCTCCCACTCGAATGAGGAAATCCTTCTTGATCATAAATCTCAAATAGAGATAAGTCCTGACTTATCTCGCCCTGTCTTGGAAACTCTTTTTCCAAGAAAGTAACATCCCTCGACTCAAATTCAATCAGTCCTCCATTGTCTTCCTGACCAATAAAAACATAACCTTTGGAGTTTTCTGCGTATCGTATAAAGATACATTTCCTCCCCCTTGGCCCAAGTTTGCCATACTTATGGGAGGAAATATGTGCATAGGATGCACACCCCCAAGGTTTTAAAATGCTTAAGTCAGGAGACCTTTGGTTCCACAACTCATAAGGAGTGGAACTAACTGATTTCGAGGGTACGCGGTTCAAGATGAAAGCAGCCGTCAATAATGCATTACCCCAAAAGGTGATTGGCAAGTTAGCTTGCGCCATCATTGAACGGACCATTTCCATTAAAGTCCTATTCCTCCTTTCAGCAACACCATTTTGTTGTGTAGTATAAGGCATAGTTATTTGATGAACTATGCCCTTATCATCACAAAGTTCCTTAAAACTTGCTGATTGATATTCACCGCCTCTATCGGTTCGCAAGACCTTAATCTTGCGATCTAATTGATTTTCCACTAAACTCATATAGTTTTTAAAGCAGGTTAACGCTTCACTTTAGTGGGATATCAAATAGATATGTCCGAATCGGGTGAAGTCATCAATAAAGGTGATGAAGTAGGACTTCCCGCGTCTTGTCTTGACATTCATCGGACCACATATGTCCGAATGGATGAGCTGTAATGGAACTTTGGCTCTTGTGCCGGTTACAAACGGCTTGCGAAAAGATTTCCCTACAAGGCAATGTTCGCAAGTCGACATTTCGACCTTTGAAACATTGGATAGAAGGCCACGTTTGGCAAGTCTATCCATACGTGTTGGTCCAATGTGACCAAGCCTTGCGTGCCAACAAATTACATCTGACTCATAAATCGAAGAATTTGTAACAAGGAAATTTTCATTAAAATTTGAGGAATCGTACATCGTATTCAATACAATGAATCCTTTAAAAACATACCCAGAACCAATTACAGAATTATTACAAGACAAATCCACATTACAATTATGAAAGAACCAACTATAACCAAGACCCATTAAGACGACCACAGATATTATATTCCTTCGAATATCCGGAGCGAAGAGAACATCATGAAGTAAGATAGTACGGCCGTTGTCCAAGACGAGCTTGCACGTCCCAACGCCTTTCACTTCAACACGTGTGTTGTTTCCTATATATATCCACTTCGTTCCTTGGGATATCCGGTGATACTCCACGAAGGACTGTATGTCCCTTGCTATGTGGTCGGTGGCACCTGAATCAATTATTCAAAAGGGATTAGATTCTACAAGAAATATTAAACTAGAAACACATATGTAACTAGTATTATGACAAGTTACCTTGTCACCGCCATCCGCACATGAACGGGCAAAGTGACCTAACTTGTTGCACTTGAAGCACTTGATCTTCTTCAAGTCCTTCTTCTTGTGCCATTTCTTGTTCCCACCCTTCTGTTTGGGTTTCTTGGTAGACACTGGTTGCTTTTTATGGTCATGAGCAAACTTCGAGTGATGTTTACGTTTCATTCCCCCGTGTGAGGAACTAGCAACCATGTGCACTTCTGTACTTGGCTTAACGGCCGCAAGCCGCTCTTCCTCTAACTCGAGGTGCTTAGAAACATCGTTGAAGTTCTTGATGCTCTCATTATGAGTAAGATGCATCTTCATGTTGTCCCATTCGATTGGTAGGGAACGTATGACCGCTTGGATTTGTTGCTCATCAGTGATCATATGACCTGCATCCTTTAACTCTGAAATAAGATTCGCCATGTGTCGCAGATGCATTCCCATGGAATGATCTGGACGTTTTTTGTACGAATCAAATTTTATAGTTAAAGAGCGAAGTTTGGTCACCGAGGTGCCACCAAACTTCTCCTCTAGCTTGGACCATATGTCCATAGCTAGGTCATATTCTCGAAAGATTTGCATTATGTCGTCGGCCATACTTGACAACAACGTAATGCGAGCAATTTTGTTCTTCCGAGACCAAGCATCGAAAGCTTCCTTGTCTCTTCTATGTTGGGCCGTAGTGCCTAACTCAGGTTCAATCATTTTGTTCTTTAGAGTTTCGAGCACATCTTGCTCCTCTAGAACATATTGTATCTTCATGGACCACAGTTTGTAATTATCGCCGTTGAGTTTTTCACCTTTGTTCAACTCAGCGACGATGTTCTTAGTAGCAGAAGGTATTTTAGTTTTAAAATGCTGCAAAAGACATAAAGAAAAGTTCGATCAAAAACATTGCATAAATTTTACATTCGATAAGTTACTTTCGAAAAATATTGAAGATGTTGCTCTAGAATCGGAAAGGTCATTACGATCCCAATCACCATCTAGAACAACTTTCAATATTTCCCCATCACTTATCAAATAACAGTACTCTTATAGTACTTGCAGCGGAAAAGCGATTTTGAAAAACGTATTTTTCATACTTGCAGCGAAAAAAAAACGATTTTGAAAAACGTATTTTTCAAAAAAAAATTTGGGAAAGCCGGGAGGTAGTGGCCTTCCCCGGCCTTTGCCGGGGTCGAGCCGTGGCCGTGCCAAGGCCGTATTCCCCCTGCAGGGGGGTTTTGCCGCATGCAACTGCCGCCGGCCCCGTAGGGGCCGGCCATGCAGGCCCCCCACCCCCTTTGGGGTTGAAGCCGGGGCTCATCGGCCCTGGCTTGGCCAGGGCCGGGCCTCCTTGGCTTGGCCCTGGCCTCGGCCAGGGCCGGCCAGGGCCTCCTCGGCCTGGCCCTGGCCAAGGCCAGGGCCTCCTCGGCCTGGTCGAGGCCATGGCCGAGGCCAGGGCCTCTGGCCGAGGCCAGGGCCGGCCAGGGTGCCTCGGCTTGGCCGATGCCTTGGCAGGCCGGCCGTCCTCCTTGGAGTCCGGCCGCACACCCCTCCTATGGGGTGGTGGTCTTGGTTGTCATTGGCCGAAGCCAACCCCTTCCCCAATGGGGAGGGGGTGCATAGCCACCATAACCCGCATGGCCATGGTGATCATGCACCAAAGAGATATGCTATTGCCATACTACATGGTGACAATTCACCATGCCCTTCCATGGCAATCTTCTTCTCCGATGAGAAGTTTTGTAACCACCATCTTCTCCGATGAAACACCCGTTCATCGAGAAAGTGGTTATGCTTTAATGGCCGTGTGCCAAAAAAAATAACACACTTTCAAGGCCGCAAACTTCACGCTCTACATGAAGAGAGTTCACATTCCCTATTGAATGGAGACTCAGCATCCATGAGGAGTGCGAGTTTGGCGAGATGAACGGTCAGTTCTTCCCGTCACGGAGAGTTCCTGCCATATCCGTAATGGCAAAAGACCCTAACGTGAAAAGAACAACTTTAGCGTTCTCTCCGTCACGATGCGCTCCTACCATATCCATAATGGAAGGAAACTCATTTGTGAAAGAGACAACGTGTCATTCATCGGTGAGACCGGGGAGAACCCGCATTGGCTCTGATACTAATGTAGGATCCCACCATTAGATGATAGAGGATCGAAAGAGAAGAGACTTACGTTAGCGTATGCTTCGCTATAGTCTCTGAACTTTGCCCTTGGATTCGCCACAACAGTCGGTACTTTGTCACAGAGGATCAAAGCAGCGTTTCACCGTCTAAATCTCTATTTGGAAGAAGAACTTAATGGAAGGGAGAAGAGGAAAGTAAGTTGCCTTATGCAAACTTATGGAATGACGGATTAGCCTTAAAAGCAATACCCTTGGGTCCTATTTATAGGCCAAGGGGGTAGTTATTGTAGGAAATAACTACATATAAGCTTATTAGCCTATATTAGCATCATTCCTTATCCTCTTCCTTATGCACTTATCAAGTGCCTTTATGCACTTATAAAGTGACTTTTTTCACTTATCGAGTGGTCCTTTTCACACATGAAAAGGTTCCCTTCGTACATGCTTTCATGTACGCGACATCTGAGGTCCATAGACCCTCATACATCCCCTCATGGGTGTATACATGTCGTCTATATCCAACAGGGGCGAGGGTGGGAGAAACCCGCCTTAAGGCGGTTATCGGTCGGCCACCCCCCGCTTCGGGCGGGGGAGGCGAGGGCGGGGGCGAGCCGCCCTATGGGGCGGTCAGAAACGGCGGCCCCCCTTCGCTACAGGCGGGAGGGGCAAGGGCGGGGGCACGAAGCGGCGGCCGGCGATGAAAACGTCGGTGAAGCCAAATCAAGGGGGAAACCTCGGATCATATTAAAAATATGATTTTTGGGTGATAAATTACGTCGTTTTCAAGGCGACAATCGATCCACATACCGATCTTGCGAGATCTAGGGGTAGAGCAATCATACGTATGATTAAAAAACATTGTTTTTAGTGTTTTTACCTCTATATCCGTCCTCCGGATATAGCGACGGTTGCACGAAGCCCTACGCGGATGACGACGCTCGATTGAGGAAGCCTTGCACCGCGCTCGTGGATCTCCCGTCTCCTATTGCCTTCGCCTTCGCAACGAACGAAAAGAATTTTTGTGGAAAGAAAAATTTTAGAGGTTCGTGCTGATAACGTGTTATGAATCAACTATTGGGGGAGGAGCCCCCAACTCTTTATTTATAGTCAATGAGGAGAATACAAGATGGGTTTACAATGATATGTGCCTATCTCTAGGATAGACCAGAATCTCAACCAACCCGGTTAAATAATCGTTCACAACCCAACTAAATATGTTTGCTTAAAAAATGCAAATACATGAAGGTGGGAGAAATTGGTTTAGCTCTCTTTTCCCTCATTTCCTTGGACCAAGAAGATGAAAAACTCAAAGAAAAGTTTTAATTTGTGATGAACGGGAGGTGTGTGCTGTGTTTACATTGGAGAATAATTGTTGGCATGGGTGTGTGCTTGTTGATTATGCCAGAGAGGATAAATTCATGGTGATTTAGTTTGTGATGAACGTGAGGTGTTTGATGAAATTCCTAAACGACAATTTAGTGTGACTTCATTTGTTTTTTCGACTGAGTTTGTGATGAAGATGATGTGTTTGATGAAACTCATAGATGCCAATTTAGTGTGACTTCATTTGTATTTTTTTTTCCAAATTCACTGTCAGAAGCTCGCAAAGGGAATTTAGTTGTGAGGTAACTATAAATTATTTGTGTGTGTGATTTTTGTCATGTTTATTTTTCTTTTGTTTTTATTTACAATTTTTCTTAACAACCAAACATGATAAAGAATCGTGTTTCTTTTTCCTTCTCATTCTCATTCTTTTTATTTTTCTTTCTATTTTCCCTTGAACCAAACAGAGCCTAAGTGATCTTTCGACTTTCCTTGCACATCCCTCACAGTACATATCCACTTTGAGCACAATCTCTGGTGTCTCTTCATCCTTTTCTCCTTCATTCTTCTGCCCTTCGATTTGCTCCTTTTCGTTACATAAAACACAGCAACATGTACTTGTAAATTTACTAGTTTTAATTAAACCCAAAAAAGGAAGGGGGGAAAAACAAATTGAAAAGGGAAGAAAATAAGAACAATGTCTTGTTATGCACATGACTTGAGGCTTACTTCTCCCATGATATATGGTCAGAGATATAACTCTTCCTTATGAGTTATAACCAATAATACAAGAGAGCTTTCATTTCAGAAGATGGACAAGATGGCCTTGGGGTTCTATTCTCTTTGGCCTTCTTATATATTCTCTCTTCCTCTCGAATTGAGAGGCCGTGAGGGGGTTTATATAGATAGATGACATGAAATTTTAATTTGCAGCTTTTAGCATGCATGCATCTTTGCGTATTGTCTATTTTCTGCATGCTGGGGGACCAATAATACGTGTATGAAGGGTTAGCCTTATGTCGACCTTTTAGCATTGGATAGTTCTGTGATCAAGTTTCGACAAAAAGATCATGTCATTTTCTTTAATGGGCATGATCTGTTAGGGCTAATGCATGTATAATGGAGGTCAAGAAATTGCCGACTTGAATATTTGAATGAAAATTTGATATCAGGACACCTTTGGTTGTTGGAATGTGAGAGAGAAACCTACTAAGACACTGCTACTGTTTTGACAGTGGAGCAATTTTTTGGGGAACTTTCCACCGTATGTTGCTATTTAGTTGTTGATTATCTTAAAAAGGTGGCATGCGAAAATTACAAAGATGTTGGCCCATTAGTTGGCCCATAAAGATGCTAAGGCGCAAGCCCACTTAATAAATACTGAGTTCGATTTCATGACTTAGCCCATGTCTTATCTGCTGTGTGTTCATACTTCTGGAAGGCTGTAAATAGGAATTATACCTGTAGTTTGGGTTATGTCAACATGGATGATCAACCTTAACCCTTTTCAACTTAACACAAATACTCAAACTCTTGCGATCTTCAGTTATAAAAACATAAAAACATAGAAACCAGTTTTATCTTTCACCTTAAAGTTTCTAGAGTTCTAATTTAAGCGTCAGAAGATTTTAGGTCCGGAGTCATCCCGACCTCTCCTGCTGATATGTTGCTCATCCATACATGTATCCAATGCGGTGGTCTACAGATTGTCTTACTTCTACCTTAGCTATCAAGCCCAATAATTTAATGAGTGTTGTTATTTGCACCACAGAAATTTATTAATACATGCATCACACTACTTGATTCACCACACCTATATTTTTTATATCAGATGTTTGGTTTTGGAGATCCGAATGGCTTTAATACTTTTATTCTTCCGTTCGGAATTGCAAATCCGAACAGTATAATAAAATATGTATTGTGTTCGGATTTACACATATGTTGTATTAGAGCCGTTGGGATCTCCAAATCCGAACATCTGATGTTAAAAATATAGTTGTGGTAAACCAAGTAGTGTGGTGTATTCGTAAATTTCTGTGGTGCAAATAACACCACTCTAATTTAATCGACTGAGATATTCTCCTCAAAAATTCTATTATGTTGGCATGCAACAACTTGCACCGTCTGAAGGAAAACCAGAATATACAACCATCGGTTATATCCAATGGATGGAGGCAAAAAAAAACCGAACGCCAATGAAAAAAATCCTAATAATGCCACACAAACTGAGCCCACAATGCCATATAAATAGAGCCTGGTAATGTCACTAGTGGAGTTTAATGATCATTTATAAACGCTGAGGGGACATGGAACCTACCATTGATTTATACCATGTCGCTTGCAACGGGCTCCAGCAGCGACATTCATGCCCAGCTACATTGGAAACTGTTCGGTGTAGAAACCAATGAGGTGAAAGAATCCTTTTCAATGCTGAAGACCACCCAGAACTCCTAGAATTGAACAAAATGACTCTAGTTTACATCGTAAAAAAGTCCACCTGCAGTGTTTGCTGCAACAAAGTTCCCATAAATGTTGGGTGGACTCGCACAAGTACCGACCTGAATCAATGGACTCGAACGATTATAGTTGTTGGGAATTTTCTTCATATTAATATTTCTCACTCATAATTCCCTTCTCTCACCAATCCCTGTTTGACCCCATAAGCTACAACACCAGGCGATTGCTGTATAAATATAAAACTCACATCAACATTAAATTCCACAGAACGTCAACATGGTTGCATTTTAGTCAAGAACGTTACATCACTTACACTGCTAAAAAAGGCTTTTCCTGGAATTTTCATGCCGGCGTTTTAAAGAAATGCCGGTAAATATATGCTGGCATTTCAACATTTGCCGGCGTTTATAAGAATACTTGCAAATGCTGGACTTTTTCCTGTGCTTATAAAAACGTTGGTAATGCTATACTGTTACCGGTGCTTTTCGAAAAATGCTGGCAAATGCTTTACTTTTGCCGACCCTTTTCGAAAAACGCTGGGAAATGCTGGAATTTTCTCGGCGCTTTCCAAACAATGTAAGCAAATCCTGGACTTCTCCCGGTGCTTTACAAAAATTCCTGGAAATACTTGATTTCTCCCGGTACTTCTTGAAAAACGTCGAGAGATGATGGACATTTCCTAGCGCTGTCCGAAACACGCCGGCAAATGTCAACTATATGATTTGATAGTCACACATTGGAAAAAGCGAAGTTTTTCTAAGTTTAAATAATTATTGTTTTAACACTTATAGAATTTGTTTTACACAACGACCAGTGAATCAGTTAGCGGTCGGGAGGAGGCGGGCGGCTAGCCGGTGACGAGCGACGGGCGACGGGCCTCGCGAAGGCCTAAGGGCGGTGGGCGACAGCGGCCGGTCGGTAGCGACGACAGTGAGCCCGGCAATGGCCGACAGGCAGTTGGCGGCAATGGCTACGGTGGCCGGAAGCCGGCGACATTTTGCGGGGCCGGTAGGCGGTATATAAT
Organism: Scilla litardierei; assembly: GCA_030789695.1. Taxonomy (NCBI): domain Eukaryota; kingdom Viridiplantae; phylum Streptophyta; class Magnoliopsida; order Asparagales; family Asparagaceae; genus Scilla; species Scilla litardierei. Next base: position 165,388,299 of record CM061134.1, read on the forward strand.
TTTTTAAAAAAATTGACATTTCTCAATGTTTGAAGGTAATGCTGGTAAATACCATTAACATTTTCCAACCCTTTCTCGAAACGCCGACAAATGCTTGATTTTTCCCAACATTTTCCCGAAATGCCAGAAAAAATAGTTCCAACGTTGCATAAAAACGTCGCCTTTTCTTTTACCAGCACCCACTTTTTGCTATGTTTTTTGCGGAGTTTCACTTAATGCCAAGAAAACTTTTGCCAGGATTTTTAAATGCCGGGAAATGTAAAAAAATGTTGGAAAAAGCCTTTTTTGATATTGTGATCTACTCCAGAGGGTTAGAATGCAAAACTGCAAACCTGTTCCTACTCCTCTTTCTACATAACTAAACTTACTCACAGTATGATGGGCTACCTCTAGAAGATGGGTCTAAGTATATGAGCATCATTGGAGCTATTCAGTATTGCACATTTACTCGGCCTAACATTAGTTTCACTGCTAATAAGCTGTGCCAATTTGTGCATGCTCCACCCACCATACATTCGCAATTGATGAAGAGGATCTCATGTTGATATATTCTTCAAATTCATTATTTAGGTTTTACACAGCCATGCCAAGTTTGCGAATTCTGCCAAATTCTGGGCAGGCCGCGACACGACCATGCATAGTCTGCGATACTGCACATGCACTCTTTGCAAGTTTGACACGGCCGTGCCGATTCTTGCACGGCTGTGCCGATTCTTGCATGGCCATGTCAATTGAAGAAGAGCCAGACACGACTTTAGAGTTAGATTTTTAATCAAAAACCTAATCTAATCGGACCGCTAAGATTCCACACGACTAGGGGTGGCAAACGGACGGGTCGGGTCGGGTTCGGGTCGGGTCAGGTTTGACCCGACCCGAATAAGGGTAAACCCGAACCCGACCCGAATTAAATTCGGGTCAGGGTTCGGATACCCGAACCCGACCCGGTCGTAACCCGGGTGACCCGTACCCGACCCGGTTTGTCTTACGGGTCGGGTTCGGGTCGGGTTCGGGTCGGGTTCGGGTCGGGTTTGGTGTGAAATAGTGTTTATTTTTCAAAAAAGGTCGGGTTCGGGTCGGGTTCGGGTCGGGTCCGGGTCGGGTTGGGGTGAAAAGAGTGAAAATACGGGTCGAATTCGGGTCAACCGGGTCGAGGGGTCAAACCCGTACCCGACCCGGATTTTTATCCGGGTCGGTCGGGTTGACCCGAATTCGACCCGACCCGGATTGGCCCCTACCCATAAGGCCGGGTTCGGGTCGGGTCGGGTCGGGTCGGGATTGCCACCCCCACACGACCCTTGTGACTATTTAATCCCTTCCTAGGGTTTATTTTTGTAGAGCACGTGTGCCTTCATCAAGTTTTTTCTTCTTTGCACATCTTGGAGTTTAGGGGCATGACTTGATGAGGGACTTCGTGTGATTTATTTTGAAATTCATTATAATCTTCTTCTTAGGATCTCTTTTTCCGGTTGAGGGATTATTTGTGAGAGCTTCTGATTTCTTCTCTTTTGATGATATTTAAGACCTCCTTTGGGTTTGGTGTGAAGAGTCTGAACTCCAAACTTGGATTTAGTGGTGCTCTCTTTTGTTGAAGAAGATTGAAGGAGTTGGTGCAAATCTCTCTGATCATATTAGTGGAAACAGTCATCGAGAAGTTGGATGTAGGCACCGTTAACGGGCCGAACCAGGGTAAACTTTGTGTCGTTTGATTTATTGCTTTCCTTCTTTTGTTACTTTTCATCTTGCTTGTTTTGGTTGGATATTTGCTATTGTGGTGTATCTCTGAAATATCATGGCGTAGTGATTGTTGGGTAGCTATCCGCCTTTGTACTTCACTTCTGTTGTCTGTCTATTGGTTTGTAGTTTCAAACCAACAAGTGGTATCAAAGCATTCAGGTTGTCGGAGGTTACACAATGTCAAAGGCATATTCAACATCTGGATACAAGATCGAGAAGTTTACATAAAAGAATATCTTCACTCTATGGAGCATGAGGGTGAAGGCTATGCTCAAGCATTAGGAGCTTTATGTAGGATCGCCTGTATACACCAATACACTAGAAGGAGTGTTGAATAGTGTATTATAAAAACTTATTGCAAAAGAAACGTTACTAAAATTTGCAAAGATGGAATAGAAATTAAATGACAAGTATTGAAAATAATCCAATCGCAAATACAAAGATGTATCCTGTTTTAGATCATTTTGATCCTACTCCAGTCTTTTACTCCACGTAGAGATTTTCAATCCACTATAATCACTTGTCCCGCAAGCACAAACTTACAAAAATGTCGACACTCCCTGTATCCTAAACTTTGTACAATCTCTACAACTAGAGATTCAAAACTTTGCTAAAGAAATAATGAAACAAGAAAACACCTATAGCCTTGGTATGAACATCAAAAATGAATTTCAAAGGATGGTGTTTAAAATGAGAACTTCAATGTTTCTAGATGTGGAATTGCGAAACACCCTTGAAGTTCTTTAGTTCTCAAATGAAGAAAGAGATCAGAATTTCTTCTTACAAATGAGAACAGTAAACAACTTTGCCCAAGAGAATTAAAGCCTTAATTTCCACAAATGAAAACAAAAGAAGAGAAAAAGTAGTGAATGAAAAGAGAGGGGGTACCCCTCCTTTTATAGGGCTCAGAATCAGTTATGGAGGAAGTTTCAACGGATTGAAACTGTCCAGAGAATTCGGACTCAAACGGACAAAAAACGGTTTTAGTCAACTAACAAAAATCTTAGTCGACTAAGTTTGAAACGGTCATAAACTGTCCATTTGAATATGGTGACGTGGATCAGTCAACGAATAGATCTTTGTCAAAAAATTTCAAGTCAAAAGTCAAAGTAAATTTTCTTAGTCGGCTGCGAAAAATCCTGATGGAAATTGAATTCTACCCCAAGTGATTTTGATGATGAGCACACCAAACGAAGCTTAGTGTACTAACTACACTACAATTAAGTGTGCAGGTTATACAACGAATGAAAGCTTTACGTATACTCCGAAGAAGCGCAAACATCGCTTAATAGGCAAAAGACGATGTTGCAAAGTCAATGATGAAGCTCAAGCTCAAAAAGGAGAAGAAGCTCATAGAGAAGCTCGCATTTCAGTCATCATCTGACCAAGCTTCGTGAAGACTCATCTTAAGTCTATAGTGAGTGAGTTGTGTCTTTCTTAGGATTATGTTAAAGCCAAAAGTATAGATAACACACACACACAAATGATTTCGAAGTTAAATATTTTAAATACCTTTAAAATCATTTTCAAAACTATTGAGAGCCTTTGCTAGTCACTTTGCATTTTAGTAGTTAAACTCCATTACACCCTGGAGCTAACTACATGTCTTACTAGCCGTGTCTCAGAAAAAACTCCACTGTGAGTCGACTACCAAGGAGTGGGAGTCGACTACCAGCTGAGAATCGTTTTCTCCTGAAACACACTGGGAGTCGACTACCAATCCTAGGGAGTCGACTACCAGCTGTCAAACTTCAACATTTGACCTGACTTTTGACATCTGTTTCACTTATTGATCCCATGATTCTCGGGCAAAAAAGTCAAACGAATTTGAATTTTGAATTCTACATTTTTACCTATAAATAGAGGACTATTTCTTTGACAGAAAAAGACATAATACTTGAAAAATCAAATTCTCTCTTGCGCAAAAGTTCTAAACGACCTCAATTTTCAGCTCTCATTCTTTTAGCCAAATCTGTTTCTATATTTCTGATCACTTCTCTTTAAAGTTATTATTTTTTGAGATCAATTTTTATTTGGCTATTTGTTTTCAAAATCCATGATCTTTATTCTCTAATTTTTATTTGAAAAGATTTATTTGAAAACATTGATTTAGATCACAAAGACTTAATTCGTATCTTTGTGTGATCTAAAATCATATTCTATTAAGCCACGAATACACATAGTTGTCTATTACTATTGGCTATAGAATTTGGGTGTAAATTCAAACCCCACCAATTATTGTGGTGAGTTGGATATCATTTTCATTTTGTGTACCCCTTGTTGTAAGGGTGTTGGAAACCCTAGACAAGTCTGGGTGTTGAGATATTGCAGAGTTGCAATCAGGAAATCCTGGTCAAGACTAGGTGTGTGGAAAAATCCTAACGAGTGGAGTTAGGTGCTTGTATTTGCCAAGGCAGATAGTGAAAATCTCGTACCGGATTGGTCGGGGACTGGACGTACTCAGGGTTGTGGGGAACCAGGATAAAAATCCTTGTGTTTGCGTTTGCACTCTCTGTGATTGCTTATCTCTATCTGTTTGTCTTGATTCTTTGAGTATTATATTGTAACTCATTTATAATACATCGCAAGATCAGTTTTTGTATAAAAGATTCCTTCCTATATTTCTGTGTAATTTTTTATATCTTCATTAAGTATTCGTTTAACTGAGCTGTGCATAACATCCCTCTGGGAGCCGACTACTGTTTTTAGGGAGTCGACTACCAGAAGAGTTTTATCTCTGATTTTTTTTGAGTTGATTAAGAACCAAGCGTAGATCACTCTACTTGGTTTCTTAGTCAACATTAGAAGGCTTTGAACTATGCTAATCAATAAGAAAGAAAAAGTTTAATTTTATACGACACTATTCAACCCCCCTTCTAGTATTGGTTGCCATCCACATGATCCAACAAATCCTAGTCGACTAAATATGAAAAATGGGAATTTTGACTTAGGATCAATTTGACTTGGGAGGTAATGTAATTTGAAGCTTATGGATATATGATATGTCATAGTCAAGGGCTTGAAGCTATTTAAAATAAAATTACATCATTCTGAAGATACGTCATCCGAACTTAATATGAGTAGCGAAACTTCTTTCGCAGAGAGTCCTTATAAATTTATCATATGCATAATATGAATAGAATAGGCGTTTATGTCTGCACATCTGCATAGATATAGTTAGTAACAAAAAAATATTGATTGTCACATCAAAACCATATGGAATAGACGATGGAATATACCAAGTTCCAACATTTTCCACTTTTTGATGATGACAAACAATTAAAATATATAGTATTACTATTAGTCCCCCAGAATATATGCCCTATGTTCTCCCCCTTTGTCATCCACCAAAAGTGGAAAAAACAAAGTTAGTTGGCTACGAAATTTTGTAGTCGACTAATAAGTGAAATGAGAGAAATTCTCATGTAAATGAAACAGGAGAAATTAACATACATCCAACAAGTAATTAAACAGATAGGGTTACAGAGCAGACTTCAGTACATCAACCTTGTAAGCAAGACATACAACCAACAAAATGAAACGGAGAAAACGTCAAACCAACTACAGGCTAGAAGCCAAAGAAAAACTAAAACAGAAACAGAAAAACACCCATAAGCAACAACCCAAACTGAACTGAAAACAGCCGACAACATCAGGAAAAGGCACGAGCAAAGCCAAAACAACCACATGGCCTAAGGTTGATAAGACGAGGATCCATGGAATGAAGTACGGTGACAAGTACGACGCGGAGGCAAGATCTGAAAAGCCTCAAGAGAGGACACAAGTTGGGACTGATTGGTCCGGACTCTATCAAGCAATTCAGAGTGATGCTTCAAGGTGGCATCATAGCCACTAAACGCAACTGAACTCCCGCAAACCCATCAGAGACGGCCGTGGTAAGCTTCTAAACGTCGTTGGAAAGATGACGGATTAGTACGGCATTGGTCTCATGCGAAGGGGAAATGCCATCCTTTGAAGCAATAGCCTTCGGGCGGGACTTACAGCTGGAAGAGCCAGGGGTGGCAGTCGGCATGGGAGAGGGAAATTGCTGGGCCTCAGTATGAGCCGCATTAGTCTCATCATCATCAGTATCGTCATCGTTGTCAGAATCAGAAGGAGAGGGAGGCAGTCGCATGTAGTTTAAGGTAAGGTCATCAAAGTGAACATCACTGTGGACGAAGTGTTTGCCATCTGTAGGAACGGAAAAAGTGCGGAGGATGAGAGTAATCAAACAAGGAAGATAAAAATGAGAAGAGACTCGTTTGACTAGAGTTGAAAATAGAACATCACCCCAGTGAATCGGAAACCCACCCATAAGAGCATAGAGACAATGTTCTAGTGAGGTGCTATGGTAATTGAGAGACCCTGATTTTGGCATGAGATTATGAACGATAACCTTGAGAAGGAGCCGTGCATCGGGATGAAGATGAGTAGCCGACATGTAAGAGACAAATTTAGGTGCCAATTTGGAGAGAATAGTCGGATCGGTCATCTGGAAATCGAGAGAATCATGGAACCCGGAAGGTTGATTGATGATGCGAGCAATAGAATGGCCGGTTAAAGAGAGAGAACCCTCTTTCACCATGGTGGTGAGGAGTTTTTGCCCACGGTGATAACTTGTATCAAGATTTGCGTAAAATTCTTTCACAAGGGAAGGAAAATAGGGAACCTTGTTATCAATGGCCCAAATGTTGTGAAGACCAACCGTTTCGAGAATTTGGAGAACGTTGAAGGCGTAGAGAGTGGCATAATCGAGGAAGCGTTCGGGATGAAAACGGGTGGCTTCGAAGGAGTGGTAGCGGTCTTTGGCTGTAGTTGATCAGAAATGGAAAGGAACCTCGGGGTCGGCCATGGCGATGGGAAGGAACAAAATGAAGAAATGAAGAAGAAGAAGGAGAAGAAAATAAACGGAGATGGAGTTTGTGTAAAAAACAAAGTAAACAATGGGATATAATGAGAAGAGGAAATGGTTGCTGAAACTGAATGGATGCCATGATCAGATTCAAGTTATGGAGTTGTAAAAACTGAATGGGTTACAGAAACAGAAAAAATATGAAGAGACGCGAAGAAGAAGAAGAGAAAAAATCGAAGAGACGAAGTTAGGTCAAAAAACGATTGAAATACTGATTTAGTCTACTACAAAAAATGTTGGTCGACTAAGAAAATAACTGATTAACAAACCGATAATAAAAATCTCAAAAGAAACGTCCATTCAAAATAAGAGATAAAAATGATACTTGGAAAAGAGTGTTTGTTTTGACCAGAGTCATTGGAAAACAAAAAAAAAATTGATGAAGGAAATAAAGTCATATAAAGGAAAGAGTAAAGGAAGTGGGTGAAGAGTTGTCAAATTCAATGTAAGAGAAGAGGACGGGTTGGTGAGTCCATGCAATGAAAATAAGACACATAGCGGTCAATACCTCTTCCCAAAGAAGAGATTATAAAGACTGACCGAATTCCAATGCCACTAGCCGTATGCAAGGAGAGAAGGTAGGTAAGTGTTTGAAAAAATGTTGTTTTTTAAAAAAATCTCATTCCAAGACCGCAAATCAAATGATATGGGACAAAAAATGATAACATATGGGGCAAAACAATAAAAGACAAAAAGATAGGCATCAGAAGTAGACGATAAATGAGTTTTAAGAATTAGTCGACTACAAAAATATGTAGTCGGCTAAGAACAAATAATGACTAAAAATTATAGTAAAATTCTCAAAATTTAAAACAAATTAACATACTTATATATCAAATTCAGATTCACTAATGATGTCCAAATCTCTTCTAAGTTTAATGAAAGATTTCTCTTTCAAAGGCTTAGTCAAAATATCGACAATCTGATGTTCAGTGGAAATGAACTTTAATATAATATCACAATTTTGAACATGATCATCCAAAAAATGATGACGTATGTCAATATGTTTAGCTCTTAAGTCGTGAACAGAATTTTTAGATAAATTAATTGCACTAGTGTTGTCACACATAATAGGGCATGTGGGAATGCCATAATCTGATATAGTTTGTTTTATCCATAAAATTTGAGCACATGCTAAACCAACGGTAATATATTCTGCCTCTATGGTAGATAATGAAACAGAATTCTGCTTTTTACTAAACCAAGAGACTAAGGCATGTCCAAGAAAATGACGTGTGCCACTAGTACTCTTTAGGTCAGCAATGATAATAAATAATATGTGCTCGTTTTAGGATTGAATAAACCATAATCAGATGTATGTTTAATATATCTAATAGTTCTTTTCACAGCAGTTAAATGTGAAAGTTTTGGATTAGAATGAAAACGAGCACATAAACTTACTGAAAACATAATATCTGGTCTATTTGCCGTAAGATAAAGTAGAAAACCAATCATACCTCTATAGAGACGTTGGTCAACATCCTTACCATTTAAATCTTTGTCAAGAGATGTTGATGTGCTTATAGGAGTATGCTTATCTGAAGAATGTTCAAGTCCAAAGCGTTTGATGAGTTCTTTTGAATACTTGCTTTGGTGGATGAATATGACTTCCTTCATTTGCTTGATTTGAAGACCAAGGAAGTAGGTGAGTTCACCCATATGACTCATTTCAAATTTGTTCTGCATAATGTTAGAAAAATATTGGCAAAGAGATTCATTAGTAGAACCAAATATAATACCATCAACATATATTTGAATAGTAATTATATCTGAACTTATATTTTTGATGAATAAAGTAGAATCAATTTTACCAATAGAATAACCAGAATTCAAAAGATAACTTTTAACTCTTTCATACCAAGCACGAGGTGCTTGCTTAAGACCATATAAAGCTTTTCTTAACTTGAAAACATAATTATCTAGCTTTTCATGATGGAAACCAGGAGGTTGTTCAACATAGACTTCTTCTTTAAGAAATCCGTTGAGAAAAGCACTCTTAACATCCATCTGATATAATTTAAAATTTCTAAAACATGTATAAGATAATAACATCCTTATAGATTCAAGGCGAGCAACCGGTGCATATGTTTCTTCATAATCAATACATTCTTCTTGATTATAACCTTGTGCAACCAATCTTGCCTTGTTTCTTATTACCTGTCCAGATTCATCCAACTTATTTTTGAATACCCACTTGGTACCAATAACTGGATGATCTGAAGGTCGAGGAACTAATTTCCAAACATCATTCCTTTGAAATTGGTTGAGTTCTTCTTGCATGCCATGATCCATGAACTGTCATTACCAGCAACATTAATGTTCTTTGGTTCAATGGATGATAGAAATGCACAATGTGCCATTTGTTCTACCTGTCGACGAGTTTTCACTCCATTTATGAAGTCTCCGATGATTAAATCTGATGGATGATTTGGAACTTGTGCAAATGCTTTTAGAAGATCTGAAATAGACTCAATAGGATGGTTAGTAGCACCATTCTTATTAAGTTTAGCATTATCAAAAGATTTAATTACATGTAATAAATTCTCTTCATCATCAATGTTTTGAGAATTAGATGAGGGGGTCTCATCAAAAGTGACATGCAATGACTCTTCAACTGCTGAAGTTCTTTTATTGAAAACTCTGTAGGCTTTACTACATGTTTAGTATCCAACAAAAATTCCTTCATCAGATTTAGAATCAAATTTGTCAAGTGCATCTCTAGTGTTAAGAATGAAACATTAACATCCAAACACTTTAAAATAAGATACTCGGGGAAAACGATCGAAGAATAATTCAAAACAAGTTTTGTTTAGAAAAGGTCTTATTAGAACTTTATTCAAGATGTAACAAGCGGATTCAATAGCTTCTGCCCAAAAATATTTTGGTAAGTTTCTATAACAAAGCATTGTTCTTGCACATTCTTGAAGAGTTCTATTTTTCCTTTCTACAACACCATTTTGTGGTGCAGCATGTGGAAAAGAAAAATTGTGAGTAATACCATTTTCATTACAAAACTTAGTAAAAGATTCATTCTCAAATTCATCCCCATGATTACTACGAATAGTAACAATGTTTGAGGATTTGATCTTTTGAATCTTTTTACAAAAGATGTAAAATTCTTCGAATGCATCATTCTTATTATATAAGAATAAAACCCAAGTGTATCGTGAATAATCATCAACAATAACAAATGCATATATACTTTTATTCAAAGAGGCTACTCTTGAAGGACCAAATAAATCCAAGTGTATGAGTTCTAAAGGTCTCTTTGTTGAGATAATGTCCTTTGATTTAAAAGAAGATTTGTACAGTTTTCCTTGTTGACCAGCATCACAGAAATGTTTGTGTTTGAATGAAATATTTGGCAGTCCAATAACTAACTTGTGTTTTGAAATGTGTGCAAGATTTATGAAATTAGTGTGTCCAAAATGTTTATGCCATAAAAGTGTATCATCTGATGAAATCATCGAACAGTGATTGTGAGTGGCAACTGACATGCATAAGATATAAATATTATTCTTACGCTTGCCACGAAATAAAATAGATGACATATCAGAATTATAAATGATACAGTCATGTTGTTCAAAAACAATCTTAAAATCTTTACCACATAATTAACTAATGGAAAGCAAATTATATTTCAAACCATCAACCAGGAGTACGTTCTCAATGATAGGCTGATCGGAATTTCCAACTATTCCAATGCTTATGATTCTTCCTTTGATGTTATCACCAAATGTTACTAAGCCTCAATCTCTATATTGAATAGTTGAAAGAAGGTTGATGTTTACTGTCATGTGTTTTGAACAGCCGTTATCTAAGATCCATTTTTCTTTTCTTGGTACCTAAAAAGATAAAATATGAAGCATTGGTACCCCATATCTTTAGGGTCCTTGGGGTTAGATCTTAGGAAGCGAAACCTACGTAGAATTTGGCTTTCTTAAATAATTAACAAATGAACAATAGATTGCATATAATTAGAAATGTATGATTTTCTAATATCTAAACATGTATCCTTAGGAACCCATATACTAATTGTATTAGGTTTCTTAGGAGATGCAATTGAAATGTTTGAAACATTTCTTTGTGAAGAAGATGTAGAAGTATTTACAATCTTTGTGTAGATGAATGCATGATTCTTCTTTTGTGGTTTTACAGAAGTTGTCTTTCCAACAAATGAGGATGTGTTAGGGGGTTTGGATATATTCTAATTAGAATAACCCAATCCTTGCCTATGATTTGCAGGATATTGAAATTGAAGCAAATCATTGTGATTAGTCTTGCCTTTATTAAATTTATTAACATTAGAAGACATCTCATCGTATTTCATCTTTAGTGATGAAATACTATTATCCATCTTGGATATCTGTGCATGCAATTCTTGATTCTTAGTTTTGAGAAGATCATTCTCTTTGATAAGATCCAAGATTTGAGAAGCTATATTCTCAGTGTTTATTGCATCAAATGAAGTGCATTTTGATGTTAATTCTCGATGTTCAAGAATAAGATCATCATTGCTTTGTTTCAAAGACTTGTGTTGTGCATTTAGTCTTTTGAAACGAACAAAGAGATCATTAAATGCATCTAATAATTCTTTATTGTCAATAGTACTTACATTGCTTTCATCATTTTGTGCCATAAAGCACATGTTAACATTCTCTTCATTGTTGTCTTCTTTATTTGAAGAATCCCATGTTGTTGCGAATGCTTTCTTCATTCTATCAAACTTCCTTTTCTTCTTGGAATCATCATTGTTGTAGTTGTTGGAAATTTTGTATTTTGCTTTGAGGAGTGGACAATCCTTCTTTATATGTCCTGGCCTATTACAATTAAAACAAAGATAAGAATTAGAATTTTTAAATTTGAAATTGTAGTACTTACCTTTTCTTAAGAACTTCTTAAAGTTCCTTGTGAGGAAAGCAACATCTTCATCATCCATTTCTGAATCTTCATCATCTGATGAAGCTTTAAAAGCAAATACTTTCTTCTTCTGATGTGTTTCTTCTTTCTCGTCTTCCAATTGAACTTCAAAATCCATTAGATTACCAACAAGACTTTCAACAGATAAAGTTGAGAGATCATTGTTTTCTTCAATTGCGGTGATCATTGTACGCCATTCTGGAGTTAAGGCTTTAAGAATTTTACGAACCTGTTCAAGTGAAGTGTAATTCTTTCCAAGAGCATTTAAAGAATTTATAATATTAGTAAACCTGGTCTTCATTTCTTCAATTGTCTCTTTGTCCTTCATCTTGAACAACTCAAAGTTGTGAACCAAAACAGAAATCTTAGTTTCCTTCACTTTATTTGTTCCTTCATGAGTTACCTCGAGTATGTGCCAAATATCTTTAGAATTTTTGGCCTGAGATACTCGATTAAACTCATTCTTATCCATGGCACAGAATAGAGAATTCATGGCTTTTGAGTTGTTGGTTACTGCAGTTTTATCGTTGGCAGTCCAATCAGAGAAGGGAGTTGTTGGCTTCTGATATCCTGTCTCTATGATATTCCATAACACATAATCCATATTTTGGAGATGAATCTCCATTCTAACCTTCCAGTATGAATAATTGGAACCATCAAGCAGAGGAGGACGAACTTGAGAGTTGCCTTCTTGATGTTGTGGTGAATAGTTGTGTGGAACTGTTGTCATGTTCTGTTCTATGACCGGTGCCCGCCGCGTGGCAGGCAAGGGGTTTAAATATTTGTAACCGCAAGCGCACGGTGTTGTAGTGTGGCTTAGGGGTCGAACACAGGGAGGCTAGGATGTGCTTGTGTCAAGGAGGACCAAAATCACCCCGTGGGCGAGCTAGCCCGAATCGGTTGATGGTTGTCACGATATAGGAATTCAAGGTATGAACAATAAGAAAATAAACCCGGGACCTTGGTTTCCACTCCAACGAGCGACTCTCCCCGATACGACCTACGGGTAGGATAGCGATCGGAATTAGGGTCTAATGGTGAGACGTCGCCTCTGAAAGTGGTACCGGCATCCCATGGGCCCGATATTCCGGTCGGTGCCCAGGATGATACACCGGACTTCCCAGATTCGATCAGTGGGCACTCCCGTGTCCATTAACACTGATCGATTCCGGGAGCACTAAGCTCGCAACGATAACTCCCAACGTCTCATCCTGCCGCTCCCTCGTGCTAGGATTCGGCGTCTACGCTAAGGGCGTGAGCTATGGCTAGGGAGTCAACCGCCAAGTTTATTCCCCCTTGGCCCAACGGTCAAAGGCGGTCTTTTTCCCGCCGATGACAATGAAACACCCCGCGTAACCGTTAGCAACCTAATCCCTATCGATTTCCTAACCCTATGGATGCATCGGGAAGAGCCCCCGAAGGGGTTTCCACCAAAATCCCAGATTTGGGAACTACTCACAAAAATTCATTAAAAAGCGATCTAAATGAAAATGAACCGTTGGAATCATAATCAGACGATAGGAATGCGGAAGTAATAGAGTAATTAAGACAATACTAAAATTTGAGAAAGATCCGACAACTTACAAAAGAACAGAAATTACAGCCGTCACAATAGGAGAAAACAGTAAAAACTAGCAGCTCCCCCGTTTCTGGAACCCTAGGGGTTCTATTTATAGACTCTCGTATCACCCGATCGGTTGACAAGTCAACCGATCGGGTGATCCGTTACAGATAATGAACAGAAAACGGCGAGCTTTCACCCGGTCATATGAACCGGTCGGGTGAGTTCTTGGAGTGACCGGTTGGATCTTGGCGCCATCAGGTGAAGTGATCGGTTGGGTGCCCGTGTCTTCAGCTCCTCAGCATCAGCTACAGATGAACCGATCGGGTGAGAGTCACCCGATCGGTTGGAATTTGGATCGAAAAGACAGAGAACAGGCCCCCGCTGAACCGACCTGTGAACCGGTCGGGTGACTTTTGCTTGAGCTCCGGCCGAGACCGGGTGGTGCACGCGTGCATCACCCGATCGGTTGGAGATGACCAACCGACCGGGTGAGGGGCTGAAAGATGTATTCTTTGACGTTTGACCCCCTGGATCACGCGTGACTCCTCCCGTTGCTCCGAGGACTTGAGATATCGTCGTTAAACGTCCCATACGTGGTCAATCTCCTGCAAACATTGAAAAACAAAGAAAAGTGAAAGAAAACGAGAAAATACGAGAAAACGAATAAAAGACGGCGAAAAATACGGAGAAACACAAAAGAAAACATGCGTGAATATATAAAATATAAACGCACGTCAAAATCCCCCAAGCTGAACTCTTCCTCGTCCTCGAGGAAGACGCGTGAGAGTAGGAGCTCGGAGGGAGAAAATAGAGAGAAAGAGAGAAAAAGAAAACTCTATATCCTAGATCATCCGTCAGAGCCAACAAAATCAAAAATGACACACCAAGCAAGCAAACGTCAAATCACATCACTAACCCTAGGAAAACGAGTCCAAATAAGTGTCGTGGGCCCACGCGGTGAAGCGCATGTGAGTGCGGTCGTGTGCTAGCAAATGGTGTCGCTTTCTACAATGTGCTATGAGCTCATATACGCAAATCCAGGAAATGACCCAAATACCGATTCGAATTTGAAATTGCGGTGAATATTAGTTCAAGCATGCATGAGAAGAGTATAAGAAGTGAAACGTATCATGCATCGGGACTCCACAACTAGGGTCAAGGAAATCACGCCACTATAGCCTAGATACTAGCTAAAAAGTTCCTAAGCCAAGTGTTTTCGAAAACGACGGGGGTTGAGATGATGTGGAGAAGAACACTCGGTGCAAATTCTCGCCTTCCCTTTATTCTCGGTAGGTAGGAAAAATATTCACACTATATATTTTTTTGGGTTTTGGGTATTTGTATTTTTTTTATTTTTTATTTTTTTGGCTTTTTGGCTATACAAAAATTTTTCTTTTCTTTTCTTTTTGGGTTTTTCTTTTCTTTTCTCTTTTTTTTGGATTTTTGGGTTTTTGGCTATACACATGTGTACTCTCCCAAGTGGGAGAACGGTACACGACGAGGGGATTTGCACCAAGTAAAACCAAAAAAGAAGTCGAAATCTAAACACTTGGGCAAAGGAAACTATTCTCGCTAAATAGAGCATAGGCCAAATGGGTTATCCTAGTCCTTAATTGTGGAATCCCGACGCATGCGAATTGAAATATACGATATAAATATAGCATGCATATAGTAGAAGCAAATACCGCATATTCAAATCGAAGCATGATAATCTAGGGGTCATTCCTGGACAGGTATATAAAATAAAATCACAAAGTAGAAGCACACCAAATAGCTAGGCACGGCGTACGACTCACAAAAAGCTAAGTGGACCCACGATGCGTGAAATGCAAGAGGACTCGAAATCCTAGGGTCAGTGATTGTGATTATCGATGCCATGCTAGGTGTGTGTTATTTTGTGGCGATTCATCATAGGGTTCATCTCTAGGAGAAAGAGATAAAAAGAAGAAAAGAAAAAAAGAAAAATAAAAAATAAAAAAACACGATGAAAACGACACAAAAACGAAAAAGAAGGACTCAATTGACGCACACAGTGCGACTCCCCCAAGCTGAAGCTTGCATTGCCCTCAATGCAATATGAGTGAGTACGGGAGGGCAATGAAGATGGGGGGAATACGCACCGACACAAAAAGAAATGAAAACGAGGAAAACACAAAGATGAAACTGAAAATAAAGAAAGATCAAAATCAAAATCAAATGACACGAAAATAGAAATAAAACCACACGACACGACACTCGAAAGGGGAAAAACAAGCACACACACAAGATTTAAGTCGAACGAATGAAAGGGGAAAAACAAGCACTCGAAAGGGGAAGAAAGAGGACAGGTGCACGAGGAAGAGGTGAAACGGCGGTTCTGGATTCGAAAATGGCGAGTGCGGATCGAACGGGCGGTCGGGGATATTTATAGGGTTTTAAGTCGAACCGATCGGGTGACTTGTCACCCGATCGGTTGACGGTTAGGTCAAAAATTCTTGCCGAAGAAGTGCTACAGGCGAACCGGTCAGTTGACTTGTCAACCGATCGGTTGGCCGCTCCACTCATTTTCCCGAGAATTGAGGGCTGCTCACCCGATCTCCTCAACCGATCGCGCTCGAACTCAACCGATCGGTTGATATTCCCCAAAAATTTCCCAAGAGTTCTCCCCAGCTCACCCGGTCTGTCACCCGGTCTCTCTATTCTTCAATCGATCGGTTCATTTGGGGACAGATTTCGGCTTGTATCTGATACATCCCAACCGATCGGTTGAGTTATCAACCGATCGGTTGGGGCTTTGTTTCCTGCAAAAACCAACAGATTGTCTAAGTCCCTGAACGGATGTTCTCGCGGCTGATTTTATTTATAAAAATAGATAAAATAAAGTCAAAATAACACTAAAAAGCGGGGCAAAAGTTTAGAGCATGGGTTGCCTCATATGAAGCGCACTTGTTTAACGTCGTTGGCTCGACGACTCTAGCGGTGGTCAATTAGGATTCGGAGGGTTAGAGGAAGGGTTGTTGCTCGTTGGGGATCCGACCGGAGAGAATTCTGGTTCTCCAACTGCATAGTGTTTCAGACGTTGTCCGTTGACCTTAAACGGCTCATCCCTTCACATTATCTCGATAGCCCCATGCGGGAAAACCTTGGTGACGCGGAACGGTCCCGACCACCTTGACTTGAGTTTTCCAGGAAAGAGCTTCAGCCTTGAGTTGAATAGGAGAACTAAGTTCCCTTCTTTGAATTCCCTCTTCAAGATACGCTTATCGTGCCACCGCTTCAGCTTCTCCTTGTAGATCTTGGCGTTCTCATAGGCATTGAGCGGATTTCGTCGAGCTCGTTGAGTTGCAACTGTCGATGCACTCCTACCTTCTTGGTGTCGAAGTTCAGATTCTTAACTGCCCAATATGCCTTATGCTCCAATTCCACAGGAAGATGGCAAGCTTTCCCATAGACAAGCCGGTAGGGAGTTGTGCTGATAGGAGTTTTAAATGCTGTCCTGTAGGCCCAAAGCGCGTCAGGAAGCTTTGATGACCAGTCCTTTCTAGAATTGGCCACCGTCTTTTCTAGTATGCTTTTAATCTCCCGGTTAGAGACTTCTGCCTGACCGCTGGTCTGTGGGTGGTAGGTACGCCCCACCCGGTGTTGTACCCCGTATTTTTTAAGAGGGCCTCGAATTTCTTCTCTACAAAGTGGCTCCCTCCGTCACTGATCAGGACACGAGGTACACCGAACCGCGGGAAGATGTTGCTTTTAAAGAACTTGGCCACCACTCTGGAATCGTTGGTTGGACTGGCCATCGCTTCAACCCATTTCGACACGTAGTCTACAGCCACCAAGATATACTGGGTTCCCCGAGGAGGAAGGGAACGGTCCCATGAAGTCCACTCCCCATACATCGAAGATTTCTATCTCCAGGATGTAGTGTTGAGGCATCTCATTCCTTCTGGAGATATTCCCAGCTCTTTGGCATTTATCGCAGGCTTGGACATAAACATGTGTGTCTCTGAAGAGTGTAGGCCAGTAGAACCCGCTTTGGAGAATTTTTGCGGTGGTCTTGTAGGTGCTCGCGTGCCCTCCACATTGTTGCCCATGGCAGTGGGAAATGATAGAGGTAGCCTCAGTTTTAGGGATGCATCTTCGTATCACCCCATCATTGCAGGTTTTGTATAGGTGGGGGTCATCCCAATAAAATTTGCGGACCTCATGGAAAAACTTCTTCTTCTGCTGAAAGCTCACATTGTGGGGGACGATGGCACAAGCCAGATAATTTGCGATGTCGGCGTACCAGGGGGTCCAGGAGGAAGAGACAGAGAAGAGATGCTCGTCAGGGAGTGAATCATCGATCGGTGTAGCATTTAAATCGAGAGTGGGCATCCTGGACATGTGATCGGCAACAACATTCTCCGCCCCCTTCTTGTCTCTGATTTCCAGGTCGAATTCCTAGAGGAGGAGGATCCATCTAATGAGTCGTGGCTTAGCTTCTTTCTTGTTCAAAAGGTATTTAAGAGCCGCGTGGTCCGTGTGCACGATCACCTTGGCGCCAACGAGATATTGTCGGAACTTATCCATGGCGTAGATCACCGCGAGCAATTCCTTTTCCGTGGTAGTATAATTTCTTTGGGCGGCATCAAGGGTTTTGCTCGTATAATATATGACATGAAGATTTTTATCCTTTCTCTGCCCCAAGACGGCACCAACCGCATAATCACTAGCGTCACACATCAGCTCAAAGGGTAGATTCCAGTTCGGTGGCTGTATTATGGGCGCAGAAACCAAAGCTTGCTTCAAAGTGCGGAAGGCCTCCATACACTCCTCACTGAAGACGAAAGGCGCGTCCTTCACGAGGAGTTGGGTCAGCGGCCTGGAAATCTTCGAGAAGTCTTTTATGAAGCGGCGATAGAATCCCGCGTGTCCTAAGAAACCACAGAATCCTCGAAGATTGAGCGGTGGTGGAAGCTTTTCAATCACTTCAACTTTGGCCTTATCAACCTCTATTCCCCTCAAAGAGATGACGTGCCCCAGCACAACTCCTTCTTGGACCATGAAGTGGCACTTCTCCCAGTTCAGGACTAGTCCCTTTTCCTGACATCTCTCCAGGACCTTAGTTAGATTACTCAGGCACGAGTCAAACTTAGTTCCATAGACGGAGAAGTCGTCCATGAAAACTTCCATGATGTCTTGGGAGTAGTCGGAGAAGATAGCGGACATGAGTCTTTGGAATGTAGCAGGGGCGTTGCAAAGTGCCGAACGGTATTCTTCTATAGGCATATGTCCCGAATGTGCATGTGAAAGTCGTCTTCTCCTGGTCATCGTTATGAATTGGGATCTGAAGAAATCCTGAATACCCGTCCATGAAACATAAATAATTATGCTTCGCCAGTCTCTCGAGCATCTGGTCAATAAAGGGGAGAGGGTAATGATCCTTCCTCGTAGCCTTGTTCAGCTTTCTATAGTCAAAGCACATCCTGTACCCCGTGACAGTCCTCGTTGGTATTAGCTCGTTCTTCTCATTGCGAACCACCGTCATTCCTCCTTTCTTGGGTACGACGTGCACCGGGCTAACCCAGCGACTATCGGAGATATGGTATATAATACCGGCATGTAGAAGCCTAACAATCTCCTTCTTTACAACTTCCATCATTATGGGGTTCAGCCTCCGCTGTGGCTCAATCGAGGAGGCTTGCTCATCTTCAAGCAGAATTCTGTGTGAGCAGAGGCCTAAGCTAACCCCTTTTAAATCCTCAATTGCATATCCAAAAACTCCCTTAAATCTTTTTAAAACACCAAGAAGTTTGGTCATTTGGTCTTCGGGCAGTGAAGAGTTGACTATGACCGGAAGGGTCGAGCCAGCTCCCAAATATTCATATTTCAGCCCCGGCGGTAATTCTTTCATCTCAACTTCTTGAGGCCCCGACACATACTTCTCAAGCTGAGCATCCTCAAGGGAAAGGAGTTCTTCGTGGATTTCTCGGAAGCCAGCATCGGGAATCTCACCCTCGGCCGCGGTTCCGCATGGCAAAGTTTTGCAAGGTATAGTGGGAACGATCGAGGAAGGCACCAGGTCTCTTTCAGGCTCATAATAATTGTCTGGGAAGAAGGCTTGTAGGTGAAAACAGGTTTCAATCGTCGATGGTTCCCCACAACTGTTTCTAGCTTCCTCATTGTCCAAGGATCGGGGACGCTCAATAGAAGTCTGCAAGGGATAGATTGATTCCTGTCCAGCGTAGCCTACAAATCCGGTCGGATGGTTCTCCTGACAAAACTCCGCTGACAACTCTTCTTCACTAAATTTGGGACCAAGGTTGTCGATATACGCCACTTCACCATGAGGAAAGAGAGCTGCTGTGGCAAGGTGGCCCTGCGTATCTCGATATTTCCTCTGACTTTCCACGGCGGCAGACAGGAGGGATAGTATATTCGAAGTATTCAGCGATTCTGCTAAACTCTGCGCCAAACAGCGGATATGGTGAGAGTGATCCCAGATGTCTCCCGAAACTGCATGCAACATCCTCGCTGTGGGCCAGGATCTTATACGAAAGGAGAGAGAGAGAGATCTGCACAAGTGGCAAACACGTCAAAAGCACGGGTTGCATAAACGAGAGCCGAAAGTTGCCATGGAAGCACGTCGATTTAGTTAAATAGCACTATACAATTACTATCCACAGTATGTCCAAGTGAAATTGAAAAGTGTAGAGTGCGAAAATTATCGCGAGGTAGGGATAAGAGCTAGACACTAGGGCTCAAGAGATCCTGAAATAACAAGCACGTTGCCTCCCCGGAAACGGCGCCATAAACTTGACCGGTGCCCGCCGCGTGGCAGGCAAGGGGTTTAAATATTTGTAACCGCAAGCGCACGGTGTTGTAGTGTGGCTTGGGGGTCGAACACAGGGAGGCTAGGATGTGCTTGTGTCAAGGAGGACCAAAATCACCCCGTGGGCGAGCTAGCCCGAATCGGTTGATGGTTGTCACGATATAGGAATTCAAGGTATGAACAATAAGAAAATAAACCCGGGACCTTGGTTTCCACTCCAACGAGCAACTCTCCCCGATACGACCTACGGGTAGGATAGCGATCGGAATTAGGGTCTAATGGTGAGACGTCGCCTCTGAAAGTGGGTACCGTCATCCCATGGGCCCGATATTCCGGTCAGTGCCCAGGATGATACACCGGACTTCCCAGATTCGATCAGTGGGCACTCCCGTGTCCATTAACACTGATCAATTCCGGGAGCACTAAGCTCGCAACGATAACTCCCAACCTCTCATCCTGCCGCTCCCTCGTGCTAGGATTCGGCGTCTACGCTAAGGGCGTGAGCTATGGCTAGGGAGTCAACCGCCAAGTTTATTCCCCCTTGGCCCAACGGTCAAAGGCGGTCTTTTTCCCGCCGATGACAATGAAACACCCCGCGTAACCGTTAGCAACCTAAGCCCTATCGATTTCCTAACCCTATGGATGCATCGGGAAGAGCCCCCGAAGGGGTTTCCACCAAAATCCCAGATTTGGGAACTACTCACAAAAATTCATTAAAAAGCGATCTAAATGAAAATGAACCTTTGGAATCATAATCAGATGATAGGAATACGGAAGTAATAGAGTAATTAAGACAATACTAAAATTTGAGCAAGATCCGACAACTTACAAAAGAACAGAAATTACAGCCGTCACAATAGGAGAAAACAGTAAAAACTAGCAGCTCCCCCGTTTCTGGAACCCTAGGGGTTCTATTTATAGACTCTCGTATCACCCGATCGGTTGACAAGTCAACCGATCGGGTGATCCGTTACAGATAATGAACAGAAAACGGCGAGCTTTCACCCGGTCATATGAACCGGTCGGGTGAGTTCTTGGAGTGACCGGTTGGATCTTGGCGCCATCGGGTGAAGTGATCGGTTGGGTGCCCGTGTCTTCAGCTCCTCAGCATCAGCTACAGATGAACCGATCGGGTGAGAGTCACCCGATCGTTGGAATTGGATCGAAAAGACAGAGAACAGGCCCCCGCTGAACCGACCTGTGAACCGGTCCCCTGGATCACGCGTGACTCCTCCCGTTGCTCCGAGGACTTGAGATATCGTCGTTAAACGTCCCCTACGTGGTCAATCTCCTGCAAACATTGAGAAACAAAGAAAAGTGAAAGAAAACGAGAAAATACGAGAAAACGAATAAAAGACGGCGAAAAATACGGAGAAACAAAAAAGAAAAAGTGCGTGAATATATAAAATATAAACGCACGTCATTCTACCATCTTAATCTTGCTCTGATACCAAATGTAGGATCACCTGTATATACAAATACACTAGAAGGGGGTTGAATAGTGTATTATAAAAATTTATTGCAAAAGAAACGTTACGAAAATTTGCAAAGATGGAATAGAAATTAAATGACAAGTATTGAAAATAATCCAATCGCAAACACAAAGATGTATCCTGGTTCGGATCCTTTTGATCATACTCCAGTCCTCTACTCCCCGTAGAAATTTTCAATTCACTATAATCACTTTCCACGCAAGCACAAACTTTCAAAAATGGCGACACTCCATGTGTCCCAAATTTTGTAAAATCTCTACAACTAGAGATTCAAAACTTTGCTAAAGAAATAATGAAACAAGAAAACACATATAGCCTTGGTATGAACATCAAAAATGAATTTCAAAGGATGGTGTTTAAAATGAGAACTTCAATGTTTCTAGATGTAGAATTGCAAAACACCCTTGAAGTTCTTTAGTTCTCAAATAAAGAAAGAGATCAGAATTTCTTCTTACAAATGAAAACAGTAAACAACTTTTTCCAAGAGAATTAAAGCCTTAATTTCCACAAATGAAAACAAAAGAAGAGGAAAAGTAGTGAATTAAAAGAGAGGTGGTACCCCTTCTTTTATAGGGCTCAGAGTCAGTTATGGAGGACATTTCAAGGGATGGAAACTGTCCAAAGAATTCGGACTCAAACGGACAAAAAACGGTTTTAGTCGACTAATTTTGAAACGGTCATAAATTGACCATTTGAATATGGTGACGTGGATCAGTCAACGAATAGATCCTTGTCAGAAATTTTCAGGTCAAAAGTCAAAGTAAATTTTCTTAGTCGACTACGAAAAATCCTAGTCGACTAAATATGAAAAATGGGAATTTTGACTTAGGATCAATTTGAGTTGGGAGGTAATGTAATTTGAAGCTTATGGATATATGATATGTCATAGTCAAGGCCCTGAAGCTATCTAAAAATAAAATTACATCATTCCGAAGATACGTCATCCGAACTTAATCTGAGTAGCGAAGCTTCTTTCACAGAGAGTCCTTATAAACTGATCATATGCATAATTGAATAGAATAGGCTTTTATTTCTGCACATCTGCATAGATATAGTTAGTAACAAAAAATATATTGATTGTCATGGAATAGATGATGGAATATACCAAGTTCCAATACTTTACCGGATAGTCTTTGACGAGAAATCTATTTCAGAATCTGTCACAGACTATATGAGATCAGAACTTGAGATGAAAGCCCACAGTGCTATTCAGATGGCCCTATCAGACAAGTTTTATAGTAAAGTTGCGAAAGAAGAAACTGCAGAGTCACTGTGGATTGAATCTTTGTATATGACAAAATCACTCACAGGAAGGCTGTATGGAAGGCTGTATCTATTTCAGAAATTGCTTATGCTTATGATAAAAGTAGGAATATCGTTACAGGATCATCTTGATCAACTGACTCAGTTGGTTTTGGATTTGTAAGTGGTGGAAGAGAATGTAAGTGATGAGTACCAAGCAATTGTACTGTTTCGTTCTCTACCTAAGGAATACTCACACTTCATCAAGACCATGACACAAGGGAAGGAAAAAAATCTCTTTGGAAGGGGTTAAGGCAACTTTACGCTTGGATGAGCTAAGAAAGAAGGTGTCAAGAGGCGACACAAATAATGATGATCAGGATGTAGCTCTCTTTGGAGGTCTTCAGGGTGGGTGATCCATATCAAGTTCCAAGACTAGGAGACCCAAGTCCATGGGTCAATGTAATAACGACCAGATATACCATTATTATAAGAAACCAGGACACTTGAAAAACAAGTGCACACTGTTGAAGGCCTAAGGTAAAGAGTATGCTCAGCCTGTGGCAGGTTTTGGTGGTGCGTCTATTGATACTGATAATGGAGAAATGTTGATTGTCTTCTTTGGAAGACAATCAGGCTTCATGGATTTGTGATTTAGGATGTGATTCACATATGAGTCTGGTGCGTAGTCATTTTGTGACATATACTCCTAGAGATGGACCAGACGTATACATGGGTAATGGAGCAATGGCTAGAGTAGTTGGGGTCGGTACAGTTCGGTTCGAGAAGCAGGATGGAGCCATTCAAATACATTCGGGTATTAGGTATGTACCAGATTTGTAGCAGAATCTTATTTTACTTAGAGCCTTGACCGGTGTGGGGTGTACCGTGGTGCTCAAGAGAGCGTATCTACGGGTGTTCAGGAGATGTCGTTTTGTGATGGCAGCAAAGAAGATGGGTAACCTTTATAGGCTTCAGTGTCAGACGATGTTGAGTAAGAGGTTTGGTGCACCAGAGAGCTCCAGTGGAGGAGTTTTTTGGATTTGTAGGGATGTTGTGATATGAAAGCGAGGTCGGTTGCAAGATGGGATGGCTGCGGTGTGCAGTGAGGGATCGTCAAGAGACAAAGTCCAGATTACATCATATCGTAGTTCTACTCCATGTGTAGGTCAGATTGTCTATAGTGAAACAGGTGGCCTCAGGGTAGAGTTGTCGTGTCATGCCCTGCTTCCCAAAAGTACGGAGGTGAATCGTGACTAAGGCCCGCTTAGGCCGGGGCTGAGAGCCCAGACCCAATAAGCGTATGTGGTATTCCAAAACGAAGGAACAGGTCCATGCATGTTAGTACGGAACAACAAAAGTACTGAAAAGAGATATCATTTCATTTTATTCCAAATATAACATCCAAAGTACGGAAAGTCTAAAACGCCGGAAACGGCTACAACTGCAGAAAGGAAACTACCGGTGCACGCACCCAACCTAGTCAAGAAAACAAAAGGTGCTACACACCCAATCTAAACTGGGAAAGAAACTCTGGATCGGCAACGAGAGGCCTCTAACTCTGGTCCTCATCTGGGTTGTACTCCGGATCAACGTCCTCCGGCTCCACGTCTGCTGACAAGTCCGCCTCGTCGACGTACTCTGGCTCAACACCTGACGTACAGCACCAAAGAAGGAAACTGTACGTCAGGTAAAGTCTACAAAAAGGTGTTAGACTCTACTGCAAGTGTATCAACTTTTAGACAACGATTTACTGGTTGATTAGCATGCTGGGGTTATAACTGAGTATTAAAAAGAAGTAACGCAGCAGGAAAGTAAAGCGTAGCAAGTAGTAGTCGTAGCGTGTGCTACCAGCTACAGGACTAACCTACAGGTGTCAAGACAAGTCGGGACGTGACGGGACAAGACAAGACAAGACAAGTGAGACACGAAAGGGTTCACGCCTTACGGTTCGAGGGGGATCAGACCCTCTTGCCGTGCGCACGCTCAACCCAACCCCAAACCCCAAGTATGACAAGACAAGACAAGCACGACAAGGGATCACTCGCTCTAGCTTGGCGAGTGCCCTATTACCCTCTGGGCTGTGTATCACGACAAGGGATCACTCGCTCTAGCTTGGCGAGTGCCCTATTGCCCTCTGGGCTGTGTATCAGTACAAGGGATCACCCACTTACCGGTGAGTGCCCTATTGCCCGCAGGCTGTGTATCAGTACAAGGGATCACCCACTCACTGGTGAGTTCCCTATTGCCCTCAGGCTGTGCAAGACGGGACGGGACGGGACAAGACGGAAAGGGTTATTCTAGGGTGTCCACACACACGCACACACATGATAGCCCTACGATGTCAAAAGTTGTTGTTGTCAGGCTCAGACTTCGTCGTCAAGTCTGAGCCGTCAGGGGTCGTCCCGGACGCCATCATTTCACGTCCGATTCTATTTGTTCACAGTTATCAGTTCTAACCAACTAAGTCCTAAGCACGGCCAAAAGTGCAAGTGGGATACACTTTCCTGCGATGGCGAGTGTGTCGTCCTCTCGAAGCGTCTCGTCCAAGCGTCTCGTCTGTGGAAGTCTGTCTGAAATAGCGCCATGGCGACGGTGTCAGGTCTCAGTTTCATCAAATCCTATTAGGGTTCGTTTCTAGGTTATCGGGACTATCCTATTCGTCAAAAGTCACATTTTGATGTTTCAGACTAATCGACGAATCTATTCTATGTGCACAGTCAAAAATTCCGTTCGTCGATTCTAGATTTGTACAACGTTTTACTGGTGCTGGAAAGAAATTTTAGTTCAATTTGTCGACTTTTAATTTAGGGTTCAATTAGCTATTGTGGGGGTTTCTACGAGTTCGGGGGACCAACCTTTACCGGAGTTCGTCGTAGGATGGAAGTCGTGTCTGAACGGAGAACTCCTCAGCGTCAAATATGGTCCACGCACGATTTCCCAAAAGCTGAAACTTGCGACGAAGGCCTACGACGTGTTGTAACGTCGTAGACGACAATTCCACGAAGTAGAACGCCCAAGTGGGGCCCACAGCAGTGCTAGGGGTCAATGGGGGACCCACAACACTTCTGGAGAACTTGGGGGGCCCACAACAGGAGTTGGTGCGGGAGAAACGACGTTGCGACGATCGTCGCTCGGTCGGACACTAGCCGCTGCGGGGGTTTGGCTCGGTCAGACACTGCGGACGGCCTGTGCAGCGCAGCGGGGTGCGATGCAGGGGTTGATATCTCGGTCAGACACAGCCCGATGCGGAAGCGGCTGTCGGTCGGGCGCTTGGGCGGGGGCTGCAACGTTGCAACATTGCAACGGAACGGCGATGCAGAGCGGGCGTTCAGTCGGACACAGCGGATGCGGGGGGTCGGTGCGGGCTTGCGAAGCGGGGTTGCAAGCGGGCGGGAGAGCGGTGTGGAGCGGGCGAAGCTCTCGGTCAGACCGAGAGAAGTTCTCGGTCGTGTAGGGGCTTCGGTTAGGTGGCTGTGCGGTGCGGTGCGGGCGCTTGGTGCGGGGCTTGGCCTCGGTCGGTGCGGGGAAAACCAAGGAATTTCCCCGGTCGGACACTGGCGACGGCTGAACGGAGTTGCGACGAACGTCGCAAGCAAGTTTTGAGGGTTTTGTGACGGCTAGGGTTTGGGTGGCTGCGAAAATAAGCTAGCCTAGGGTTTATTTAAATAGAATAGGGGGTTTAGGGTTAGGGCTTGGGTTTATTATTAAATTAAAATAATTTAAAAATTAAAATAACTAAAATTAACTCTCCCTCACCCTCTCGGATGGATGTGTGCGGCCAAAAAAATATGGGACTTGGTCAAAAAATTATTTAGAGTGTTATTATTAAATAGGAATTTTATTATAATTAAAATACTTATAAAATTAGGTTTTAAAATTATTTAAAACTTACTCAAAATGGAAAATATGTCAAATTAAGTCCAAAAATTGTAAAATAAATATTGGGGTGATCGGGGCGACGAAAGAAAGAGAACAAAGAAGACGGATCTAAATTTCGACGTCGAGAGACGAAACTAAAAATAGAAACGTCTCGCATCAAAATAGAAAGTCGTGACGTCACATCAAATAAGATAGAATCGCGGAAGAACGACTCGAGAAATGTCGTTCCAAAATAGTTCCACAATCTAATACCCTCAGAGACGATCACAACGACATATAACACAAAAATGTTCAAAACCCAATAAAGTCTAAATTAAACACGTGCACGATCAAGAGCACGTGCACAAAGAAACTACGATCGGAAACCGACCGTTACATCCTCCCCAACTTAGAAATGATTCCGTCCTTGGAATCAACATCAAGCACTACTCGGGAAAAGATGCGGGAAGCGCTCTCTCATATCTTCCTCACGCTCCCAGGTGGACTCTCCAGGTGATCCGTGACGCCACATCACTCTCACCAGGTCGACTATCTTATTCCTCAACTGCTTCTGTCGACGGTTCAAGATCTGCACAGGCTGCTGGTTATATGTCAGGTCCGGGCGAACCGTAATCTCTGAGAAATCAACCGTGTGCGACGGATCACTGACGTACCAACGTAGCTGAGATACATGGAATACGTCGTGAACTCCCTCCAAAGACGGTGGCAGAGCAAGACGGTAGGCCACTGCTCCCACACGCTCTAGCACATCAAATGGCCCAATATACCTCGGACTCAGCTTTCCCTTCTTCCCAAAACGAATAACTCCGCGGTTCGGAGAAATCTTCAGGAAGACGTGATCTCCAGGCTGAAACTCCAAGGGTCTCCTCTTGGCATCTGCCCAATGCTTGAAACGATCCTGTGCAACTCTAAGCTTCTCCCTGATGTCTCTCACGACATCCACAGCTTCCACTATCATCTCCGGACCCAACAGCTCCCAATCTCCGATGTCATCCCAGCTCTGTGGCGATCGACATTTTCTCCCATATAAGGCAGCAAACGACGCCATGCCAATGCTCGCCTGGTAGCTGTTGTTATATGAAAACTCCATCAAGTGAAGATGGTCCTCCCACGATCCCTTCAAATCGAGCGTACAAGCTCGCAGCATATCCTCCAGAATCTGAATAGTCCTCTCCGACTGGCCATCGGTCTTTGGGTGGTACGCCGTGCTGAAACTCAGACTCGTACCCAAATTCTCCTGCAGACTTCTCTAGAACTGAGATGTGAACCTCGTATCTCTATCAGACACGATGCTCACGGGGACTCCATGTATGCATACAATCTCCTGCACGTACATGGTCTACATCACAACTAACTCAAAGAGGAAATTAAAAGAGAAGTAGAAACGAAATTTTTTTTACCTCCAGATATTTTCTCGCCAAGACTTCCGTAGACTGGCCCACTCGAAAGGGGATGAAATGCGTAGACTTAGTCAACCGATCAACGATCACCCAGACTACATCGTTCTGCCTCGGGGTCCGAGGTAAACCAGTCACGAAATCCATCGTAATGTGTTGCCACTTCCACTCCGGAATAGGAAGCGGTTGCAGCAACCCAACAGTACGATGGTGCTCAGCCTTCACCTGTTGGCATATCAAACACTTGGCAATGCTCCGTGCCACACTCCTCTTCTTGACAATCCACCAATAGTTTAGACGGAGGTCCTTATACATCTTGGTGCCTCCAGGATGTATGAATATGGCGAGCTATAAGCCTCGCTCAACAGCTCCTCACGAACATCACCTGCAGGTACACAGAGCCTACTGCCGTACCACAGCGAACCATCCTCATGAATCACGGACTCCGTCCGTAGTCCAGCTTCAACCTGCCTCCTGATCCTCTGCAGTTTTGGATCTCCTGCCCGTGCTGCCTTGATCTGATCTACGATCGTGGACTGAATCTGCAAATTCATGAATGAATGAACTACACCAGGTAGGACAACCTCCAAATCCAGCTCTCTCAGCTCCTGCTGAATCCTCCAGTCGGCAGCATGTATCATAGCAGCGGGAAGTCTACTCAAAGCATCTGGCACCACGTTCACCTTCCCCGGATGATACTGCAAGTCAATCTCTTAGTCAGCCATGAGCTCTAACCATCGCCTCTGACGCATGTTGAGCTCATTCTGTGTAAAAATGTACTTCAAGCTCTTGTGATCGGTGAAAATCTTCACACTCTCACCTAACAAGAAGTGCCTCCAAATCTTCAGTGCAAAAATCACTGCTGCCAACTCCAGATCGTGCGTCGGGTAATTCTTCTCATGAGTCCTCAACTGACGAGAAGCATACACGACCACGTGGCCATGCTGATGCAAGACGCATCCCAGGCCCTTTCCTGATGCATCACAATATACTTCGAAGCCTCTGCTTCGATCCGGTACTGCCAACACCGGAGCTGTGGTCAATCTCACCTTCAAGATACTGAAGGCCTCCTCACAAGCATCTGACCAAAGAAACTCCACGTCCTTCCTTGTCAGCTTCGTCATCAGCTCTGCAATCTTCGAGAAATCCTTGATGAACCGCCGATAATAGCCTGCTAAACCAAGGAAGCTCCTGATGTCTGATGCTGACTGCGGAGTCGGCCAATCTCTGACTGCTCTGACCTTCTTCGGATCCATAGATATGCCATCACCGGACACCACGTGCCCCAGGAATGCGACTCTGTCCAGCCAGAACTCGCACTTGCTATACTTGGCATAAAGCTTGTGTCGCCTCAACGTCTCCAGCACTGTCCTCAGATGACAGATGTGCTCCTCCTCAGACTTCGAATAAATAAGAATGTCATCAATGAAGATAACGACAAACTTATCCAGGAAGTCGTAGAAAATCAAGTTCATCAAATTCATGAACACAGCTGGAGCATTGGTCACGCCAAACGGCATGAGCACGAACTCATAATGTCCGTACTTCGTCCGGAAAGCTGTCTTCGGAACATCATCCTTCTTCACCTTCAACTGATGGTATCCGCTCCTCAAGTCCAACTTCGAGAAGACTCTCGAACCTCCAAGCTGATCAAAGATATCGTCGATGCGCGGCAGCGGATACTTATTCTTCACGGTTACAGCATTCAGCCCTCGATAGTCCACGCACATCCTGCGGGACCCATCCTTCTTCTTCACGAGCAAAACTGGTGTACCCCATGGTGACACACTAGGGTGGATGCAACCCTTCTGCAGCAACTCATCTAACTGCTTCCGCAGCTCCTCGAGCTCAGTGGGAGCCATACGGTACGGCGCCTTCGATATCGGTTGCGCTCCCGGCATAAGATCAATACTAAACTCTAAAGCTCTGTCGGGTGGCAAACCTGAGATATCCTCTGGGAAGATGTCGTCGAAGTCTCTGACGACTGCTGGTCACTCGATCTCCATCTCCATCTGCATAGTTGCAACAATCGGCACCTTCGGCTTGGCCCGATATCTGATGGGCCCAAGCGACTCATCTTTGCTGCGGAACTTGAACTCCGGATGGCATGGAATTCGGAACACCACCCTCTTGCTGTGGCAGTCGATCGAGGCATGGAAATCTCCCAACCAATCGATGCCAAGAATGACATCGAAGTGTGGCAGATCGTGGACAATGAAATCTACAAAGAGCTCGTGTCCACTGACCACCAAAGAAATCGATCGACATCCCAAGTTCACTGTCACCATTCCGTTCCCTGTGGTGATGTCCCAACACTTAGGAAGTGTATGGGTAGGAATGGAGTGCTTTGTTACAAACCTCCGGGATATGATGCACATAGATGCACCGGAGTCGAACAAAGCCAAGGCCAGGTGAGAGGACACTAGAATGGTGCCTAAGATATAAAGAACTACGGTCAAACCAAGCTACTCTAACAAACAAGTCAACAAACAACATGAATAATAAGATCTAACTATAAAAGAAAGACTAGAATCAAGAGTTACCTGCAATAACTCCATCCAGCTCCTCAGTCTCAATAGCTGTCATGGTGTAAGCCGGCCTCTGGGGCTGCGCTGCTCTCTGAAACATCTGCCTCTGTGGCACCAAGGGTGGTCCACGAATAGCAGGTCCTCTCTGAACTGGAGCAGGCGCTCTCATCTGCAGCGGGGCTGGCGCTCCAACTACAGCATGACGAGCTCTCGGACAATCCTTCGCAGCATGCGAGGCATCTCCACAAACTAAGCATAGTCCCATCTTCTTCCTGCAGTTGGCCTGAACGTGTCCAGGCTTTCCGCAGAAGTGGCACGGGCCCTTGCCCTGAATCTGAACTGGTGCTCCAGGCCTCTTGAATGGCACCGTCTGAACTGGCCTCATCGTCGGCCTAGCAGGTGGCCGGTACTGCTCCATAGGATGCTTCCCTTTATCAGCTGAAGGGTCAGGCAGAAGAGCTATGATCTCATGATTCTTCACATCATCTAGCACCTCCCTTATAGTCGTGAAATTCACCGAAGACATAGAAGCCTGAATCTTCGGACGCAGTCCCTGACGAAAGCAATCAGCTCGCTTCTCCTCCTACCTTACCATATGCGGGGCAAAACGACTCAGCATCTCGAACTCAGCTTCATACTCCTCGACAGTCATATCCCCCTGTTTCAGATCTATAAACTTGCTCAACAGCTCCCTCCTAGCAGACTTGGTGAAATACTTGTCCTTGAACATCGATCTGAAGGTCTTCCTATCCACTGGCTTCTCAAGACGCCTCTCCTCGATGCGCCACCAGTTCCTTGCATTCTCCATCAGTTGCATCTTCTCTATCTCCACTCGGGTATCATCAGGAATCTTCGCAGCAACTAACTTCTCCTCCATGCTCTGGATCCACTCGTCAGCAGCTAAGGGGTCCCTCCTTCCCCGAAAATGTCCTCGGCTGGAGCTCATTGAACTGCTTCACTCCTGGAGCAGCTTGTAGGGTAGGCGGAGGTGGTGGTGGTGCAACTGGAATAGCCTGGGCAGCACGCTGGGACTGCTGAACCAACTGATGCTGAACATCCAGCATCTCTCTCATCACACCCAGAAATT
The DNA here is from genome assembly GCA_030789695.1 of Scilla litardierei. Lineage (NCBI taxonomy): Eukaryota > Viridiplantae > Streptophyta > Magnoliopsida > Asparagales > Asparagaceae > Scilla > Scilla litardierei. The sequence goes on from CM061134.1 coordinate 165,419,848, forward strand.
GACGGAACTCTCCGCCCTGATCCTTCGGAACTCCATCCCCTGAGCTCCCCGATCAGGTAGTACGTCTTCCTGCCATCCTATTGACAGAAGATATAGATTAGACTCGTACAATTACTGGATGATAATAAAATGAAGTTCAATACTTCGATTGTTCCATATTCGCAGAAGGATGGGACCTGCATGGGCCACCACTAAAACATGTCACGCTCCGCTTCCCCAAAGTATGGAGTCGAAGCGTGACTAAGGCCCGCTTAGGCCGGGGCTGAGAGCCCAGACCCAATAAGCGTCTGTGGTATTCCAAAACGAAGGAACAGGTCCATGCATGTTAGTATGGAACAACAAAAGTACTGAAAAGAGATATCATTTCATTTTATTCCAAATATAACATCCAAAGTACGGAAAGTCTAAAACGTCGGAAACGGCTACAACTGCAGAAAGGAAACTACCGGCGCACGCACCCAACCTAGTCAAGAAAACAAAAGGTGCTACACACCCAATCTAAACTGGGAAAGAAACTCTGGATTGGCAACGAGAGGCCTCTAACTCTGGTCCTCCTCTGGGTCGTACTCCGGATCAACGTCCTCCAGCTCCACGTCTGCTGACAAGTCCGCCTCGTCGACGTACTCTGGCTCAACACCTGACGTACAGCACCAAAGAAGGAAACTGTACGTCAGGTAAAGTCTACAAAAAGGTGTTAGACTCTACTGCAAGTGTATCAACTTTTAGACAACGATTTACTAGTTGATTAGCATGTTGGGGTTATAACTGAGTAACAAAAAGAAGTAACGCAGCAGAAAAGTAAATCGTAGCAAGTAGTAGTCGTAGCGTGTGCTACCAGCTACGGGACTAACATACAGGTGTCAAGACAAGTCGGGACGGGACGGGACAAGACAAGACAAGACAAGTGAGACACGAAAGGGTTCACGCCTTACGGTTCGAGGGGGATCAGACCCTCTTACCGTGCGCACGCTCAACCCAACCCCAAACCCCAAGTATGACAAGACAAGACAAGCACGACAAGGGATCACTCGCTCTAGCTTGGCGAGTGCCCTATTGCCCTCTGGGCTGTGTATCACGACAAGGGATCACTCGCTCTAGCTTGGCGAGTGCCCTATTGCCCTCTGGGCTGTGTATCAGTACAAGGGATCACCCACTCACCGGTGAGTGCCCTATTGCCCGCAGGCTGTGTATCAGTACAAGGGATCACCCACTCACTGGTGAGTGCCCTATTGCCCGCAGGCTGTGCAAGACGGGACGGGACGGGATAAGACGGGAAGGGTTATTCTAGGGTGTCCACACACACGCACACACATGATAGCCCTACGATGTCAAAAGTTGTTGTTGTCAGGCTCAGACTTCGTCGTCAAGTCTGAGCCGTCAGGGGTCGTCCCGGACGCCATCATTTCACGTCCGGTTCTATTTGTTCACAGTTATCAGTTCTAACCAACTAAGGCCTAAGCACGGCCAAAAGTGCAAGTGGGATACACTTGCCTACGATGGCGAGTGTGTCGTCCTCTCGAAGCGTCTCGTCCAAGCGTCTCGTCCACGGAAGTCCGTCTGAAATAGCGCCATGGCGACGGTGTCAGGTCTCAATTTCATCAAATCCTATTAGGGTTCGTTTCTAGGTTATCGGGACTATCCTATTCGTCAAAAGTCATATTTTGATGTTTCAGCCTAATCGACGAATCTATCCTATGTGCACAGACAAAAAGCCCGTTTGTCGATTCTAGATTTGTACAACGTTTTACTGGTGCTGGAAAGAAATTTTAGTTCAATTTGTCGACTTTTAATTTAGGGTTCAATTAGCTATTGTGGGGGTTTCTACGAGTTCGGGGGACCAACCTTTACCGGAGTTCGTCGTAGGATGGAAGTCGTGTCTGAACGGAGAACTCCTCAGCGTCAAATCTGGTCCACGCACGATTTCCCAAAAGCTGAAACTTGCGACGAAGGCCTACGACGTGTCGTAACGTCGTAGACGGCAATTCCACGAAGTAGAACACCCAAGTGGGGCCCACAGCAGTGCTAGGGGTCAATGGGGGACCCACAACACTTCTGGAGAACTTGGGGGGCCCACAACAGGAGTTGGTGCGGGAGAAACGACGTTGCGATGATCGTCGCTCGGTCGGACACTAGCCGCTGTGGGGGTTTGGCTCGGTCAGACACTGCGGACGGCATGTGCAGCGCAGCGGGGTGCAATGCGGGGGTTGATCTCTCGGTCAGACACAGCCCGATACAGAAGCGGTTGTCGGTCGGGCGCTTGGGCGGGGGCTGCAACGTTGCAACATTGCAACGGAGCGGCGATGCGGAGCGGGCCTTCGGTCGGACACAGCGGATGCGGGGGGTCGGTGCGGGCTTGCGAAGCAGGGTTGCAAGCGGGCAGGAGAGCGGTGCGGAGCGGGCGAAGCTCTCGGTCAGACCGAGAGAAGTTCTCGGTCGTGCGGGGGCTTCGATCGGGTGGCTGTGCGGTGCAGAGCGGGCGCTTGGTGCGGGGCTTGGCCTCGGTCGGTGCGGGGAAAACCAAGGAATTTCCCCGGTCGGACACTGGCGGCGGCTGAACGGAGTTGCGACGAACGTCGCAAGCAAGTTTTGATGGTTTTGTGACGGCTAGGGTTTGGGTGGCTGCGAAAATAAGCTAGCCTAGGGTTTATTTAAATAGAATAGGGGGTTTAGGGTTAGGGCTTGGGTTTATTATTAAATTAAAATAATTTAAAAATTAAAATAACTAAAATTAACTCTCCCTCACCCTCTCGGATGGATGTGTGCGGCCAAAAAAATATGGGACTTGGTCAAAAAATTATTTAGAGTGTTATTATTAAATAGGAATTTTATTATAATTAAAATACTTATAAAATTAGGTTTTAAAATTATTTAAAACTTACTCAAAATAGAAAATAGGTCAAATTAAGTCCAAAAATTATAAAATAAATATTGGGGTGATCGGGGCGACGAAAGAAAGAGAACAAAGAAGACGGATCTAAATTTCGACGTCGAGAGACGAAACTAAAAATAGAAACGTCTCGCGTCAAAATAGAAAGTCGTGACGTCACATCAAATAAGATAGAATCGTGGAAGAACGACTCGAGAAATGTCGTTCCAAAATAGTTCCACAATCTAATACCCTCAGAGAAGATCACAACGACATATCACACAAAAATGTTCAAAAACCAATAAAGTCTAAATTAAACACGTGCACGATCAAGAGCATGTGCACAAAGAAGGTACGATCGAAAACCGACCGTTACATGTCGTCTTCTGGAGGACCTGTTGTTGAGCACAAGAAGGAGTTAGGTATTCGAGTATAGCAATTGCTGCACATTGATGTGCACTCACGTAAACAGTGTGGGTGCCATGGCTCAAGGTGGGCGAGAGGTAGTTCGTCTAAGGGATCATCTAGAGTACGCACCGACCCAACAATTCAGAGATGATCAAGAAGTAGAGGATCTCACAGAGATCGTGTTGGTGCTGTGGTGAAGTCCTATTGGAGAGTCAATAGCAGAAAACCTATATGACATGAAATCCAAAGGCAATTAGTTGAAGACGTTGAAGCTGGATGAAGATGTTGCTCTCACTTCATGTTTGGGGAAGGCAGTGCCCGATGTTTCCTTAGATGGTATAGGCAGATCAACTCGGGCGACTATTATGGAGTGCAGCTATGGATCGACTTTGGTTAATTTGGGTGAGACATGTTTGGTGTTAATGCAATCGATGATGGAGCATAAAGCCGTGGTGTCAACCTCAAAGAGAGAGACCTCCATAAGAAAGGTGGAGAAGATGGTTCAGTTATCCGATCTCAAGGGGAGTTTGGACTCGAAAAAATCTCTTGCAGCGTTGATGTGCCGAAGGGTCAATTCCCGATGACAGGTTGGTGTTTTCTTGATCAGATAGAGAGGTCTAGAATCTGGGTAGAGCCGTGAAATGTCTGGATATGACATGGTTTGATGAATGAAGTTTGAAGTAGGGTTGAGTTTGTTGATATATGCTTCAAATTCATTATTTGGATTTTGACACGACCGTGTCAAGTTTTTAAATTCTGCCAAATTCTGGGCAGGCTGTGGCATGGCCGTGCACTATGTGCAAAGCTGCACAAGCACTTTTTGCAAGTGTGACACGGCCGTGCCGATTCTTGCACGGCCGTGTTGACTGAAGATGGGCCAAACATGACTTTTGAGTTAGGTTTTTGATCAAAAACCTAATCTAATCAGATGGATAAGATTCCACACGACCCTTATGACTATTTAAACCCTTCCTAGGGTTTATTTTGTAGAGCGTGCATGCCGTCATCAAGTTTCTTCTTTCTCGCGTGTCTTGGAGTTTTGGGGCATGATTTGGTATGTGGCTTCTTGTGATTTCTTTTGAAATTCATTGTAATCTTCTTCTTGGGATCTCTCTTTTCGAGATGGGGGATTATTTGTGAGATTTTTGTTTTCTTCTCTTTTGATGAGATTTAAGATCTCCTTTGAGTTTGGTGAGAAGAGTTTGGACTCCAAGATTGTAGTTATTGGTGCTCTCTTTTGTTGATGAAGATTAAAGGAGTTGGTGTAATTCTCTCTAATCATATTAATAGAAACTGTCATCGGGAAGATGGATGTAGACGCCGTTAGTGGGTTGAACTAAGGTAAACTCTGTATCGCTTGATTTGTTGCTTTCCTGCGTTCGTTACTTTTCATCGTGCTTATTTTGGTTGGATATTTTGATATTGTGGTTTATCTCTGAAAGATCGTAGCGTAATGATTGTTGAGGAGCTATCTGACTCTAGGCTTTGCTTTCACTGTCAATTTATTGGCGTGTAATTTCAACCCAACACCTCTAATATATAAAATGGACATCCATTTATGGAATTTTATTCTGGCACATCTCAACTTGCCTCTTTTTTGTTATACGGAGGCGGATTTGGGTGAATTTCTCGGATGATCTAACGAGTACATGTGTGTTTTGCCTCTTTCATGTCCCTAATCTTATTTCATGGTATTCCAACAAAGAAAAAGTGGTCTCTCGGTTCTCCACAGAGGCCAATATTAGGCAGTTGCTTGCAACAATAGAAATCTCGTGGTTCTTATTTGTATTTCGTGAACTTCAGCTAAGATGTTACTCTGCTCCTACCACTTATAGCGACAACCTAAGTGCATTGCAATTAGCTACCAACCTAATTCTACATGCTGGCACGAAAAGCATTGAGATTGATTATCACTTCATACATGATAAGGTCATGAAAAGGCAATAGAATGTCGATTATATTCTATCCTCGGACCAACTTCATGATCCCCTCACCAAGGCACTACATATTCAATAGTTTCTCGAGCTGAGAAGCAAATTTATTGTTCTTCCCTGCATCAAAGTTTGAGGGGAGGATGTGAAGGAGTTAAGTGAGTTAGGGGAAAATAGAAACTAACTGAGGATTAATTGTGTATTAGTTATAGTGAGCGTATCAATCCACACAAGTCAGTTAGTAAAGATATAAATTAATTGAGGATTCGTTCTGTATTACTACTTCTATAAATAGGTGGTTGATATACATTTTGTGACATATAAGAAATATACTAAGAAAGCCCATTACTGATATATTCCTCTCCTTTTCCTTTTATCAATTACAATGAACATGCAAACCAGATACATAAACATTGTAGAATAAAAAGGTTAAAAATCAGTCAAGCGCCAAAATGAAAATTTCAAAAAATGTGAAGTATGTTATGAATATCCTATCTTGTATAGATTAGGAGTCTGTATTTGATTCAAATATTGTATCATATACATGTATGAATTCTCACAATCCCCAATAAATAAAGGTCTATGGTCTCTCCCAGAAATGAATTTACAACACATTAGCAGCATGATCCTCCTGACAGAGAGGGCCCAGACGTTGTGAAAGCTTGAAAGGGCAACAGAGGATTGCCTGCACGGACAAGAAATCAAAGCATATACATCTGTTTTTCTTTGATCTCGAGGTACACTTAAAAACCTTGCAATTTTTATTCATGAATTGCCTAGATCGAAATATATAGAAATCTATCGAGGAAGATCAAAACAAAAAAAAAATTATGGGTAAGGTCAGAAGCCACCAGCCACCAGCCTAACCCCTAATGAGGAGAGGACAGCGGCCTCTGGCCGCCAACCCCTGGGGTGCGGCCACACGGCATCCATATCCCATCAGCTGATTGTAAACAAACTAAAAACCAGTAAGATCGGCCAACCGGCGACCCCTTTTGTCACTGGCTACCACCCTTCTGCTGCTGCCTCAATAACGGTTGTACACCATCGTCAACAACAATGGTGAAAAACAACAACCCTGGCACCTAGGGTTCTCAAGAAAAAATCATTACAACAGGGGCTCTTGGCCGCCAGCACTCCACCGCCGCCTTAGCGACGGGGTGTCGTTTCCATAGGCAGCGGTGTCCCTCTGAACCCCCACACTACCCTGTCGTGCTACCACTACCAGTAGCGACGGCTGCACCCCTCTGATCAATAACTCAAAAAAAATTCTCTTATGGGCTGAAGCTTGCAGCTTCGCTGCGGCTCTAGGTCCACAAACGAAAAACATTTGAGTACAGACCTGAAGCCCGCAAGGAAAGCCCGTGGGCCCGTCAAAAAAATCATAAAAACTTTGGGCAATAATTAAACCGCCTACTGGTCGAAGCCCGTAGCGTCGGGTTATTGGCTTTGGGCCGCTGGCTTCTTCAATCAAAAAAGAGGTAATTGGGGGTTGCGGGATTCAACCCGCATCAACTAAACAAAAAGAATAAAATGGGGATTTTTTGGTGGCTTGCATGCCTTTTGGCCCCCAAAGAAAAACAAGTAAAAAGAGGGGAAAGAGAACAAAGAAGAAGAAAGGGGTAGGAGATATAAAATAAATAATAATAATTGGGCATTGCTTAGTTTTTCAAAAAAAATTGAAGTAGACTCCTATTGGCCCGAACCATCTGCTTCCACCACAGACCTAAAAATTACATTTTTAGGTTGTATTCCAAAGAAATTTCAGGGGTATGTTACATAATACAACAAGTATTATTAGCAGGAATACAACTCTAATTATAATATAAGTGCATTGTTTAGTTTTTAATTTTCTGAATTAGACCTTAAGTACATAATTTATTCTCAGCTTATTATTCATCTAGGATGCCCTTTTTGAGAATTATATTAATATACTTTATATCACATACTATCTGTCATGTGTTAGGCATATTTTATACACGTTTTCCACCCCTTCACCCCCACATTTTTCACGTTTATTTTATATCATCCTCGCTATTTTGCCCGTTTTTACACATTTTTATACATTTGATGCTTTGGGATGTATTTTGTGCGTTTCAGGGAATTCGGGCATACATCGATACAAATTGGTGTTAAAGGAAGCATGCATGGGAGAGAAGACAGCGGAAAATAACGAAGATCGGAGGCTAAAGTGAGAAGAAGAGGGCCAAAATGCAGGCGACACGGCCGTGCGTGCACACTCACGGACATGTCAACGTATCGGCCCAAGGAGGAGATCTGCAGTTCAGCGGCACGGTCGTGCCACACCACTGTGTCAGAATTAATACAGAGCGATGACTACTGACATAGCCATGCAACACAGCCATGTCACTGGAGTTGCTGGGAGCTAAAGGCGGCACGGCCGTGTCGATTTGCGACATGGCCGTGTCATTATCGAGAGCAAAAGAGCCAGAACTTCAAAGAGTTTCTGCTCTAAATCCCGAGATATTTCTCCCCTAAACTATTTTTTAGTTGTATAGCATGTTGTGATGATTCCAATGCATATTTATTTGTAATTTTCTGAGTTTGGATTGATTTTTTATAATTTCTGGAAGTCGGGGCTGTGAAGCTGGAATTTTGACATGACACGGCCGTGCTGCCACTTTTTAGCACGGCCGTGTCACTACAAATTACAGTTTTCAGAAAATGAAATTGCAACATGGCCGTTGACGTGCGTTTATATTTCATTTATTCACGCACGTTTTCTTTTGTGTTTTTCCGTCATTTTCCGTCGTCTCGTACCCGTTTTCTCGTATTTTCTTGTTTTCTTTCACTTCTCCGTGTTTTTACGTATTTGCAGGAGTTTGCCAGCATAGGGACGTTTAACAACGATATCATAATTCCCCGGAGCAACGGGAGGAGTCACGCGTGATCCAGGGGGCCAAACGACGAAGATCTCTATCTTTCAGCCCCCACCCGATCGGTTGGACACAGCCAACCGATCGGGTGATGCACGCGTACACGACCCGGTCAGTCGCTGAAGCAACGAAAGTGTCAACCGACTGAGTCGCTGACCGGTTCAACCGACTGTTCTCTCTGGAAATTGGAGCTGAAACTCAACCGATCGGGTGAACTTCACCCGATCGGTTCACCTGAAGCCGTTTCCCCGAAGAAGATGACCCGGAGAGCTCACCCGGTGGCCGGCTGACCGTGCCAAAATATCGCAAGTCTCTGTCTATTTGGGCAACAACTCCAACCGCTCGGTTGATTTATCAACCGATCGGTTCACCCGATGAGCTTAAGATCCAAACGACGAGTATCTTCCATCAACCGACCGTGTCGCCTGACCGGGTGAAATGCTGAAGATTGCTGCCGAAGTTCGCAGCAGGTCACCCGATCGGGTGATTCTTCACCCGATCGGGTGATGTCGTTTTCTATAAATAGAGACCCTAGGTTTCCAGAAACGTGGAGAGTTGTTATTTTGCTGTTTTCTCTCTCTTGACGGCTGTAATTTTCTAGATATTTGTAAGTTGTCTGATCTTTACCAAACTTTAATATAGTGTTATTTGCATTGCTCTTACTACTTTCCAATCGCCTGATCATGCTTTTAACGGTCGATTTCGATTTAGATTGCTTTTTACCTAACATGTGTGAGTAGTTCCCAAATCTGGGATTTTGGTGGAAACCCCTTCGTGGGTTCTCCCCGATGCGTCCATAGGACTAGGAAATCGATAGGGATTAGGAATCTATCGGTTACGCTGGGTGTTTCATTGTCATCGGCGGGAAAAAGACCGCCTTTGACCATTGGGCCAAGGGGGAATAAACTTGGAGGTTGACTCCCTAGCCATAGCTCACGCCCTTAGCGTAGACATCGAAACCTAGCACGCGGGAGCGGCAGGATGAGATGTTGGGAGTTATCGTTGCGAGCTTAGTGCTCCCGGAGTCGGTCAGTGTTAATGGACATGGGAATGCCCACTGACCGAACCCGGGTATTCCGGCGTATCATCCTAGGCACCGACCAGAATATCAGGCCCATGGGACGCCTGTATCACTTTTAGAGGCAACGTCTCACCATTAGACCCTAATTCCGATCGTTTTCCTACCCGTAGGCCGTGTTGGCGAGAATCGCACGATAGGGTGGAAACCGAAGTCCCGGGTTTCCCTTTATATTGTTTATCCCTCGCATTCTATCTTTCGTGACAGCCCATCTACCGATTCAGGCTAGCTCACCCATGGGGTGAATCCGGTCCTTTCTGACACAAGCACAACCACGCCTCCCTGAGTTCGACCCCCAAGCCACTCTACAACACCGTGCACTTGCGGTTATAAATATTTAAATCTCATGCCCCCTATCATATATTGCACACATCTGACACGCACAAAACGGGGACGTCAAGCTTTATGGCGCCGTTGTCGGGGAGGCAACGTGCTTGTTATTTTAGGATCTCATGAACCCTTGAGTCTAGCTCTCATCTCTATCTCGCGATAATTTTCACATTCTTCTTTTTTGTTTTTATTTTCTTATTTTTGTTTTATAATTTATCTGTTTCTTTCCCACTTTTCGCTTCACGGGTGTTTGTTGCTTTTCATGCACATAAGTTCAAGGAGTCTCGACGACTTGATTCCTGTTGATCCGGAGATAAACGCCACCCTAAGGCGTTTAGCCGCAGAGAAGCGAAGAAGAGAAGAGCCCGAAGACATGGGGGAGAACACCCCACCTCACAAGTTCCTGCTGGAGTACTCGATGCCATCCATCGAGTCCACCTCCGCCATCCGTCCTCATGCTATTACGGCACAAAGCTTCGAGCTTAAGCCGTCTTTGGTGACGTGGATCCAGCAGGATTAATTCTCGGGTGCACCCATGGAGAGCCCCATCGAACATTTGGACTCCTTCTTGGAGAAATGTGACACCTTCCAGATAAATGGTGTCACGACTGAGGCGATCCATCTGAAGCTATTCCCCTTCTCTCTGCAAGATAAGGCCAAGCTGTGGCTACGGGGAAGGACCCGAATACGTTCAACACTTGGGAGAAGCTTTCAAACGCTTTTCTGACGAAATTATTTCCTCTGGGGAAGACCATGAAGCTGAGGAGTGAGATCTCCTCATTCTCCCAAGCCAGCCACGAGTCCCTGCATGAAGCTTGGACAAGATTTAAGGAGATGCAGTGAAGATGCCCTCATCACGAGCTTCCCAAGTGGCAGATAATCAATCTGTTCTATAACGGATTGAGGGACGACTTGAAGTCTTCAATGGACGCCGCGGCTGGGGGGGGTCCTTCATGTCCAGAAGTGAGGAAGATGCCGGGAACATTCTAGAAAATATGGCATCAAACAATGAGCAGTGGTGTGACAAGAGAGCCACACCTAGATCTGGGGGTATCCACAGGGTCGAGGACGTCGACAAACTATCCAGCAAGTTCGACTTGCTGTCGACCCAGATCTCCGCGCTAATGGTAGGAGCCGGTGGCGCCGGTACACAACATATTGCGGCGGTGGAATCCGAAGTCATGGGAGACTTCGAGGGTGGTGACATCTCACCACCGTTGGACCATGCGAGCGCACTATTCTACAATCCTACAGAAAATGCGCCGTATCCACCACGGACTAGCTCCAATCCGGCCTACTCTCCAAATAACCGGAACCACCCCAACCTTAGCTACCGGGCGCCGTATCAACAGCCGCCTCCTCAGCAACAACATCAGCTAATATATCAGCTGGCTAGGCCTCAGCAACAGCAGTTTCAGCAGCAGCAGTTTCAGCAGCAGCAGCCTCCACAACAGTATCAGCAATATGCTCCCAGGAATCAGCAACCCATTCAGCAGCAGTAGCAATATGACCAGCAGAGGGCCATCTCTCCGGTTGAGTCCCTCTTGACTCAATACATCACCAACCAGGAGAAGATAGATTTGAAGCTGGAGATGGGGCAGAGAGCTCTCACTGATCAGGTAACCCAGCTGGGGTTACAAGTGGCAAATCTTCAGAGGCCGCAGAATCTATTACCGCCACAACCTGAAGTGAACCCGAGGGGAGCAAATCAGACTTTGGCACTCACGCATGAGAATGCAAATGTGTCCTCTATCGTATTGAGGAGCGGGACACGAATCCCCACAAGAGTGCCCCCCAAGAAACTGGAAGCGCCGTTGGTCGTAGAACGACCAATTGAAAAATTGAATGAAGACTGTGCTTCGTCGCTAAAGCAAACGACTCCGGAGGGAGTCCCTGAAGAGTATAAAGCAAACATTTATACGAGATTCTTTTACCTTTTCTGTACCTTCATGAATTACCTGAAGAGTATGCCAAATTTGATGTGCTGTCTCACATTGGGAGACTCGATTGAACTCATTTCCTGTAACAGCGCAAAACAAGGCATTCATTGCTTTTGCATTGAGATTAGCTCTCTTCTTGTCGTCGATAGACCATTTTCCAAACTCAACGTCGGTGGGTGCGATGTACGGGACTTTGGTGATAGTCCAGGCTTCAATGTCCAATGACTCTAGGTGAGTCTTCATTCGGATCTTCCAGCTGGCGTAGTTGGTTCCGTTGAATAGAGGTGGTCGCATAGTGTTCAGTCCTTCGGAGTGAAAAGATGTTGATGCCATCACTATTGTAGCCTCGCTCTGATACCAAGTGTTGGATCCTGTGGATGGCAAGCAACACTAGAAGGGGGGTTGAATAGTGTTGATCAAATACTAAAATTTTTCGCTCAACGATATTAACACAAATAAATCCCTTCTAATGTTGCCTAAGAAACCAAGTAGAGTGATCTACGCTTGGTTCTTAATCAACAATATAATTTTAAAGTGCACAGCGAATTTTCACAGCAGGTAGTCGACTCCTTATGAGCAGTAGTCGACTCCCAGAGAATATGTTAGGACAAATAAGATTATAAATATGAATTTCAGCGTATATAGATAAAATTGATCTTTGCTGTAAATAGAAGATATGAATGAAAAGATAATCAAACACAGATCAACAATCGCAAACAAAAGGATTTTATCCTGGTTCCCCGCAACCCGGGTACGTCCAGTCCCCGACCAATCCGGTACGAGATTTCCACTATCTGCCTTGGCAAATACAAGCACCTAACTTCACTTGTTAGGATTTCCAACGACCTAGCCTTGACCAGGATTTCCGAACGCAACACCTAGACTTGTCTAGGGTTTTACCCTTGCCTCACAAACCGAGGACTTTCCAACTGGCAACAACTAGACTTGTCTAGTGTTCCAACAATTAACACAATAAGAGATTTGTTCAATACTCTACAATAAATGATAGAGATTGAAAATACACCCGATTCTATAGCCAATCAAATGATAGACAATTGTGTAGTGGCTTAATAGAATGATAGTCTAGATCACACAAAGATACGAGATAAGTTCTTTGTGATCTAGAGCTTTTTCAAAAATCCTTCAAATAAAATTAGAGAGAAATAATAGAAGGGATTTTGAAAAACAATTTAGCCAATAGAAAATAATAATATGATCTTAAAAAAGATGAGAAAATATTGCAAGATCAAAACTGAATTTAAATTGGCTAGAGAGAAAAATTAGAGGGCTTTGATTCACGAGAGCTTTTACGAATTTTGATTTTCAATGTTGTGTTTTTCACAAAAGAATTTAGCTCTATTTATAGGGAAAAACTGAGATTTGAATTTCAAATTTCGTTTGACTTTTGTCCCAAAAATTTTGGAGTAAATTGCTCAAAAGATTTTAAAATTCGAATTCAAAACGTCTGAAAATTTCCAGCAGGTAGTCGACTCCCTCATATAGGTAGTCGACTCCCAGAGGAGTCTAGGAAATTTTCATCCCTGACAAGTAGTCGACTCCCTACTTTTGGTAGTCGACTCCCAGAGGAGTTTTTCCTGTTGTTCTAGTCAAAAAGGGTAGTTAGCTCCAGGGTGCGTGGAGTTTCACTACGAGAATTATGAAGTGACTGGAAAAGCTCTTGAAAACTATTTTGAAGATAGTTAAAAATTATTTCGAAATCATTTGTGTGTGTGTGTGTTGTCTATTTGATATGGCTTTGACAAATACCCTAAAAGACACGACACACTCACACTAGACTCTGAACATGTCTTCGGAAGTTTAGTCAACTTGATGAAGTGAAGGTGAGCTTCTCTTTGAGCTTCTTGTTCTGTTTGAGCTTGAGCTTCATCACTTGAGTTTAGTCATGTTCGTCTTTGTCGTGGAGTATTGATGCGTGCTTCTTGGAGTATTAGTAGAGCTTCACGAAATCTGCATACTTAAAGTGTAGTGTAGTTAGTACACTAAGTATTCATTTGGTGTGCTCATCATCAAAATCACTTGGGGGTGGAATTCAATTTCCATCAAAGTATGGCAAATTCTTTGTCATGGTCAAGGATCTAAGCTTGCAAATCCCCTTCCTTGAAGCTATAGAGACCATACCATCCTACGCGAAATTCCTCAAGGATTTGGTGACAAAGGGGTCGAGAAAGGAGAAGGTCGTTCTGACGGCGGAATGTAGTGCTCTCATCCAGCGAGCAAATCCGCCTAAGCTTAAAGACCAGGGGAGCTTCTCTATCCCTTGTGCGATCGGGGAGGTAAAGATCCATCGCGTGCTCGTCGATCTTGGAGCGAACGTCAGTTTAATGCCCTTGTCGCTATATAAGAGGATAGGGATGGGCGATTTGGAGCCCACCGGTATGACCCTACAGCTTGCAGACTGTTCGGTCAAATATCCGGTGGGTGTTGTAGATGACCTCCCTGTCAACGTAAGAGTGGTGCATGTACCGGTGGACTTCGTCGTCATGGACATGCCTGAAGATGCACACACCCCCATCATCCTTGGATGGCCATTCATGGCCACTGCCGGCGTTTTATTAGATGTGAAGAATGGAAAGCTTTCCCTTAATGTCGGCAACGAAAAAGTCGAGTTCGACTTAGGGTTGTCAATGAAGCACCCCAATCCCCCGGATGATCCAAGATGCAACATCCTGGAGTTAGAAGAAGAGAGAGTTATGGAGGCAAGCTCCTGGGAAATTCTTTCAATAAATCCCCCCGATAGCTTGGGGAACTTAGAAGAACCAGTCGGCCTGAAGAAATATGACGTTGCTGGGAAAGCGGATGCGGCACACAAGGTCCCTCCCGGATTTCAAAATGCTCCTCCGACGAGGAGGAAAGGGAAAGAGCCCATGGGGCTCACCGGAGAAGAGATTCGGATCCTGAAACGAGTGGCGGTAGACGCCAATATAAGGGAGAAGCCCCCGGATCCCGTCAACAAAGGGAGGGTCGTCGAGCAAGTTTTCTTGTCGCCGCCGACGATACCGAAGGCCGCCAACTCTGAATCCGAAGCGATGCCGACTTTAGGACATTACCCCCGTCCACCTTGAATATCATCTACGGGTGTCGAGCAAACGACGTTAAACAAAAGCGCTTCATGGGAGGCAACACATGCTCTAAACTCTTATCTTCGGTTTTAGGATTGTATTATCTTTATTTTTTCTACTTTAATAATTAAATTCAGCCGCGGGATCATCCGTCGAGAGACTTAGGCCATTTGTGAATTTTTGCAGGAAACAAGCTCTCACCCGATCGGGTGATTACTCAACCGATCGGGTGAGACGTATCAGACAATGGCCGTATTGTTGGATATTGGACTCCCCGGATTTGGTTTTGGATGATGAACAAACATAAGTATAATATGAACTAACACTTTGTGAGCGCAGTTATGGAGATCGTCGCCAAATTCACAGGAATATCAATTACGACGTCTCAAGACTTCTCAAAGCACGTGATCGTATGCCTAAAGCTTCGTTGAAGCTTATGGACTTATTTAGAAGTCATGAAGATTCGATTGAAGCTATTGAAGACGGTATCGTCAAGTTTAATTTATAGTCTTTAAGCTTCTTTCGTAGAATGTTAAGACTTGAGTAGGTCTTACGTTTTAATTCTTCATAACGCTCATATCTTGCTCTAGGATCTTTGTAGAAGTCCATACAATTCTTCCCGAAGCTTCGCGCTTCGATTCGGGACTTCTTGTGCATGTTAGTTGGTTCAAGAAGAAGAACTGACCGACTAGATGGTGATCTAGTCGGTCAGCCAAGCTTCTTGGACCGACTAGTTTCAGTCAGTTAATTCTTAGCTCTTTACTGTTTACAGTTAGTCGGTCTAAGTTGACTCACCGACCGACTAGTTTGTGAACTAGTCGGTCAGTGATGCTTCTGTGACCGACTAGTTGAGCTTTCCCTGAACATGCACATTTGAGCTTGAGCTACTGTTTATCATTAGTCGGTCTGTGCTCATTGATCGACCGACTAGTTGATGAACTAGTCGGTCAGCTTTCCTTCTTAGACCGACTAGTTTAGTTTACTGTACATGCCAAAATTTTCACCATACTTACTGTTTATTGTTAGTCGGTCTATGTTCATTTGGTGACCGACTAGTTGGTGAATTAGTCGGTCAACATTTGTTCTTGGACCGACTAAGTCTAATTCTTCTCAGACTTCAGTTTTATCTGTTAGTCGGTCCACGTTGAGTAACCGACCGACTAGTTGTGAAACTAGTCGGTCAGCTACTCTTCTTAGACCGACTAGTTCCTTAGTCTGTACTTTGATCTTTTCTCAGTTTACTCATTAGTCGGTTTACGTTAATTGACCGACCGACTAGTTGATGAACTAGTCGGTCGGTGGTTGTTCTTTGACCGACTAGTTGGGTTCAGAAAAGAGCCGTTGGAGCTTTAATTGAAACGTTTTTCTCTCTCTCTCTCCTCTATCCTATATATACTTGATGGGCTGCATTTATTGCTGCCAAGGCTGATATTATTGCAAGTTTAGAGATCAAGAGAAATCATTCCAAGCTCATTCAAAGCTCATTCTTTCCATTCAATAATCTCTCCTCACTCTTACTTCCAAAGAGAGATTCATTGAGTGTGAAGCCTTCCAAGCCAAGTGCTTGATTCTAGGTCACCAACATCCCCAAAGCTCTCCATCGCTGATCTACATCTTGGAGCTAGGGTTTGGTGCCACTTCTTCCCCAAAATCATCCTTGCCCTAATTCGTAAGCAATACTCAAGGCATATGTATTTTGTTCGGTAAGAAGTTTTCTTATTTCATTTCATATTTGATTTGTAAGTTTCACTCTCGGTTGTGAGAGTGTGGTTGTGATCCCGGGTTGTGGGAGTCACAAATTACTTTTTGTATGATTTGACTTGTGGAGGTTTTCACAAGTATTTCATAGTGGAAATCTTGGGTTAGGGTTTCTAACCTAAGTATCCGGAGGGGATCCGGGTGGTTGGGACGTAGGATCACCGGGAACAAGTCGGGGAGACTTGGGTGGATCCGAACCCATTAACATCATTTGTTTGCATTGTTAATTTTGTTGTTGTCATTCAATTTAAGCTTCTGCAAATTGATCTGGTAGTTGTTTGCACTATAATGTGGAATTATACTCCTTGTTATTTTTAAAGTACTATTCACCCCCCCTCTAGTACTTGTGCAGTAGCTTGTAGGGCATTACATTTGGTATCAGAGCCAGATACTTAGCTATGTCTGCCAACGACAACAAGACCGTGCGTCCACCTTCCAACTATGACACCTTCAGGAACCGTGAAGGAGCATCTTCGGTGATGGAAGGACATTCCTCTACGAGGCCTCCATTCTTCAACGGTACCAATTACGGGTACTGAAAATGCCGGATGGAAACCTTCCTCCGAAGTGCATCCTTATGGAGGACCACAATGAAGGAATACATCGAGCCCGAAGAAGAAGACTTCGAGAAATGGACAACCGCGGAGGTCGCCGCGAAGGTAAGCAATGCCAAGGCAATGAACGCCTTGCAATGCGCGTTGGAGCCCGAGGACTTCAATAAGATATGCACATGTAAGAGTGCATATCAAATTTGGAACTCCCTCCTCATTCTTCATGAAGGGACGAGTAGGGTAAGAGACTCTAAACTCGTAGTTGTAAACAAAGATTACGAAATGTTTCATATGCAACAGGGCGAGAAGATGAAGGAGTATTACGCTCGCTTCGTCGACATCATAAACGAGTTAGAGGCTCTCGGCAAATCCTACACCCAAAAGGAGAAGTGCTCGAAGCTTATCGAAGGACTTCCTTCTTCTTGGTAGAAACGTACCTTCGCCATCGAGGAAGGTAATGACATGAATAAGTACACCGCAGTTCAACTAATGGGTACTTTAATGTCATACGAGTTACGCAAGGATAGCAAGCTCAAATTGCAGGAAAAGATGAAGTCCTACCTAAAGCAAGACGAGCCAAAGAAGAAGGCCATTGCTTTCAAGGCCGCTCCATCCACATCCACATCAACCGATGATGAATACTCGGAAAACGAGTTGGACTTGGAGTCCATGGCACTCATGGCCAAGAAGTTCAACCATTTCTTCCGAAAAGGTAACTATAAGAACAAAGCTAAATTTGGTTCTTCTAACGCCTCTTCCTCTCCTTTGTGTTTCAAGTGTAATAAGCCAGGACACATGAAAGCGGAGTGTCCTCTCAACAAGCAAAAGGAGAAGTGGAAGGCGCCAAAATTCGATAAGTCCAAGAAGTACAAAAAGGGGTACAAGAAGGGACTTGTCGGAGCAACATTCACCGACTCCGAGGATTCCTCAAGCGGAGAGTCGGACGATGAGCAAGTGGAGCAAGCGCACATGTGCTTCATGGCAAGAGAGGAGCATGATCAAGGATCCTCCTCTTCCGATGATAGTGATGACGAAGGCAACGATGAGGTAACTATGGATGATCTTAGGAATGCTAACTCTCAATTATGGTCAAAATACACTAAATTAGTAAATAGATATACTAAGGTAAAAGATGACCTAGCTAGCATTCAAACCTCGCCTAAGACTATCATCACCAACAACGACACCGTTGTTGAAGAGTTGAGAAATGAGATTATTAATCTCAAATCTAAACTTGAACATGTTAGCATTGATGATCCGGAAGAACATAGGATAGCGGATTTAACTTCTCAAAACTCGACTTTGAGTATTGAGAACGAGAATCTCAAATCTCGTGTTTATGTGCTCACATCGCAAGTATCCACTTTGGATACTTCTATGCGTTCTCTCAAAGAGAAATATGAGAACACATTAGGCCGAATTAATAAATTCAATAAGGGTAAGGACCATTTGGATAAAATCCTAAGTGACTTACTTCCGGCCAATCACCACATTGGTTTGGGGTGTACGATAGGATGTCCATCCAAATCGGCCACTACTTTTGTTAGGCCAACTTCCGGTGACTCTACGAGTGGTAGCAAACACTCTATTGGTAGTTCATCTACCAATGGTGCTTCCACCTCGTCCACACTCTCTTTTGGAAAGAAACCCACTTTGGGTGGACCTCCAAAGAAGGGGCATGCTTATATGTACACAAATACCATGCCACGTAGGAACACACGTCCTACTCCACCGTCTCACACATATGATGATTTTTATGCAACACATTCTCGGGCACGTGCACACAATGTGAGACACCCTCACGCACGTGTTCCCACACATGCATATGTTCACCCACAACATCATATGAATAATTCTCGTCGTGCACCATTCCATCATGTTCCTTATGCCTATCCACAACATGCATCACGTAGAAATCAACGTCGAATGCATGCACCCAATAGGATGAGGGCTCCCAAGATTTTCACAATTTGGAGCCCAAAGGACACACGCATGGACGAAAAACAAATGTATATGAATGCTTATTTATCGGATGTTGTGCATAGTAGAAATTATGTGGGGAAGTCTAAGTCCAATTGGACTTGGCTTCCAAAGGTCTAATCTTTTGGACCCAATGACCTTGGGTACCATGATATGAAATTCTCTATCTTTAGGTACTCAAGGAAAAGAAAAAGAAAAGGAGCAACAAATTTAAATTTAGCTCCAAGGGAAATTGGATACTCGATAGCGGGTGTTCAAAACACATGACGGGTGACGCTAGTTTGCTCTCTGGAGTGGTTCCCATAGCAAATGGAAACCGCGTCGTATTTGGAGGCAACGAGAGCGGAACCATCATAGGTGTTGGTAAAGTGGGTAACCCATCTAAACCCTTAATTAGTGATGTTTATCTTGTTAATGGTCTAAATCATAATCTTATTTCAATAAGCCAACTTTGTGACAAAGGTTACAAAGTTAGCTTTGCGAAAGGATTGTGTCATATTTTAAGAAAAGATAATGATAAATTATTATTTTCCGGCACTCGTCATAAAGATATTTATATTTTGGATCTTCCTAAGTCTTATGAACAATGTCTCGTTGCCAACACAAGTGAACAACACTTATGGCATCGACGCTTTGGACATGTGAACTTTGGAACACTTTATAAGCTTTCAAAATTAAATTCCATTAAAGGTTTTCTGAAGCTTGTTTTTGAAAAGAAAAGTTTTTGTGATTGTTGTCAACGTGGCAAGCTTCCTAAATCTTCATTTAAACCTAAGAAAAGCATTTCTACTAAACGGCCACTAGAGCTATTACATCTAGACTTATTTGGGCCAACTAGAGTTGCTTCCTTAGGAAATGCAAGATATGGACTTGTCATCGTAGATGACTATTCGAGATTTACATGGGTATTTTCATTATGTAATAAAAATGAAGCTTTTGAAAACTTCACAATTTTTGTTAAGAAAGTACAAAATCTCTTAGGAACCACCATTGTCACTATTCGTAGTGATCATGGAGGTGAATTTGAGAATGAGTCTTTTGAGACATTTTGTGATGAAGTTGGTATTACTCACACCTTCTCTTTCCCTCGTGCACCTCCTCAAAATGGTGTAGTTGAGAGAAAGAATATGACGCTAGTGGAGTGTGCTCGCACTATGCTTGATGATAGCCAACTTGGCCATCAATTTTGGGCGGAAGCGGTACACACCGCTTGATATGTGTTTAATAGAATACTTTTGAGGCCCGGCACTAAACAAACTTGTTATGAATTGTTGTTTGGTAGGTTGCCTCAAGTTAAACATTTTCGTGTTTTTGGTTCGAAATGTTTTATTAAGAACACGTATGGTAGTTTGGACAAATTCGATCCAAGATCCGATGAGGGGATTTTTGTTGGATATTCTTCGCGTAGCAAAGCCTACCGGATATTCAACAAACGAACCTCAACGATCGAGGAGTCGCTTCATGTCTCTTTTAATGAAGGATTTGTTCCAACTAGAATTTCAAATGATAATGATTCTATGGATGTTTTATGTGACTCGTTTGATAATTCTAAGTCTAACAATTCTATTGATTCTATTGAGACTAACCCAACTAATGAAGTTGTTGAGAATGTTCCTAGTGACCAAGGTATTCCCAAACGGCTTCATACCGTTCGTGACCATCCTCATGAGCAAGTCATTGGCAATATCTATGATAGTGTCAAGACGAGATCTCAAGTGAACTACTTCGCTCATTGTACCTTTGCCTCCTCGATAGAGCCAAAGAATGTTAATGAAGCATGCGAAGATAGCGCTTGGATCTTAGCCATGGAGGAGGAGCTCATTCAATTCGAGAGGAATGAAGTTTGGGAGCTTGTTCCATTGCCATCGAAGAACCACACCGTCATAGGGACAAAGTGGATCTTCAAGAACAAAACCGACGAAAACCAAGTCGTCGTCCGGAACAAAGCTCGGTTAGTTGCTCAAGGCTATCGACAAGAGGAAGGTATTGATTTCGAAGAATCCTTCACTACGGTAGCTAGATTAGAATCAATTAGATTGTTATTGTCTTTTGCATGCCATCAGGATTTTAAATTATTTCAAATGGATGTTAAAAGTGCATTTTTAAACGGAGATGTCGTTGAGGAAGTTTACGTTTCTCAACCTCCGGGCTTCATAAATGAAAAATTTCCAAATCATGTTTTTAAACTAAAGAAAGCACTTTACGGTTTGAGACAAGCTCCTCGAGCTTGGTATGATCGCCTAAAGAATTTTCTTTTGGATTTGAATTTTAAAATGGGAGAAGCCGATTCTACACTTTTTGTTAAGCATGCGAATAATGATATAATTTTAGTTCAAATATATGTTGATGATATCATTTTCGGTGCTACTAACTTTGCTCTTTGCGAAGAGTTTTCTAATGTTATGAAGGAACAATTTGAGATGAGCCACATGGGTGAGCTCAAGTATTTCTTAGGTCTCCAAATTCGCCAAATGGACGATGCAATCTTCATCCACCAAACGAAGTATACGGTGGAGTTGCTTAAGCGATTTGGAATGGAGAGTGCTTCCAGGAAAAGACTCCAATGAGCACGACTACGCATCTTGACAAGGATACGGGCGGTAAGGATGTAGACATTCGTCTATATCGAGGTATGATAGGTAGTTTACTTTATCTTACCGCAAGTAGGCCCGATATTATGTTTGCCGTATGCGTATGTGCTCGTTATCAGTCTCAACCTAAGGAGTCTCACTTAGTAGCGGTAAAACGTATTTTCCGTTATCTAAGTTATACACTTGATTTTGGATTACTTTATCCAAAATCTAGCACGTATGAGTTAATCTCATATAGTGATGCCGATTATGCGGGATGCAAATCCGACAGGAAAAGTACTAGTGGCACTTGCCATTTTATAGGAAATTCTCTTGTCTCTTGGTTTTCCAAGAAGCAAAATTCCGTGTCACTTTCAACCACCGAGGCGGAATATATTGCCACCGGTGCCGCGTGTGCTCAAGTTCTTTGGATGAGACACACACTTAAAGACTTTGGTATTAATTGTGATACTTGCCCTATCATGGTTGACAACCAAAGTGCAATATGTCTTTCCAAGAACCCGGTACACCATTCCCGTTCGAAACACATAGATGTCCGACACCACTTTTTAGATGATCATGTTGCTAAAAAGGACATCATTTTAGTGTACGTTGAAACCCAAAAGCAAATCGCCGATATTTTCACGAAACCCCTAAAGGATGACTCCTTTGTGCGGTTGCGTCGAGAATTGGGGATTATGGGTGAATCCGAGATATAGGATTCATGTTTCATTCAATAATCTTGCATGCTATTATATTTCGAAATATTTCGTTCATGCTAGACTTATTGGATTTTTCGGGAATTTATGTGATATTTTGAATTTTTGCTCGAATTCATGTTTTTAATGTCGTATTTAAGATTTCGATGTTTAATGGGGTAGTTTAGATGATTATTGAGAGTTTTGCGATATATCGTCCAAGCGTATTGAGGAGAGAACTTGATTACCACTTTTTGGACTCTTTTAGTCGGTTTCAGTTCAACCACCAACCGACTAGATGCTCATCTAGTCGGTTAGTAGAAGAACTTAAACCGACTATCTTAAGTTTTTTGAGTTTCCTCCCCATTTTAACTTTTCTAGTCGGTCAGTGCTTGAACTGTGACCGACTAGTTGTGCCAGGGACTGTTTAGTCATTTGCGATCTCGACTGACTTAAACTTACTTTAGTCGGTCTGTTTTCATTCCAGTCGATCAAAACTCTTTCTCCCTCAGCTCGAAACCCCCGACCCCTCGCTGTCTCTTCGTCTTCCGATCGAACTCCGGCCGTTTTCCGGCCATCTCCGTCGATCTCCTCCGTCGGCCCCTCGTTCTAGGTGATCTCCTCTCTTTCTAGGGTTAGATTTCCATTCCTAGTTCTAGGGTTAGCTCGGTTTCTAGGGCTTCTAGGGTTTCGATTTCAGCTTCCTAGGGTTCCGACTTAGGGATTCTTCGTTTCAGTTTGATTGTGTCGTGTTGTGCCGAGATTATGGCCCGAACACGTATTCCGATCACTCCGTCTAGCCCGTCGCCGATGACCGAAGAACAAAACCCTTCGGACCCCGAGCATCCAACCCCTCCGAAACGCCGTGCCAAGACCACCCAACCTTCGTCGTCTTCGCCTCCTCTCAAGAAGAAGAGGACGACGACCGCCAAGCCTAGAGGTCAAACCAAGCCCAAGCCTAAGCCCAAGGCCAAAGTCCTTGCCTCTCATTCTTCGTTCCATACTCCTACCGATTCCGATACGGAGTATAACCCCGAGACCGAGACTCATAGGGAACCCACTCCTCCTACCCATCCCGAGTCTAGCACCCACCCTCGTGCGTCTACCCGTAAGCCTAAGGGAAAGGGTCCGATGCCGGTGGGCGGTGTCGATATTTCGTTGTGTCGCGACGACCATATGTGTCTCGCGGCGTACAACCGTATCGAACATTGCCCGCTGCTTCTGGAGCATTTCATCCAGTTTAGCGACTTCATAGGGTTAGCTGATCTTCTCTCGTCGTCGGGTCTCCTCGATTACCTTCGATTTGACCCGAAGGCGAATCCTCACCCCTACCCTAGATTAGTAAAGCTTTTCTATGTGAATAGGATCCGGGGTCAGTACGATCAGACCCACTCTGTTGAGACGACCGTTTTGGGGACTCCTATAGTCCTCACTGCGGAAATCTTAGGAGAGATTTTGGGTATCTCTTCGTCTAGCCTTCTTCCCTCTGATATCTCTGTTGACGAAATTTCTTCTCTTGATCAGACCATCCTTTCATAGATTTTCCATCAGATCCCTCCTGCCATGATTGGCGTGCCTTCAAAATCTTTTAAGCCGAATGCATGGGTCCTAAATCTGATTCTGAAGTCGTGCTTGCTTCCCAAGTACGGCTCCTCATCTCTCCCGTCCCAGCCCTTTCTGAAGCTTATCTATGCTATCTTCATGGGGAGCTCGATTAATTGGGCTCGCATTATACTCGATAAGAATGATTCTTTCGAGTGTATTCGCAAGTCCAATAAATCGGCTCATATCCCATTTCCTTGCTTATTGACCCTCGTATTTCGTCATTTTCGTGTCACGTTCCCTCGTGACGATGAGCGTCCTCTTGGTCCTCCCCTGAACGTGACGGTCGTCAAGAAATCTCTTGCGGCGCTTCGTCACGTTCAGAGGACGACTCCTTCAGCGTCTGCCCCTGCCTCTGCCAGTGCCTCTGCTGCTCCCTCTGCCACCCTGGATGATGTCGTACGGATACTTCGTCGTCACGAGTCCCGCTTGGCTCGTACCGAGGAGGTAGTCTGCCGTATGGCTCGTCTTATGGGTGTTGAGCTTCCTCCTTCCGTGTCTGAGGATGAGGAGTTAGATGAGATGGCTGAGGAGGACGTTGAGGAGCTTTATCGTGCTTCGACTCGTGCCCCCGAGGGCACTTCTGCTGGTACTGCTGCTGCTGGTGCTACCACTTCCGGTGATGCTGTTGTTGCTTCTTCTGCTGGTGCCCCCGAGAGCACACCTGTTGCCGCCACTCCTGTGGTGGATACTCCGACAGGTGCTCCCGAGGTCACTACGGTTGCTGCTTCAGAGGTTGCCTCTTCAGCTGTCGCTCCTGCTGATCTTCCGGACTTTCCTGCTGATCCAGTCACCTCCTCTGCTTCTGCTGAGCCTGCAGTGGCTTCTGATCCTCCCGCTGCCTCTTGAGTTCTCCGAGGCCTCTCCTGATACTCTTTGGATGATATATCTAGTTGTGAGAGATGTTGGGTAGGATAGTGTGGGTGGCTATGTATTTTGGATCATTTTGATGTCTTTTTGTTATCTGTGATGATGTATTTTGATATGTTTGATGATGATGTATTTTTTTTGACACTCCGATATTTTGTCATATGATGATGTATTTTTGTGCCCCGATCAGTCGATCGATGTTTTGTATATCGGTGATGTACTCTGCTTCATATTATATATATATAAATACATCGCAGTTGACATTTCATTATATTGTGCAATGTATAATTTTTATGTCTCTGATGTTTGATTTCGTCGCTCGACGATATTCACTTGGTTTAATAGAAATTTCTTCTATGGAAACATAGAATTGTTTTCCATGCACTAAATTAACCAAGAAATGTTGATATTGGATAGTATATTCCATAACTCAATCCGTTAAATTGATTTGAGTTTTGAAGATTTCGTTTTACGATTTTTCGACTTTGGTATCTTTGACACGCCTTGATTCTATTCGTATTTTTCTCTTTGGTGTCACTTGAACCTTCGTCGTATTCTACGACTCCCGTGCTTTTTAATTTGAGGCCATTGTTGTTGTCGTTGTTTTCCTCCCGCTCTTTTTGCTTATGCCAAAGGGGGAGAGATATAATAATAACGATGTGCCAAATGAAAATTTAAAGCATTTCTCCAAGAATCTAACTTGATGTATTAGATTCAGGGGGAGTTAAGATATATAAATGGATTTTTCACATCCGATATTTCAATAACCTACGTTTGGTATTTCAATAATTCAATAATCGATTATCATTTAATATACTTCACTCGTCTGCTTGATGCGTATTATTTTTGTTTATATTGGAATTAACGTGTCATCAATGAGGGGGGAGTAAGTAAATTTCATTTGAATTATTATTTTTGATTATTATTTATGTTGGTTTGTCATCACCAAAAAGGGGGAGAATGTTGGATATTGGACTCCCCGGATTTGGTTTTGGATGATGAACAAACATAAGTATAATATGAACTAACACTTTGTGAGCGCAGTTATGGAGATCGTCGCCAAATTCACATGAATATCAATTACGACGTCTCAAGACTTCTCAAAGCACGTGATCGTATGCCTAAAGCTTCGTTGAAGCTTATGGACCTATTTAGAACTCATGAAGATTCGATTGAAGCTATTGAAGACGGTATCGTCAAGTTTAATTTATAGTCTTTAAGCTTCTTTCGTAGAATGTTAAGCCTTGAGTAGGTCTTACGTTTTAATTCTTCATAACGCTCATATCTTAGCTCTAGGATCTTTGTAGAAGTCCATACAATTCTTCCCGAAGCTTCGCGCTTCGATTCGGGACTTCTTGTTCATGTTAGTTGGTTCAAGAAGAAGAACTGACCGACTAGATGGTGATCTAGTCGGTCAGCCAAGCTTCTTGGACCGACTAGTTTCAGTCAGTTAATTCTTAGCTCTTTACTGTTTACAGTTAGTCGGTCTAAGTTGACTCACCGACCGACTAGTTTGTGAACTAGTCGGTCAGTGATGCTTCTGTGACCGACTAGTTGAGCTTTCCCTGAACATGCACATTTGAGCTTGAGCTACTGTTTATCATTAGTCGGTCTGTGCTCATTGATCGACCGACTAGTTGATGAACTAGTCGGTCAGCTTTCCTTCTTAGACCGACTAGTTTAGTTTACTGTACATGCCAAATTTTTCACCATACTTACTGTTTATTGTTAGTCGGTCTATGTTCATTTGGTGACCGACTAGTTGGTGAATTAGTTGGTCAACATTTGTTCTTGGACCGACTAAGTCTAATTCTTCTCAGACTTCAGTTTTATCTGTTAGTCGGTCCACGTTGAGTAACCGACCGACTAGTTGTGAAACTAGTCGGTCAGCTACTCTTCTTAGACCGACTAGTTCCTTAGTCTGTACTTTGATCTTTTCTCAGTTTACTCATTAGTCGGTTTACGTTAATTGACCGACCGACTAGTTGATGAACTAGTCGGTCGGTGGTTGTTCTTTGACCGACTAGTTGGGTTCAGAAAAGAGCCGTTGGAGCTTTAATTGAAACGTTTTTCTCTCTCTCTCTCCTCTATCCTATATATACTTGATGGGCTGCATTCATTGCTGCCAAGGCTGATATTATTGCAAGTTTAGAGATCAAGAGAAATCATTCCAAGCTCATTCAAAGCTCATTCTTTCCATTCAATAATCTCTCCTCACTCTTACTTCCAAAGAGAGATTCATTGAGTGTGAAGCCTTCCAAGCCAAGTGCTTGATTCTAGGTCACCAACATCCCCAAAGCTCTCCATCGCTGATCTACATCTTGGAGCTAGGGTTTGGTGCCACTTCTTCCCCAAAATCATCCTTGCCCTAATTCGTAAGCAATACTCAAGGCATAGGTATTTTGTTCGGTAAGAATTTTTCTTATTTCATTTCATATTTGATTTGTAAGTTTCACTCTCGGTTGTGAGAGTGTGGTTGTGATCCCGGGTTGTGGGAGTCACAAATTAATTTTTGTATGATTTGACTTGTGGAGGTTTTTCACAAGTATTTCATAGTGGAAATCTTGGGTTAGGGTTTCTAACCTAAGTATCCGGAGGGGATCCGGGTGGTTGGGACGTAGGATCACCGGGAACAAGTCGGGGAGACTTGGGTGGATCCGAACCCATTAACATCATTTGTTTGCATTGTTAATTTTGTTGTTGTCATTCAATTTAAGCTTCCGCAAATTGATTTGGTAGTTGTTTGCACTATAATTTGGAATTATACTCCTTGTTATTTTTAAAGTACTATTCACCCCCCCTCTAGTACTTGTGCAGTAGCTTGTAGGGCATTACACGTATCTGAGCTCCAACGAACCGGTCGGGTGAAGTAAGCTAAGACCGAGTGGCAAACCGTGTGAGTGATCGGTCCATATTTTACACCTTTTTTCTGCATATTTTCATGCCATTTTGATCACCCATATCACGCTTTTCACGATTATTCGACAATATTGCGTTACTTTTCACTATTTCTTGTTTTTGTCGGATTTCAGGAAATATGGAGCGATCGGGAACAAAAATGAGCTTAAAGGATTTGCACCCACTCCGGAGTGTCAACCATGGCTCTTTTAAGGGTTATTCTGCAATGGAAGACGAGTGGAAGAAGAAAGAACGTCGTAGGAGCGACGCGGAAGCGAAAAGATGGAGATTGGGCATTTTCAGCATGCCACTCGGCCGAGTGAAGGAGTCACTCGGCCGAGCATTGAGACCCCGCTCGGCCGGCCAGATCGGACACGCAATAGAGATGTATCAGCGTGCACTCGGCCGAGCATCGCACGCCCACTCGGCCGAGCTCGGAGACTCCGTCCGCCCGAGTGGCACCCAGACGATGTCGAGCCAAAATGTCCAACTCTCTGTAATCCTTCAATCGACTACGAGCTCCAACTCGGCCGAGTTCCAAAAATCCCTCGGCCGAGTGACATTTGCCACTCGGCCGAGTGATGCCGAGGACACGAAGCGCCCAGATTTTCAGACATCCTCCAATTCTTTTAAAATCTTCTATCATTCCAGTGTGTAAATTATTTTTCTCATATTTTTTATGGATAGTAGACTTCATGACGATTCCAACGCCGCCAAGAACGCACAAATCGGAGGTCGGATGAAATCTGGGGAATTTCTGCAAGTCGATGCTGCAGTGCTGGAATTTGCATGTCAGTGTCACTCGGCCGAGTGACATTTCCACTCGACCGAGTGAGTTTTCCACTCGGCCGAATGACCAGTTTTTGACAGTTTTTGACAGTTTTGACAGAGTGCTGTTTTCTGGAGTTTCTGCAGGAAAGCTCACTCGACCGAGTGAGATTTCCACTTGACCGAGTGAGCTGTCCACTCGACCGAGTGAGATTTCCACTCGACCGAGTGAGATTTCCACTCGGCCGAGTCGTAACTGGCGCAGATTTTTGGGCACGCGCCGATTCAGTTTTGGGCCCGAATTTCAGGGGCTTTTAGGCAGTTTTGCTAGGGTTTTTGGGGGAGTATTTAAGGGTTTTGTAGCAACCATTAGAGGGGGATCCCCCATGTTTTCTTAGATCCCCCATGTTTTCTTAGATCCCCCATGTTTTCTTAGGTTCCAAGATGTTTTCTTATTGATTATTTTAGAGGTTAGGCCATGCCCTAGGCCCCCTCTTGGATCTAAAAGCTTGTATTTGGATTGAAGATCTTCATCAAGCTAAGTATTTTGTTCTTTTTTATTTGAATCTTTGTTTTTCTATCTTTTGTATGCAAGCAATGATTTTTATTGATTCTCATATGCTTATTGCTATGCTAGAGTAGATTTGTTGTTCTAGGGTTTGGGGATGAACCCTATGGATCTAATTTCATATTTGTGATGAATGAATTTCTAAATTGCTAGAATTGCTAGGAGGTTAGGTTGTGATTGATTTACTACGGATAGCTAGGGATTTCCATCGATTTGGGATTTGCAAGAGATTGGATTCTAATCGATGGGAAGGCCTAGATATTCGATTTAGATTTACAATTGGATTTCCCTAGATTTAGTTTGCAAGAGATTCGACCAAAGCTAGGATTTTTAATTGTAAATCTATACCAATATTCGTTTGCAAGAGATTGGACGAATACGAACTATCACAACCTAGATCGTGACTCGAGTTTGCACGAGAGTGGGCTCAAGAAGCGATTGGACAATGATGTCGATCCTAATGCTAGCGGCTTAGGCTAGGGTTTGCAAGAGATTGGGCCCTATCCTAGGTTCGCTATAGACCGGCAATAGCGAGAGAGCGTGAGCTTGGTTCTCTATTCAGTTACGACTAGTTCACCTCAATGCAAGTCTAATAATATTGAGATTCACTATTCACAATGACGAATGACGGTCTGTAGTGGGGATACCCTGGCCCTAGACACTTTTAGTGTATTGTATTTGAATCGATATTTGACCGACTTCTTTATTGCCGACACCGACATCCACCACCATTTCCATTACATCATACCATAACCATCTCCACCAATAAAACACTCGTAGTCAAACCAACCTAGGATAGATTGGAGCCAACACCACCTCCTTGTGTTCGTTACCCTCTCGCCACTACGCCATGCGCTTGCGGTAAAACTACAATCGTTCTCCGGGTGTATATCCGGGGCGCGATCAGTGAGCTATGCAGAAGTCTCGGGAATTTTGGGGAATTGATCAACCGGTCGGTTGATACAAAGCATGGTCAGGTGACTGACCGGGTGAGCTGTACTAAACTTTCAGGAAATAAGTGTGAAGCGGCCACCCGATCGGTTGAGTTCTCAACCGATCGGGTCGCCTGTAGCCAATTTTCAGCAAATTTTTTCAACCTAAAAGTCAACCGATCGGGTGACATTTCACCCGATCGGTTCGACTTAAACCCTATAAATAGCACCCCCCCTCACCCGTTCATCTCCCTCGCCCGATCCCGATTTCATCTAGCCGTTTCGACTTCCACTCCCTCCAACCGGCCTCCTCCTTCACCCAACCGACCGCAAAACCCCCTAGATCGATCCCTCCACCCTCCATTTCCATCTTTCCATCGATCTCCCTCTCTTTCTCTTCGATTCAACCACACAAAAAAACCTAGTTTTCGCCCAAACCCCCCATTTTTGAAATTTGCTGAAATGAGTTGTCGCGGCTTCACACTTCCCTCCATTGCGTAGCGTTGGGACATCTACGAGCAAGGATCTTCATCTCGCTTGGGTAACTTTGCTCCTCAGCTCAATTTCATATTTTTCCCTAGAAATTTTTACTTGCTCGATCGCTTGTGTGTGTACATTCATCATACTTTTGCATTCACTCGCGCACACACACCCACATGGCTCGGGATCAAGATACGGGTAAGGCTATCATGCGAGAGGGGGAGTCGTCTCGTA
This sequence comes from Scilla litardierei, assembly GCA_030789695.1. NCBI lineage: Eukaryota > Viridiplantae > Streptophyta > Magnoliopsida > Asparagales > Asparagaceae > Scilla > Scilla litardierei. The sequence continues at coordinate 165,450,287 of CM061134.1, forward strand.
AGAGACGCAAGACCACACGCCCACCACACACACACCCTCCTCCTGCACAACCCCAACCCCAACCCCAACCTATGATCCCAGTTGCGGACCCACTGATGGGCCCGCATGGCTACCGCTTTAGGAACCAGGAGCATAAAGATTTCTATTTTAGGCTTAATGCTCGAGGGCATCTATCGACCAAATTCACCCACACCCAAACACTTATTGATCTCGGTGTATTCACCGAGGTCGAGACCCTCTTCGTGAATTTAGGTTGGTTAGCTTTCCTGAACGCTAACGCCGTGTCCTACCCCGCACTCACACTCGAATTTTTATCCACACTTGTCTGTGCGTCGGGGTCGGTCGTCATATTTCGGGTCCGTAATAGAACCATTCGCACCCATCTGGATACCATCAATGATATTTTTGGTTTTCCCATCCTAGGGAACGACGCTATCCGCCCCTCCGGGTATCCCCCCGAATTTGACATCGATCAGTTCTGGTTCCGCCTCACCCTTCACCCTGACTATCCCCGAGGTAAAGCCAAGGCCTCCTCCATCATTCACCCCATCTTTCGTCTGCCCACCGAATCATTTCTTCCATGTTTTTCCCCAGGGACAAGTCAGGTACCGTGACCATCCCTGATCTCTTCATTCTTTGGGCCATGACCTTTCCCTTTGTTCGGAGTGATGACGGGATTTCTTTTATGGCCCCTACCACCACCTCCTCCTTTCATCGAGCCACTTCCGCTCGTCTCGCTCTCGAGACTGAGCTAGCTTCGCTTCGCGCTGTCGTCTCGTCCTCTACCTCCTCAGACCCACCCCCTTCGACTTTCTCTCACCCACGCTTCCTCGCACTTGAGAGGGACGTGGCCACCATCCTCCGCATCCTCACTCACGTCCACAGACCTCCTCCACCCACACCACCACCTTCACCCCCTCGACGATTTTCACCTCCCCCATCACATACCTCACCTCCACCATCACCCCCTAGGCGACCATCCCCTCCTATCACTACTTCCATCCCCACTACCTCATCTACTCCCACGGCTTCCATTCCCTCCACTGTCGCCCCCACAGCTCCACTACCCTCCACTTCCGTCACTCCATAAGTGCGCCGCAAGAAATTGCACGTGCGATCGTGATCACTTCCCCCACCATCCTCACATACCCCCGTACCTCCACCACCCACCACCACATTGGTCGCCATTTCACTCCCACTCACCGTCATCACTCCCACACCACCCATCGTCCACACTTCCTCCACACCCACCGATCCATCGCCTCGACCACTTTCTCCACTTCTCCACACACCAGTCACCTCACCCACCAACACTGCATCCCCCACTTCTTCCACCGAGGAGGACGAGGATGATTCCTCTCCTGATTTTTGATTTCACTTTGTTTTCAGACCTCCCCCTTGCATTTCTTTGCATTTTCACGATCACATCTTATTGCTAGCACCGTCACGTCTAGCTTGGGGGAAGTCAATTTTTCTGTGTGCTGTCGTGTGACGTTTTCTGTGTGTGCTTGTTATATATGTTGTGTCGTGTGATTTTCTATTTTTATTTTCTGTTTATGTGTCGTGTGGTATGATTTTTATTTTTAATCTTCTTTTCAGCTTCATTTGTGTGATTTTCTTGTCTTTCGTGTCTTTTTGTGTTTGTGCGTATTCCCCCCATATTCATTGTCCTCCCGTATTTAGTTCTATTGCATTGAGGGCAATGCAAGTTTCAGCTTGGGGGAGTCGCACTTCGTGCGTCATTTGTCTCTTTTTCTTCGTTTTTTTGAGTCGTTTTCCATCGTGTTTTTCTTTTTTCTTTTCTTCTTTTTATCTCTTTCTCCTAGAGATGAACCCTATGATGAATCGCCACAAAAATCACACACACACCTAGCATGGCTTCGATAATCACATTCACTAACCCTAGGAAGTCGAGTCCTCTTGCATTTCATGCATCGTGGGTCCACTTAGCCTTATCGTGAGTAATGTGTCGTGACTAGAGTTTGGTGTGCTTCTACTTTGTGATTGTGTTTTATATACCTGTCCAGGAATGAACCCTAGATTACCATGCTTCGATTTGAATATGCGGTATTTGCCTCTCTTGTCTGCTTCTGTATGCGTGAATATACATATATCCTATGCTTCATTTCGCATGTGTCGGGATTCCACAGTTAGGACTAGCATAGCCCGTTTTAGCCTATGCTCTAATTAGCGAGACATTTCCCTTGCCCAAGTGTTTAGAATCCGATTTCTTTTTTATTTTACTTGGTGCAAATCCCCTCGTCGTGTACCGTTCTCCCACTTGGGAGAGTACACACGTGTATATATCCCAAAATCCAAAATTCAAAAAAAAGAGAGAAAAGAAAAAACCCAAAAAAAAAGAAGAAAGAAAAGAAAAAAAGAAAAAAATATGTATAGCCAAAAAGCCAAAAAAAATACAAATACCCAAAACCCAAAAAAATGTGTGTGAATATTTTTCCTATCTACCGAGAATAAAGGGAAGGCGAGAACTTGCACCGAGTGTTCTACTCCACATCATCTCAACCCCCATCGCTTTCGAAAACACTTGGAATAGGGAATTTCTAGCTATTACCTAGGCGATAGTGTGGTGATGCCCGAGTCCCTAGCTATGGAGTCCCTGACACATGATGCGTTTCTATTCTCATACTCTTCTCATGCATGCTTGAGCTATATATTCACCGTTTATTCCGAATCGAATCGATATTTGGGTCATTTCTTGGATTTGTGTATATGGAGTTTATAGCACGATGTAGATAGCGACACCGTCTGCTAGCACATGACCTACGCTCACTCGCGCTTCACCGTGTGGGCCCACGGCACAAGTCTGGACTCGTATTCCTTGGTTTAGTGATGTGATTTGGCGTTTGCTTGCTTGGTGTGTCGTTTTTGATTTTGTTGGCCCTGACGGGCGATTTAGGAGTTAGAGTTCTCTTTTTCTCTCTTTCTCTCTATTTTCTCCCTCCGAGCTCCTACTCTCACTCGTCTTCCTCGAGGACGAGGAAGGGTTCAGCTTGGGGGATTTTGACGTGCGTTTATATTTCATATATTCACGCACGTTTTCTTTTGTGTTTTTCCGTCATTTTCCGTCGTCTCGTACCCGTTTTCTCGTATTTTCTTGTTTTCTTTCACTTCTCCGTGTTTTTACGTATTTGCAGGAGTTTGCCAGCATAGGGACGTTTAATGACGATATCATAATTCCCCGGAGCAATGGGAGGAGTCACGCGTGATCCAGGGGGCCAAATGACGAAGATCTCTATCTTTCAGCCCCCACCCGATCGGTTGGACACAACCAACCGATCGGGTGATGCACGTGTACACGACCCGGTCAGCCACTGAAGCAACGAAAGTGTCAACCGACCGGGTTGCCGATCGGTTCAACCGAATGTTCTCTCTGGAAATTGGAGCTGAAACTCAACCGATCGGGTGAACTTCACCCGATCGGTTCACCTGTAGCTGTTTCCCCGAAGAAGATGACCCGGAGAGCTCACCCGACGGCCGGCTGACTGTGCCAAAATATCGCAAGTCTCTGTATTTTTGGGCAACAACTCCAACCGCTCGGTTGATTTATAAATTGATCGGTTCACCTGATGAGCTCAAGATTTAAACGACGAGCAGCTTCCATCAACCGACCGTGTCGCCTGACCGGGTGAAATGCTGAAGATTGCTGCCGAAGTTCACAGCAGGTCACCCGATCGGGTGATGTCGTTTTCTATAAATAGAGACCCTAGGTTTCCAGGAACGTGGAGAGTTGTTATTTTGCTGTTTTTCTCTCTCTTGACGGCTGTAATTTTCTAGATATTTGTAAGTTGTCTGATCTTTACCAAACTTTAATATAGTGTTATTTGCATTGCTCTTACTACTTTCCAATCGCCTGATCATGCTTTTAACGGTCGATTTCGATTTAGATTGCTTTTTACCTAATATGTGTGAGTAGTTTCCAAATCAAGGATTTTGGTGGAAACCCCTTCGTGGGTTCTCCCCGATGCATCCATAGGACTAGGAAATCGATAGGGATTAGGAATCTATCGGTTACGCTGGGTGTTTTATTTTCATCGGCGGGAAAAAGACCGCCTTTGACCGTTGGGACAAGGGGGAATAAACTTGGAGGTTGACTCCCTAGCCATATCTCACGCCCTTAGCGTAGACATCGAATCCTAGCGCGCGGGAGCGGCAGGATGAGATGTTGGGAGTTATCATTGCGAGCTTAGTGCTCCCGGAGTCGGTCAGTGTTAATGGACATGGGAATGCCCACTGACCGAACCTGGGTAGTCCGACGTATCATCCTGGGCACCGACCGGAATATCGGGTCCATGGGACGCCGGTATCACTCTTAGATGCAACGTCTCACCATTAGACCCTAATTCTGATCGTTATCCTACCCGTAGGCCGTGTTGGCGAGAATCGCACGATAGGGTGGAAACCGAAGTCCCGGGTTTCCCTTTATATTGTTTATCACTCGCATTCTATCTTTCGTGACAGCCCATCTACCGATTCGGGCTAGCTCACCCATGGGGTGAATCCGGTCCTTTCTGACACAAGCACAACCACGCCTCCCTGAGTTCGACCCCCAAGCCACTCTACAACACCGTGCGCTTGCGGTTATAAATATTTAAATCTCACGCCCCCTATCATATATTTCACACATCTGACACGCACAAAGCGGGGACGTCAGCCGTGCCACTTTCGAGCATGGCCGTATCACTTTAAATTCCAATGTTCTGACCCGATTTGCTGAAGGGTTTTGGGGGGACATAGGAGGGATTGTGGAGTGCGATTTGGTAGGCTTCTCTTTAGGTTTTCTTTCCCATTGGGGGCTGCAACTCCAGAGATTTTGTAGTCTTTCAATTGCTTAATTTCTTATATTAAAGATTGAATCTTTCATTCTCTTTCCTATTAGCATTGCTCTTGTTCATCTCTTGTGATTATTTGTGATGTATTTCTTGTTGTTTCTCCTCATGCTTGTAAAGTAGATTTTTGTGCCTAGAGCGAAGTTGAGCCCTAGTGTAGGTTATTCATGTGGGTTTATCGTCCCAAATATCATTTTATTATATTATTGCTAGGGCATAGTTAGGAAGTGTGATTATTTCAATTCACCTCATTATTGGGATATACAATCTTAATCACGGACGAACAATTAGGATTTTGGTTCGACGCCCCTAATGGGGGATTGATTATCTAATGCTAGGCACCGACGAACCATCGGGCACACTCATTAGAATTGCCTATATCGTAGCTACTAACGAATCACCGGGGCTTTGATATGGATCCAACCTTTGCCCCTCATTCTCTCTATATCGGTTATACGGGGAGAGAATGTGCATTGAGATTAAATTTCAAAGACGGCTTTACTCTCTTCGGATGAGAAGATAGAACGACCTCAAGATTAACCTGCACTAGTGATGCTTAGCCATGTCACCTTTTCTTTATTTTCATATTTATATTATATTTACCTTCATCTACGATATCATTTGCGTAGCTAATTGAATGCATAATTAGTCGATACTCATACCATCACCTCCCTATGTTCGACTCGTAGGATACACGACACCGTATGCTTGTGGTTATCATAATTTTGCACATTAAGCAAATGTCTCCGTTGCGGGGGAGGCAATCGGCTTGATATTGATTTAGTTGTGTATTTATTAGTCTACACATTTTTTCTTTTCCTTATTTTATTTTATTTTATTTTTATTGCTTGTGCTACTTGCGATTTTCTTCTAGTCTCTCTCTCTTGTGTATATGCAGGTGACCATAGAATTCTGGTCCGGAGATGGCGGCAGATACAATGAAAGCGAACATTAAGAGACGAGAGAAGGTCGAACGAGAGAGCCCATCGGATGTTATATATCCCTACTTATATTAGCCTAAGTTTAGTCACTTCGTCAAAAAACTATGTTGCTTAGTCAAGCCTAGTGTATGGTCAACTGTCAAACCCAACACCTCAAAATTGGTTAGTCTCCATCGATCTCTAGTCAAATAATGTAGGACTTCTTCCAATAAACTCTGGCCAGAGTTTTTACTAAAGACCAAACTAACACGTGCGACACTAACTCCCATAAACGGAAGAGACGAATCCTCTCTTGGTCATTACTCTCCTCGCACGCTTCAAGTGTCATCTAACCAAGGACCTTTCAACAGGCCTTGCCTTGAATCTAGGTCAGAGATCTAAGTGACACCGTTCATGTACTAGTTTGTACAACGACCTCAAGTCTAAGGACCAATTTGCATATCATCACTTAGAGTTATCACTGACAGATTAGTTAATGTGAACCATATGATAACTCTCGTTAGGTCGTTTAGTGAACTCATTCTCCAATGAGCACCTGTGTATCGTCTTCGACTTCACCAAATCAAATGACCATGTGTCACGGTTGCTTTTCGACCGTATGTTTTTCGTGCGCGTACCTTCTTGTTCGTACATGTATTTTTTGTGCCCTCCTCTTGTATCCCGAACGCATAAAGTTATATGTCGTTGTGACCCTCTGAGAGAGTACTTATTTGTGGAATTTTTTGTGAACGTCATTTCACGGCTCATTCTTCCACAAAACAGCTTTGTTTGAAGTAGTGTTGTAACTTTAGACTTCGGCGTTTGACCTTTTTATTTTTAGTTCCATTTTTCGTTGACCTAGCCTGCGATCGATCATCGTAGGCTCGACTCTCTCGTCGACACGGTCGTCCCGATATTTTTCTTATATTTTTCAGACACCGTCAGATCGACCCTTCACACTAATCACCTTTAATCTCTAATTAGCCTAGACTTATCCCTAATTAAATAACCTAATCTAATCATATAGAAATATTATGTTTCATGTTGAAATATTCCTAACTATCTACACCCTAAATCTACCCTCCCCATCTCACACACACTCTCTCCAATCACATTAACTATACCATTTCTACCCCTATTTAGCAAAACATCTCTTTAATCGTAAGCAAGCAAATCTAGGGTTTTTGTTCTCACAAGCCAGCCGCCACCTCTTCTTCATCAATCAAAACCCATGGCCACTCGATCCTTTGCATCGTCGGCCACCTCCGGCCACCCTCCGGCCAGTCATCCCTCTCTCCCCTCCGGCGCAACCCTCTCCTCCACGTGAAACCCCCCAGCCCCTAGCCGCACAAAAAACTGCTGATCTCCTCCTTAATGCTGCCGCACCTTCCCCTATCGCCCACGGCCACCACCTAGATCCGACAACCGCCTGCACCGCCACCCATCAACATTGTCGCTGGCCATCTCTCCTCCCATCCAGCCATCGCTCCGGCTTCCCATCACCTGAAACAGCCAGCCCCTTTGTGCCTTTGCTCCCCACGGCCACCAGCAGCCCGCCGGCGCACCACCTGCGCCCAGCCCACTTCGGCCTCCCCAGGCTGCGCACCGACAGCGGATGCCCCTATCACCACTGCACGACACCCCCCTTCTGGTCATTGCCACGGCATCCTCCCATGCGAAACCCGCTGCCGTGCAAGACCCCTTTGCCCGATCACCTTGCGGCCCCCTCAGGTGCGCCTCCCCAGCCGCGCAAGACCCCAACTGCTTTCCCCCATCAAAACAGCCTCTCACTCCCTAAAATAGCTCCGACCACCCTAAGCCGCAACACCACCAGGGCTCCACCCTAAGACTATCCACATCCGGCCACCTTCATCCAAAAACAACCCCTCGCCCCTTAGTCGCTACCGTTGCCGCGCCATCCTGGGCCGATAACTCCTTCCGCAGCCATCTTCCTCCTTGTCGCTGATCTGTGGCCACCTTTGCCACTAGCCGATGTTGTACCTTGCTCGCTATCGAAATCCAACCCCTGACGTCGCTACCCGACGTCAGTGTAGCTCTCGGGTCGTATTGAGGTATATCTCGAACCGTAGGAACCCAAACACTGCATGTCTAACAAGATAAAAATCATTAATTTCATTATTTTGGTTAAATAACTAATTAAAGATAATTAATATGTGACTGTAGGTAGGTGATGTTTGTTGAGCACATAGGAGATTCTGGACTGTTGATCGGAGACTTATGGACGTTGTTTCAGGCAAGTGAAACTTGCTCAGATTATTGTTAGGCCATGTTTAGGCCATTCTGTGATTTTGTGTAAAATAGACTAGGCGATGAAATAATAGTCGCCTAGATGCCCATACTTGATCTAGGTTGACAACGAAGCTAGATCCGACATCCTTGCCATGTCATTTCAAGCATATCACATGTCACGTTTATTTTGATATAACTGTTGATTACTCCATATTTTACACCTTTTTTCTGCATGTTTGCATGCCGATTTGATCGCCCATATCGCGTTTTTCACGATTATTTGACAATATTACGATGCTTTTCACTATTTCTTGTTTTTGTCGTATTTCAGGAAATATGGAGCGATTTGGAGCGATTTTGAGATCAATGGGTTTGCAAGCGCTAAGGAGTGTCACCCACGGCTCTTTTGAGGGTCATTCAGCGATGGAAGATGAGTGGAAGAAGAAGGAACTTCGTAGGAGCGACGAGGAGGAGAAACAGAGAAGATTGGGCATTTACAGCATGCCACTCAGCCGAGTGGAGCACTCACTCGGCCGAGCAAGAAGCCCACACGGCCGACCAAAACAGACACGCACAAAAGAAGAGAATCAACGTGTACTCGGCCGAGTGACGATAGCCTACTCGGCCGAGTAGGAGAGTTCACTCGCCCGAGTGGCACGAGAAATTCATCCAGAAAGAGGCAGAGTTACTGGAATTTGTCAGACAATCTGAGAGGCCCCACTCGGCCGAGTATGAATGCCACTCGGCCGAGTGAATAAATCCCCTCGACCGAGTCACCTCCAAAGGCAGACCCTGAGACCCCTGACTTACTGTTTTCTTACAGGGTTTGTCACTCGGCCGAGTGACAATGCCACTCGGCCGAGTGACAATGCCACTCGGCCGAGTGAGCCGCTCCGCCTGCTGCGAGAGTTGCGATTTCTGGGCTGCGCAGGGGCAGTTTGGTCACAATTTTCTGGGCGATTTTAATGGGTATTTAAACCCAGTTTTTGCCCTAGTTAGGAGAACTTTTGGCAGCCTTTTTCAGAACTTTTCAGAACTTTTTTAGATTATTAGATTTACACTTTCGTTTTGAAGATTTGAAGGCTACTTTTATTGGATACTCTTGGGAAATCATTGGATCTACATTGGTTTGGCTATTTCCTATCAAAAACTCAATTTTTATTAGCTATTTCTCTATTGCAATGAATTCTCTTGATGTTATTATTGATTTTTCTGAGAATTGCATGATGAATATTGAGTAGTGCCATCGTCTTAGGGAGTAGGGATGAACCCTATGGACCCTATTGTTGGATATTGGACTCTCCGGATTTGGTTTTGGGTGATGAACAAACATAAATATATCGTGAACTAACAATTTGTGAGCGCAGTTATGGAGATCGTCGCCAAATTCATATGAACATCCAAAGCGACATCTCGAGACTTCTCAAAGCACGTGATCGTATGCCTAAAGCTTCGTTGAAGCTTATGGACCATTTTAGAAGTCATGAAGATTCGATTGAAGCTATTGAAGACGGTATCGTCATGTTTTATTTATAGTCTTTAAGCTTCTTTCGTAGAATGTTAAGCCTTGAGTAGGTCTTACGGTTTAAATCTTCATAACGCTCATATCTTAGGTCTAGGATCTTAGTAGAAGTTCATACAAACTTTCCCGAAGCTTCGCGCTTCGATTTGCGACTTCTTGTGCATGTTAGTTGGTTCAAGAAGAAGAACTGACCGACTAGATGGTGATCTAGGTGGTCGGCAAAGCTTCTTGGACCGACTAGTTTTTGTCAGTCAATTCTAAGCTCTTTACTGTTTACAGTTAGTCGGTTTAAGTTGACTCACCGACCGACTAGTTTGTGAACTAGTCGGTCAGTGATGCTTTTGTGACCGACTAGTTGAGCTTTCCCTGTACAAGCACATTTGAGCCTGAGCTACTGTTTATCATTAGTCGGTCTGTGTTCATTGATCGACCGACTAGTTGATGAACTAGTCGGTCAACTTTCCTTCTTGGACCGACTAGTTGAGCTTTACTGTACATGCCAATTTTCACCTAACTTACTGTTTATCGTTAGTCGGTCTATGCTCATTTGGCGACCAACTAGTTGATGAACTAGTCGGTCAACAGTTGTTCTTGGACCGACTAAATCAATTTGTGCTCAGACTTCAGTTTTATCTCTTAGTCGGTCTCAGTTAAGTAACCGACCGACTAGTTGTGAAACTAGTCGGTCAGCTACTCTTCTTGGACCGACTAGTTCCTTTTGTCTGTGCTTCGACCTTTTGGCTGTTCTTCCATTAGTCGGTCTACGTTAAATGACCGACCGACTAGTTGATGAACTAGTCGGTCAGTGGTTGTTCTTTGACCGACTAGTTGAGTTCAGAAAAGAGCCGTTTGAGCATTTAATGACTCGAATTTCTTTCTCTCTCTCATCTATCCTATAAATACTTGTTGAGCTGCATTCATTGCACTCAAGGCTGATATTATTGCAAGTTTAGAGATCAAGAGAAATCATTCCAAGCTCATTCAAAGCTCTTTCATTCCATTCAATAATCTCTCCTCACTCTTACTTCCAAAGAGAGATTCATTGAGTGTGAAGCCTTCCAAGCCAAGTGCTTGATCCTAGGTCACCAACAACCCCATAGCTCTCCATCGCTGATCTACATCTTGGAGCTAGGGTTTGGTGCCTTCTTCTTCCTCAAAATCATCTTTGCCCTAATTCGTAAGTATACTCAAGGCATATGTATTTTGTGGTAAGTTATTCTATTTCATTTACTTTCATTTTGTAAGTGTTTATCTCTCGGTTGTGAGAGTTGTGTTTGTGATCCCGGGTTGTGGGAGTCACAAATTACTTTGTGTATGATTTGACTTGGTGAAGGTTCTTCACAAGTATTTCACAGTGGAAATCTTGAGTTAGGGTTTCTAACTCAAGTATCCGGAAGGGATCCGGGTGGTTAGGACGTAGGATCACCGGGAACAAGTCGGGGAGACTTGGGTGGATCCGAACCCAGTAATATCGTTGTTTGCGATTGTTTCTTTGTTGTCTAACATTTACTTTTCTGCATTGTTTGGTAGAGTTTGCAAGTAATTAGGAATTAGCCTCTTAATTATTTTAAAGTACTATTCACCCCCCCCCCCTCTAGTACTTGTGCAGTAGCTTAGCAGTGCCTTACATTTGGTACCAGAGCCAAGTCTATAGCTATGTCTGCCAACGACAACAAGACCGTTCGTCCACCCTCCGACTATAGCACCTTCAAGAACCGTGAAGGAGCGTCTTCGGTAATGGAAGGACATTCCTCAACGAGGCCTCCATTCTTCAACGGTACCAACTACGGGTACTGGAAATGCCAGATGGAAACCTTCCTCCGGAGTGCTTCACTATGGAGGACCACGATGAAGGAATATGTCAAGCCAATCGAAGAAGATTTCGAGAAATGGACTCCCACGGAGGTCGCCGCGGAGGTAAGCAATACCAAGGCAATGAACGCCTTGCCATGTGCTTTGGAGCCCGAGGATTTCAACAAGATATGCACATGTAAGAGTGCATATCAAATTTGGAACTCCCTCCTCATCTTACATGAAGGGACGAGTAGGGTAAGAGACTCTAAACTCGTTGTAGTTAATAAAGATTACGAGATGTTTCATATGCTACAGGGTGAGAAGATGAAGGAGTATTATGCTCGCTTCGTCGACATCATAAACGAGTTAGAGGCTCTCGGCAAATCCTACACCCAAAAGGAGAAATGTTCGAAGCTTATAGAAGGACTTCCTTCTAGTTGGGAAAAGCGCACCTTCGCCATCGAGGAAGGTAACGATATGAACAAATATACCGTTGTTCAACTAATGGGTACCTTGATGTCTTATGAGGTACGCAAGGATAGCAAGTTGAATTTGCAGGAAAAGATGAAGTCTTACCTACAACAAGAAGAGCCAAAGAAGAAAGCTATTGCTTTCAAGGCCGCTCCATCTACTTCCACATCAACCTATGATGAGAACTCGGAAAACGAGTTGGACTTGGAGTCCATGGCACTCATGGCCAAGAAGTTCAACCGGTTCTTCCGGAAAGGTAACTTCAAAAACAAGTCAAAGTTCAATTCTTCTAACGCCTCTTCTTCTTTGTGCTTTAAATGCAACAAGCCAGGACACATGAAAGCGGAGTGTCCTCTAAACAAGCAAAAGGAGAAGTGGAAGGCACCGAAGTACGACAAGTCCAAGAAGTACAAGAAAGGAAACAAAAAGGGGCTTGTCGGGACTTTCACCGACTCCGATGATTCCTCAAGCGGAGAGTTGGACGATGAGCAAGTGGAGCAAGCACACATGTGCTTCATGGCAAGAGAGGAGCATGATCAAGGATCTTCCTCTTCCGATGATAGCGACAACGAAGGCGATGAGGTAACCATGGATGAACTTAGGAATGCTAATTGTCAATTGTGGTCTAAGTATACTAAATTAGTAAATAGGTATACTAAAGTAAAAGATGACTTAGCTAGCAATCAAACCTCGCCTAAAACTATCATCACCAACAACGACACCGTTGTTGAAGGGTTGAAGAATGAGATTGTTAATCTCAAGACTCAACTTGAACATGTTAGCATTGAGGATCCGGAGGAACACAAAATAGCGGATTTGACTTCTCAAAACTCGACTTTGAGTATTGAGAATGAGAATCTTAAATCTCGTGTTTTTGTGCTCACATCGCAAGTATCCACTTTGGATGCTTCTATGCGTTCTCTCACCGAGAAATATGAGAACACATTAGGCCGAATTAATAAATTCAATAAGGGTAAGGACCATTTGGATAAAATCCTAAGTGACTTACTTCCGGCCAATCACCACATTGGCTTGGGGTATACAATGGGAAGTTCATCCAAATCGGCCACTACTTTTGTTAGGCCAACTTCCGGTGACTCAACGAGTGGTAGCAAACACTCTATTGGTAGTTCATCTACCAATGGTGCTTCCACCTCCTCCACACCCTCTTTCGGAAAGAAACCCACTTTGGGTGGACCTCCAAAGAAGGGTCATGCCTACATGTACACCAATACTATACCACGTAGGAACACACGTCCTACTCCACCGGCTCACACATATGATGATTTCTATGCTACACGTTCACGGGCACGTGCACACCATGTGAGACACCCTCACGCACATGTTCCTCCACATGCATATGTTCACCCACATCATCGTATGAATAATTATCCACATGCACCATTCCACCATGTTCCTTATGCCTATCCACGACATGCATCACGTAGAAACCAACAATGCATGCATGCACCCAATAGGATGAGGGCTCCCAAAATATTCACAATTTGGAGCCCAAAGGACACAAGCATGGATGAAAAACAAGTTTACATGAATGCTTACTTTTCGGATGTTGTGCATAGTAGAAATTATGTGGGGAAGTCTAAGTCCAATTGGACTTGGCTTCCAAAGGTCTAATCTTTTGGACCCAATGACCTTGGGTACCATGATATGAAATTTTCTATCTTTAGGTACTCAAGGAAAAGAAAAAGGAAAGGAGCAACAAATTTAAATTTAGCTCCAAGGGGAATTGGATACTCGATAGCGGGTGTTCAAAACACATGACGGGTGACGCTCAATTGCTCTCCGGAGTGGTTCCCATTGTAAATAGAAACCGCGTCGTATTTAGAGGTAACGAGAGCAGAACCATCATAGGTGTTGGTAAAGTGGGTAATCCTTCTAAACCCATTATATGTGATGTTTACCTTGTTAAAGGATTAAACCACAATCTCATTTCAATAAGTCAACTTTGTGACAAAGGTTACAAAGTTAACTTTGCGAAAGGAATGTGCCATATTTTAAGAAAAGATAATAATGAATTATTGTTTTCTGGCACACGCCATAAGGATATATATATCTTAGATCTTCCAAGATCACATGAACAATGTCTTATTGCCAACACAAGTGAACAACACTTATGGCATCGACGTTTTGGTCATGTGAACTTTGGAACACTTTTTAAGCTTTCCAAGTTAAATTCTATTAGAGGCTTCCCTAAGCTTGTCTTTCAAAAGAAAAGCTTTTGTGACTCGTGTCAACGAGGCAAGCTTCCAAAATCTTCATTTAAACCTAAGAAAAGCATTTCTTCTAAGCGGCCTCTAGAGCTATTACATCTATATTTATTTGGGCCAACTAAAGTTGCTTCATTAGGTAATGCTAGATATGGACTTGTCATCGTTGATGACTTTTCTAGGTTTACTTGGGTATTTTCATTATGTAATAAAAATGAAGCTTTTGAAAACTTCACAATTTTTGTTAAGAAAGTACAAAATCTCTTAGGAACCACCATTGTCACTATTCGTAGTGATCATGAAGGTGAATTTGAGAATGAGTCTTTTGAGACATTTTGTGATGAAGTTGGTATTACACACACCTTTTCATTCCCTCGTGCACCTCCTCAAAATGGTGTTGTTGAGAGAAAGAATAGGACGCTAGTGGAATGTGCTCGCACTATGCTTGATGATAGCCAACTTGGCCATCAATTTTGGGCGGAAGCGGTACAGACCGCTTGCTATGTGTTTAATAGAATACTTTTGAGGCCCGGCCCTAAACAAACTTGTTATGAATTGTTATTTGGTAGGTTGCCTCGAGTTAAACATTTTCGTGTTTTTGGTTCGAAATGTTTTATTAAGAACACGTACGGTAGTTTGGACAAATTCGATCCAAGATCTGATGAGGAGATTTTTGTTGGGTATTCCTCACGTAGCAAAGCCTACCAGATATTCAACAAACGAACCTCAACGATCGAGGAATCACTTCATGTTTCATTTAATGAAGGATTTGTTCCAACTAGAATTACTAATGATGATGACTCTATGGATGTCTTATGTGATTCAATTGGTAATTCTAACTCTAATGATTCTATTGATTCTATTGATTCTAACCCGACTAATGAAGTTGTTGAGAATGTTCCTAGTGATCAAGGTATTCCCAAACGGATTCATACCGTTCGTGACCATCCTCATGAGCAAGTCATTGGCAATATCCATGATAGTGTCAAGACGAGATCGCAAGTGAACTACTTCGCTCATTGTGCCTTTGCCTCCTCGATAGAGCCAAAGAATGTTAATGAAGCGTGCGAAGATAGTGCTTGGATCTTAGCCATGGAGGAGGAACTCATTCAATTCGAGAGGAATGAGGTTTGGGAGCTTGTTCCATTGCCATCGAAGAACCACACCGTCATAGGGACAAAGTGGATCTTCAAGAACAAAACCGACGAAAACCATGTCGTCGTCTAGAACAAAGCTCGATTAGTTGCTCAAGGCTACCGTCAAGAGGAAGGTATTGATTCGAAGAATCCTTCACTCCGGTAGCTAGATTAGAATCAATTAGATTACTATTATCTTTTGCATGCCATAAGGATTTTAAATTATTTCAAATGGATGTAAAAAGTGCATTTTTAAACGGAGATGTTGTTGAGGAAGTTTATGTCTCTCAACCTCCGGGTTTTATAAATGAAAAATTTCCAAATCATGTTTTTAAACTTAAGAAAGCTCTTTACGGTTTGAGACAAGCTCCTCGAGCTTGGTATGACCGTCTAAAGAATTTTCTTTTGGATTTAGGATTTAAAATGGGAGAAGTTGATTCCACATTATTTGTTAAGTATTCGAATAATGATATAATTTTAGTTCAAATATATGTTGATGATATCATTTTCGGTGCTACTAACTTTGCTCTTTGCGAAGAGTTTTCTAATGTGATGAAGGATCAATTTGAGATGAGCCACATGGGTGAGCTCAAATATTTCTTAGGTCTCCAAATTCGCCAAATGGACGATGCAATCTTCATCCATCAAACGAAGTATACGGTGGAGTTGCTTAAGCGATTTGGAATGGAGAATGCCTCCGGGAAAAAGACTCCAATGAGCACGACTACGCATCTTGATAAGGATACGGGCGGTAAAGATGTAGACATTCGTCTATATCGAGGTATGATTGGTAGTTTACTTTATCTTACCGCAAGTAGGCCCGATATTATGTTTGTCGTATGTGTATGTGCTCGTTATCAGTCTCAACCTAAGGAGTCTCACTTAGTAGCGGTAAAGCGTATTTTCCGTTATTTAAGTTATACACTTGATTTTGGATTACTTTATCCAAAATCTAGCACATATGAGTTAATCTCATATAGTGATGCCGATTATGCGGGATGCAAATCCGACAGGAAAAGTACTAGTGGCACTTGCCATTTTATAGAAAATTCCCTTGTCTCTTGGTTTTCCAAGAAGCAAAATTCCGTATCACTTTCAACCACCGAGGCGGAATACATTGCCGTCGGTGCCGCGTGTGCTCAAGTTCTTTGGATGAGACACACACTTAAAGACTTTGGTATAAACTGTGATACTTGCCCTATCATGGTGGACAACCAAAGTGCAATATGTCTCTCCAAGAACCCGGTACACCATTCCCGTTCGAAACACATAGATTTCCGACACCATTTCTTAGATGATCATGTTGCTAAAAAGGACATCATATTAGTGTACGTTGAAACCCAGAAGCAAATCACCGATATTTTCACGAAACCCCTAAAGGAGGACTCCTTTGTGCGGTTACATCAAGAATTGGGGATTATGGGTGAATCCGAGATATAGGATTCATTTTTATTCAATATTCTTGCATGCTATTCTATTCGTTATATTTGCTCATGCTTGAAGTATTGAAATTTTCTGGATTTTTGTTGAATTTTCGGAATTTTCGCTCGATTTGTGCGTAATCGTCAAATTTCAGATTTTCGATGTTTAATGGGGTAGTATAATGATTAATGAGAGTATTTTGATGTTTCATCCAAGTGTGATTAGGAGAGAAATCAAATTTCAAAGATTTTCAATTTTTGAACTCTCTTAGTCGGTCCAAGTTCATTGGCCGACCGACTAGATTCAGTTCTAGTCGGTCAGTGAATGAGCTTAGACCGACTAAATCTTGTCAGGAAATTTTCCTTCAGTTACTGTTTACAACTAGTCGGTTCAAGCTCATTGACCGACTGACTAGATCGTGATCTAGTCGGTCAGTGCTTGAACTGTGACCGACTAGTTGTAACGGGGACTGTTTTGTCTTTTCGAATTCCAGTCGATTAAATCTCAGCCCCGACCGACTATACTCATTTTTAGTCGGTCTCTCTCTCACTCCAACTCGAAAAACCCCCCGACCCTTCGACTTCATCCTTCGTGTCCGTCGTTCTCCGGCCTGATTCCGGCCATCTCCTCCGTCGCCGACCGTCGCCCTCTCCTCCTAGGTGACTCTCCTCCCTCTCCTAGCTTCCTAGGGTTAGGGTTAGCTATCTACGGTTAGATTTTCAGTGGCTAGGGTTTCATTTCTAGTTATTTCGATTTTCTAGGGTTTGTGATTAGGGTTTCCTTGATTCAATCTCTTGTGTCGTGTCGTGCCACGCTTATGGCTCGTACACGTATCCCGATCACTCCCTCTGGCCCTTCGCCCATGACCGTCGATTCGCCACCCTCGGACCCCCCCACCTCTGAAACGCCGTTCGAAGCCTACCGAACCCTCTTCGTCTTCGCCTCCTCTTAAGCGTAAGAGGACGACAAAAGCGAAGCCCCGTGCTCAACCTAGAACCCAACCCAAGCCCAAGTCCAAGCCCAAGGAACTTGCATCTCCCTCCTCTTTCCATACCCCTACGGATTCTGATACGGAGTATAGACCCGAGCCTGAGACTCATAGGGACCCCTCTCCTCCTCCTAGGCAGCCTGAATCTAGCTCACGTCCCCGTACCCGTCAGCCTAAGGGAAAGGCTCCGATGCCGGTTGGCGGTGTCGATATTTCGTTGTGTCGCGATGACCCTTTGTGTCTCGCGGCTTACAACCGTATCGAACACTGCCCACTGCTTCTGGAGCATTTCGTCCAGTTTAGTGACTTCCTAGGCCTCGCCGATCTTCTTTCGTCCTCCGGTCTTCTCGATTACCTTCGATATGACCCGAAGGCGAACCCTCACCCCTACCCTCGCCTAGTGAAACTATTCTATGCCAACCACGTCCGGGGTCAGTACGATGCAACCCACTCGATTGAGACGACTGTCTTGGGGACTCCTATAGTCCTCACGGCAGAAATCTTAGGTGAGATTTTGGGTATCTCCTCGCCTGGCCTCCTTCCCTCCGATATTTCTGTTGATGATATCACCTCCCTTGATCAGTTCGTCCTCTCTCTGATTTTCCACCAGATTCCTCCCGTCATGATTGGCGTGCCCCCCAAATCCTTCAAGCCTATCGCCTGGGTCCTAAATTTGATTCTGAAGTCGTGCTTGCTTCCCAAGTACGGCTCCTCCTCTCTACCGTCCCAGCCTTTCTTGAAGTTGATATATGCTATTTTCATGGGGAGCTCGATTAACTGGGCTCGCATTATACTCGATAAGATGGACTCTTTCGAGTGTATTCGCAAGTCCACGAAGTCGGCTCATATCCCCTTCCCGTGCTTATTGACTCTGGTATTCCGTCACTTCCGTGTCACATTGCCTCCTGACGATGAGCGTCCACTTGGTCCTCCCCTGAACGCGACGGCCGTCAAGAAGTCTCTTGCGGCGCTCCGTCACGTTCAGAGGACGACACCTTCAGCGCCAACCTCTGCCTCAGCCTCAGCTACTCACTCTTCCACTCTTGCCGAGCTCGTTCGTTCTCTGCGACGTTTGGAGTCTCGTCAGGCTCGTTCTGAGGAGATTCTCTACCGTATAGCTCGTCACCTTGATATTGAGGTCCCTCCGTCTTTTTCTGACGAGGATGAGTTGGATGAGGAGGACATTGAGGAGCTTGCTCGTGCTTCTACTCGTGCCCCCGAGGGCACTTCTGGTGATGCTGCTACTGCTTCGTCTACTGGTGCCCCCGAGAGCACACCTGTTGCCATCGCTTCTACGGTGGATGCTCCGACTGGTGCTCCCGAGGCCACTACCGTTGCTGCTCCTGAGATCGTCTCTTCTGCCGTGCCTGAGACTTCTGTCGTCGCTCCCGTTGACATTCCAGCTGATCCAGTTACCACCTCCGCTCCTGTAGAGCCTGCAGTTGCTTCTGATCCTCCAGCTGCCTCTTGAGCTTCTTTGAGGCCTCTCCCGATGCACATTGGATGACATATCTAGTTGTGAGAGAGATTGCTTAGGATAGTGAGGGTGGCTATTTTTTTGGATCATTTTGATGATGTATCTTGATGCATTTTGATGATGTTGTATGTTTTGTGTCACTCTGATATCTGTGAGATATGATGCTGTATTTTGTGCCGCGATCGTTGGATCGATGTTTTGTATGTCAGTGATGTATATTTTTGATGTACTCTGGTTCATATTATATATATATATATACATCGCAGTTGACATTTCATTCTACTGTGCACATTATATAATTTTTTTATGTCTCTGATGTTTAATTTCGTCGCTCGACGATATTAGCTTGGTTAAATAGATTTCACTTTATGAAAACATAAAATTGTTTTCCATGCACTAAATTAACCAAGAATGTTGATATTGGAGAGTATATTCCATAACTCAATCCGTAAAATTGATTTGAGTTTTTGATGATTTCGTTTTACGATTTTCGACTATGGTATCATTGACACGCCTTGATTTTATTCGTATTCTACGACTCCCGTGCTTTTATTTGAAGCCATTGTTGTTGTCGTTGATCTCCTCCCGCTCTTTTTGCTAATGCCAAAGGGGGAGAGATATAATAATAACGATGTGCTAAATGATAATTTAAAGCATTATTCCAAGAGTCTAATTTGATATGTTAGATTCAGGGGGAGTTAAGATATATAAATGGATTTTCAAATCCGATATTTCAATAACCAACATGTGTTATTCGATATTTCAATAATCGATTCTCATTTATATACTTTACTCGTCTGCTTGATGCGTATTATTATCGTTTAATTTGGAATTAACGTGTCATCAATGCAGGGGGAGTAAGTAAATTTCATTTGATTATTATTATTGTTGATTATTATTTATGTTGGTTTGTCATCACCAAAAAGGGGGAGAATGTTGGATATTGGACTCCCCGGATTTGGTTTTGGGTGATGAACAAACATAAATATATCGTGAACTAACAATTTGTGAGCGCAGTTATGGAGATCGTCACCAAATTCATATGAACATCCAAAGCGACATCTCGAGACTTCTCAAAGCACGTGATCATATGCCTAAAGCTTCGTTGAAGCTTATGGACCATTTTAGAAGTCATGAAGATTCGATTGAAGCTATTGAAGACGGTATCGTCATGTTTTATTTATAGTCTTTAAGCTTCTTTCGTAGAATGTTAAGCCTTCTTTCGTAGGTCTTACGGTTTAAATATTCATAATGCTCATATCTTAGCTCTAGGATCGTAGTAGAAGTCCATACAAACTTTCCCGAAGCTTCGCGCTTCGATTCGCGACTTCTTCTGCATGTTAGTTGGTTCAAGAAGAAGAACTGGCCGACTAGATGGTGATCTAGTCGGTCGGCAAAGCTTCTTGGACCGACTAGTTTTTGTCAGTTAATTCTAAGCTCTTTACTGTTTACAGTTAGTCGGTCTAAGTTGACTCATCGACCGACTAGTTTGTGAACTAGTCGGTCAGTGATGCTTCTGTGACCGACTAGTTGAGCTTTCCCTGTACATGCACATTTGAGCCTGAGCTACTGTTTATCATTAGTCGGTCTGTGTTCATTGATCGACTGACTAGTTGATGAACTAGTCGGTCAACTTTCCTTCTTGGACCGACTAGTTGAGCTTTACTGTACATGCCAATTTTCACCTAACTTACTGTTTATCGTTAGTCGGTCTATGCTCATTTGGCGACCGACTAGTTGATGAACTAGTCTGTCAACATTTGTTCTTGGACCGACTAAATCAATTTGTGCTCAGACTTCAGTTTTATCTCTTAGTCGGTCTCAGTTAAGTAACCGACCGACTAGTTGTGAAACTAGTCGGTCAGCTACTCTTCTTGGACCGACTAGTTCCTTTTGTCCGTGCTTCGACCTTTTGGCTGTTCTTCCATTAGTCAGTCTACGTTAAATGACCGACAGACTAGTTGATGAACTAGTCGGTCAGTGGTTGTTCTTTGACCGACTAGTTGAGTTCAGAAAAGAGTCGTTTGAGCATTTAATGACTCGAATTTCTTTCTCTCTCTCCTCTATCCTATAAATACTTGTTGAGCTGCATTCATTGCACTCAAGGCTGATATTATTGCAAGTTTAGAGATCAAGAGAAATCATTCCAAGCTCATTCCAAGCTCTTTCATTCCATTCAATAATCTCTCCTCACTCTTACTTCCAAAGAGAGATTCATTGAGTGTGAAGCCTTCCAAGCCAAGTGCTTGATCCTAGGTCACCAACAACCCCATAGCTCTCCATCGCTGATCTACATCTTGGAGCTAGGGTTTGGTGCCTTCTTCTTCCTCAAAATCATCCTTGCCCTAATTCGTAAGTATACTCAAGGCATATGTATTTTGTGGTAAGTTATTCTATTTCATTTACTTTCATTTTGTAAGTGTTTATCTCTCGGTTGTGAGAGTTGTGTTTGTGATCCCGGGTTGTGGGAGTCACAAATTACTTTGTGTATGATTTGACTTGGTGAAGGTTCTTCACAAGTATTTCATAGTGGAAATCTTGAGTTAGGGTTTCTAACTCAAGTATCCGGAGGGGATCTGGGTGGTTGGGATGTAGGATCACCGGGAACAAGTCGGGGAGACTTGGGTGGATCCGAACCCAGTAATATCGTTGTTTGCGATTGTTTCTTTGTTGTCTAACATTTACTTTTCCGCATTGTTTGGTAGAGTTTGCAAGTAATTAGGAATTAGCCTCTTAATATTTTAAAGTACTATTCACCCCCCTTCTAGTACTTGTGCAGTAGCTTAGCAGGGCATTACACCTATTTCTAAATTGTGATGAAATTGTGGAATTTTTGCTAGAATTGATTAGGGTTAGGTTGTGATTGATTAATTACGGATATCTATGGATTCTTATCGATTGGGATTTGCAAGAGATTGGGTCCCAATTGATAGGAAGCCTAAGAAAGTCGATTTAGATTGACGATTGGATTTCTCTAAACTTGGTTTGCAAGAGATTGGACCAAACCAAGGATTTTCAATTGTGAATCTATACCCATATTTGTTTGCAAGAGATTGGACGGATAGGAACTATCACAATCTAGGTCGTAGCTTGAGTTTGCACGAGAGTGGGCTCGAGATACGATTGAACGATGATGTCGTTCTTCACGCTAGCGGCTTAGGCTAAGGTTTGCAAGAGATTGGGCCCTATCCTAGGTTTGCTATAGACCGACGATAGCGCGAGAGCATGAGCTTGGTTCTACATTTAGTTGCGACTAGTTCACCCACATTCAAGTTTAGCAATAACGAAACCTATGAATCACAATGATGGGAGGCAGTCCGTAGTGGGGATTCTCTACTCCTAGACATTTTATTAATTTGATATTTTCTCTTGATATTTGCACGATTATGACTGTTTACCCCAAACAATTCTTGATCCTCTTGATAGCTCGGTGATTGGAAGGAGACACGGTCATTTGTCCTCCCTGAGTTCGATACCTGCTCGCCGCTACACCGTGCACTTGCGGTAAAACTACAAGTCGTTTTTCGGGTGTACGCTCGGACGCGATCAAGTTTTTGGCATCGTTGCCGGGGATTTATCTCTGTGTAATTTGCGCCATATCTAGGTCTCTCTAGGGTTACATTTTGGATCGATCAAGTTTTTGACGCCGTTGCCGGGGAGCTACATTTGACGGTGTTCGATTGTGATCACCCGAATTCTCCATAAGATCTTAACAGGAACATGGGGGACGCAATGTTGATGACTGAGTCTAGCCTGGGAGATGATGACTCCTTCGCGAGCCTTCTTAAAGAACTAGTTGATGAGATCCATACCACAGAGGCGTTCGCCGTTGATATCGAGGACCCCATTGAGCAACAATTTGCTATTTTTGTGATGGATCAAATCTCCCCGGAAGGGACTATCGAGGGCAACATCAGAGTTGATGTGAGAGATGGCAAGTTATATTTTGAAAATGACAGAGCATGCATCGAAGAGTACTACACTTCCGAGGAGTCCACTAGGCATGCCGAGATTCAGGGAAGTACACTCTACGACCCTCACTCTTATATTTATGAACCCACGGACACATCTCTTGATCTCAGGTTTGGGCTGGAGCACAGTGGTAGTCCCATCGATGCCCGCGTAGAGTTGTGCAGCGTCTATTCCGATGCACCGTCCTCACCGAGAAGTGAATCTGAGTCTACATGGGGAAGCCCACTCAAAGAGCGGGAACTAAACCCAGATGTTGCAGAAGAGGTCAAGCTTTCACAGGGAGAGGAAGTGGAGGGTACAACGCCACCTGAGGTAGAGCTTAAACAATTACCACCAAATCTAATGTACGCTTTCTTGGGGAATAAATTGACCTATCTGGTTATTTTTAATGCCCACCTCAACCATGATCAACTAGAAAGACTCTTAGATGTCCTTAGGAGTCACAAGGATGTGCTTGGCTACACCATCTCTGATCTTAAGGGAATTAGCCCTAGGCTTTGCACGCATAGAATCCACTTAGAGGACAATGAGGCCACCTCCATAGAGCCTCAAAGGCGGTTAAACACCAACATGAAGGAGGTGGTTAAGAAAGAAATCCTTAAATTGCTTGAAGCTGACATTATATATCCTATCTCTGACAGCAGATGGGTTAGCCCCGTTAATGTCGTCCCTAAAAAGGGAGGGATGACCGTTGTAAAAAACGAAAAAGGAGAACCCATTTCTACACGAACTGTCACGGGATGGCGTATGTGTATTGATTATAGAAAATTAAACAAAGCCACCCGAAAAGACCATTACCCATTGCCCTTCATTGATCAAATGCTAGAACGCCTTGCTAAAAATAAATACTTTTGTTATTTGGATGGGTATTCGGGATTCTTCCAAATCCCTTTACATGAAAATGACCAAGAAAAGACTACTTTCACATGTCCTTATGGCACATATGCCTACCGTAGAATGCCCTTTGGTCTTTGTAATACTCCCGCCACCTTTCAAAGTTGTATGACATCCATCTTTTCTGATTACATTGAAAATATTATGGAAGTCTTCATGGATGATTTTTCTGTTTGTGGAAGTGAGTTTGATTCTTGTTTGGCTAACCTCACTAAAGTTCTTAAAAGATGCCAACAAAATAATCTCACTCTTAATTGGGAGAAATGTCATTTTATGGTCACCGAAGGGATAGTTCTTGGGCACCTTGTTTCTTCTAGAGGAATTGAGGTTGATAAGGCGAAAGTCGAGGTAATCGAAAAACTCCCTCCTCCTATCAATGTTAAGGGCATTAGAGGCTTTCTTGGTCATGCGGGGTTTTACCACCGCTTTATCAAGGATTTTGCCTTGATTGCCCGACCTCTTACCGGCTTACTTGCTAAAGATGCTCCCTTTGTCTTTTCAGGAGAATGCTTGCAAGCATTCAATACATTGAAGGAAGCTCTTATTTCCGCCCACATCATACAATCGCCGGATTGGAGCCTTCCCTTCGAGCTTATGTGTGATGCAAGTGACCAAGCCATTGGCGCGGTGCTAGGACAGAGGAAAGACAAAAAGCTTTATGCTATATTCTATGCTAGCAAAACATTGGACGATGCGCAGAAAAATTATACCACCACCGAGAAAGAGCTTTTAGCGGTTGTCTACTCCATCGAGAAGTTTCGTTCCTACCTCCTTGGATCCAAAGTAATTGTCCATACCGACCATGCGGCATTGAAATATCTTCTAAGCAAAAAAGAGGCAAAACCAAGATTGATAAGATGGATATTTTGTTGCAAAAATTTGACTTGGAGATTAGAGACAAGAAGGAAACGGACAACGTTGTGGCAGACCACTTGTCTAGGCTTGTTCGCGACAAGGAGGATGAAAGCTTGCCAATCGATGACACCTTTGTCGACGAGAGGCTACTCGCCGTAAGACCCGGAGAGGTGCATTGGTATGTGGATTTCGTTAATTATTTGGCTTGTGGAATAAAACCATGCGGAATGC
Organism: Scilla litardierei; assembly: GCA_030789695.1. Taxonomy (NCBI): domain Eukaryota; kingdom Viridiplantae; phylum Streptophyta; class Magnoliopsida; order Asparagales; family Asparagaceae; genus Scilla; species Scilla litardierei. The sequence continues at coordinate 165,475,294 of CM061134.1, forward strand.
CCACGCAACAAAAGAGGAGATTTATGCACGAAGTCCGAAACTATTTCTGGGAAGATCCATATCTCTTCAAGATATGCAAGGACGGAGTTATACGGAGGTGTGTTTCCAAGGAGGAGGCCACGTCGATCATTTTGCATTGCCATAGTATGCCATGTGGGGGACAACATGTGGCCTCTAAAACCACCGCTAAGATATTACAGTGCGGGTTCTTTTGGCCAACCATGTTCAAGGACACCCATGACCTCGTCAAGGGATGCGATAGATGCCAACGGACCGGAAATATATCAAAGCGAAACGAGATGCCAATGAAGCCCATTCTAGAAGTTGAGCTATTTGATTGTTGGGGAGTGGACTTCATGGGACCTTTTCTGTCGAGCAAGGGAAACAAGTACATCTTATTAGCCGTGGATTACGTCTCTAAATGGGTGGAAGCCATTGCGACCCCTACTACTGATGCGAGGGTGGTGTCCAAATTTTTCAAGCAAAACATCTTCCCATGCTTTGGAGTGCCTCATACTTTGATAAGCGATGGGGGGAGCCACTTTATAGAAAACAAATTTGAAGCCATGTTGAAAAAGTATGGGGTGAATCATAGAGTTGGCATGGCATACCACCCTCAAACGAGTGGCCAAGTGGAGGTGTCGAATCGAGAAATCAAGCAAATTCTAGAAAAGACCGTCGATAGATCTAGAAAAGATTGGTCGATGAAATTGAACGATGGACTATGGGCTTATCATACGGCCTTTCGCACTCCCATTGGCACCACACCATACCGACTTGTTTATGGGAAAGCCTGTCACTTGCCGGTAGAGTTGGAGCAACATGCATATTGGGCTATTAAGACCTTCAATTATGACTACAAGAGTGCGACGGTGAGGCGACTCTTAGACATTAATGAGCTTGATGAGATTAGACGTGATGCTTATGAGAGCTCAAGAATTTACAAGGAAATGATTAAAATCCTCCACGACGCACGCATCACGTTTCGGACTTCAAGGTTGGAGACAAAGTCCTCCTATTCAATTCCCGGCTCCGACTCTTTCCCGGAATGTTGAGATCGCGATGGTCCAGACTATTCACCATTAAGCGCATACAACCTGGGGGGAGCTTTTGAATTGGAAGGAAAAGACGGAGCCACATTTAAGGTAAATGGACAACGGCTCAAGCATTATTCCGAGGGAGTCCCCACCGGTGAAGTGAATCACGTATATCTACTCAAGGGACACCCCCACGATCTTTCATACCTCCTTGACGAGGTGATCGAAGAAGCCATTCTGCATTCTATTGGCGCTCTCTATGATGATGGCCTTGAAGAAGGCCAAACTTCTAGCATTGAAGAAAAGGCGGAGGACCCTCCGGATAGCTCCATGGCCGATGATGTAGGCGACGCTGATGTCGTAAGGATAAGGGAGCTTTGCAAGCTCTCAACAGCCAAGAATCCAAAGAAAGCTCCACCGAATAGAAGATCGGCATCACCGGTGAGAAGGAAGATTGGTGCTAGCTCAAGCTTGGGGGACTTATCCCCTAACACTACCCATGATGAAGGGGCGTCGAGGAAGGCCGACGAGCGCCAACAACCAAATCCAAGTGGCCTTCCCGGTAAATTCGACGGGCGTATCTCGTATGCGCCCAACATCATGCGCTAAACAAAAATCTTAAGGGGTCGAGCTCATGACCTTAAACGAGCACTTGTTGGGAGGCAACCCGACGGTTTTACAATGTTTTTATTTGAATCTTGTTTCTTTTTTAGATTTTTCTTAGTGTTTAGAGTATAGTGTCTATGAAAATCGTGACAACGGGTCCTAATTTTCATGACAGGAGATGGAGAAAGAGAGATCACTCATATGGAGGATGTCCAAGGCAAGGGAGAGCGCTTCAGGAATGCGCTCAGGCCCTAGGATGAGGAAGGAACTGACTGAAAGAAGAAAAACATAGAATGGAGTGAAAACAGAGAGCCGTTGCAGAAAACAGGAAGCCACTCGGCCGAGTAACATATGTCATTCGGCCGAGAAAAAACTCCACTCGGCCGAGTGGAGTACCAATCAGGGAAGTTTCTGCAGACCAACTCTCTGTCATTTTCTGTGAATTTTAGTCTTAATTGCCACTCGGCCGAGTGCCTTATCACTCGACCGAGTGAAACAGATACCCTCCCAGCTCAAAAATTACTGAGTGGCCGAGCCACTCGGCCGAGTGAGACATTCTTACCCGGCCGAGTGAATCAAAGCCACTCGACCGATTCGTAAGTCGTGCAGACCAATTTGAAATCTTCTTCACTCGGCCGAGCGACCTAGTCACTCGGCCGAGTCGTAACTATTCTTTATATAAGGCACTCGGCGGCTCGAATTTCAAAACCACATTTTCCCCAAACCCGCCCGAGACGCTGCGCCCCTTCGTCTCCCAGCAACCGATTCCAATCCCTCTGATGCCTGAGCCGTCGCCGACACCACCGACCGACGTTCGCCGTCGGTCGCCGTCGCCGCCGCCGCCTAGCCTTTCCTCCTCGCCGGCGCCGCCTCCCAGCCGCCTCCCTCATCGCAATACACCCAGATTCCTCATTTCTCCTCATTTCTCCCGATGTGTACGCCCGTTGCGCCCCAAATTCAAATCAACTCCTACATATATCTGTTACCCCTTATCTTCCCCATATATATTGATTATTATTGGCTGATTTTATCATTTGTATTTCAGGCTAGCTTGGGGGAGCTTAGGGGAGCTTTTTGACGCATACGAAGCCTTGCGGAGGAGGCGCATCTTCGCACATATTGCTAATTACTCTCGCAGCATGCTCAGGTATACTCGTTTCATTATTTAGCGCGTCACATTTCATTTTTTAGGGGGCACGTCTCACGGCACACATGCTGCCGCGCCTTAGGCTGCGCACGCGGGAGCCCGCTTCCAAGTGGAAGAAGTCAGGTGATCCTGGCTCTTCTTCCGCTAGGGCAGACTCCCATCTGTTGAGTATTGATTCCCCGGATTTGGTTTTGATGATGAACAAACATAAATATCGTGAACTAACTCTTTGTGAGCGCAGTTATATAGATCGTCGCCAAATTTCTATAAACATCAAAAGCGACGTCTCAAGACTTCTCAAAGCGCGTGATCGTGTGCTTGAAGCTTCGTTGAAGCTCAAGGACCATTATTGAAGTCAAGAAGATTCGATTGCAGCTTTTGAAGACGGTTCGTCAAGTTTTATTTATAGTCTTCTAGCTTCTTTCGTAGAATGTTAAGCCTTGAGTAGGTCTTACGTTTTAATCTTCATAAAGCTCATATCTTAGAGCTAGGATTATCTTAGAAGCCCATACAAACTTTCCCGAAGCTTAACGCTTCTTATCACGGCTTCTTGTGCATGTTAGTTGGTTCAAGAAGAAGAACCAACCGACTAGATGGCAATCTAGTCGGTCGGTAATCCTTCCTGAACCGACTAGAATGCCTTGCTCATTTTCAGCTCACTTACTGTTTACAGTTAGTCGGTCAAAGAAGGTTCACCGACTGACTAGTTGTGAAACTAGTCGGTTAGGAATCCTTCTTAGACCGGCTAGTTGAGCTTTCATTTTTCAGCCTAACTTACTGTTTACAGTTAGTCGGTCAAAGCACAACGACCGACCGACTAGTTGAGAAACTAGTCGGTTGGAAGTTGTTCTTAAACCGACTAGCTGTCTTTGATTTCAGCCTATACTATTTCATCTCTTAGTCGGTTCATGTTGACTCACCGACCGACTAGTTGTGAAACTAGTCGGTTGGCAAGTCTTCTTAGACCGACTAGTTCTTTATTGTCTGAACTTCTCTTTTGGCTGTTCTCCAGTTAGTCGGTTCATGTTGAATCACTGACCGACTAGTTGAGAAACTAGTCGGTCAGTGATCCTTATTTGACCGACTAGACTGCTTCAGAATAGAGCCATTGGAGCATTAAACGCCACGATTTTTGCTCTCTCTTTCCTCTATCCTATATATACTTGAAGGGCTTCTTGCTAAGCATTCAAGGCTGATATTTATTGCATTTAGAGAATCAAAGAGAAGCATTTATTCTCATTTCCAAGCTCATTCATTTCTCTAGAATCTCTCTCTCACTCTTATTTCCAAAGAGAGATTCACATTGATTGTGAGCCATTCAAGCCAAGAGCTTAATCCAAGGTCACCAACATCTTCCTAGGCTTCCATTGCTGGTCAACATCGTGGAGATAGGGTGTGGTGCCTTCATTCTTCCCCAAAATCCGTCTTGCCCTAAATCGTAAGTTTTACTCAAGGCATAGGGTTTTGTGGTAAGCATTTCATATTTCAATTACATTGATATTGCAAGTTTTACTCTCTGTTGTGAGAGTTGTTTGTGATCCTGGGTTATGGGAGTCACAATTTCATTTGTGTATGATTTGATCTTGTAGAGGTTTTCTACAAGTATTTCATAGTGCAAATTTGAGTTAGAAGTTTCTAACTCAAGTATCCGGAGGGGATCCGGGTGTTTGGGACGTAGGATCACCGGAACAAGTTGGGGAGACTTGGGTGGATCCAAACCCATTATATCGATTGTTTGCAATTGTATTTTATTGTTGTCACATTTTCATTTCCGCATTGTTGGTTGAGTTTGCAAGAATATTAGGAATTATCTTCTTAATTATTTTAAAGTACTATTCACCCCCCCTCTAGTACTTGTGCAGTAGCTATCAGGGCATTACACCATCCACCTAGTCCACCCCCACCTACACAGCTGCCTCTTACCGATCCCATCCCGACACAGGCACCACCCGCTCCCGCCGTCGGGCCGATGGGGATTACGTTTCGAGATGACGCACACCGCGCCAGATTCGAGCGTATCTGCCATCGCTCAATAGTACCCTCTAGGTTTGCACACCTAGCCGACCTAGACCACCTAGGTAGGGGCTTCTCACGTTGTACGACAACGTGGGATGGCGCGACTTTCTGTCGGTGTCGGCGGATACTTACATCCGTCCGACACTAGAGGTCCTTAGTTCCATTGACCGGTCCCCTGGAGGATGCTCCTTCCGTTTGATGGATCGAGAGTGCGAGATCACTCTCGACATGCTTAGAGCATTTTTCCAATGGCCCATCGTCCCGGTCCCAGACCGCGCCTACGCTCCCACGCACATTCCACGCCCGTCGTTCGACACCCACGCCTTCTGGACACGGATCACGGGATCCCCACTCGCCTTTGACCCTAGTAGGGCCAAGGCATCAGCTATTGTCCACCCCTACCTCCGCATTGCACAGCGCCTTATGGCGACTACTTTTCTTGCGAGGTACGAGCCCGGGACGCTATCTACGCCAGAGCTCTACATGCTCTATGCAATGACACGCCCTAGGGTTCTAGATAGGGGTAGTGACGTTTTTGTCCCCGTCGTCGAGATCGACATTGCCAGTTGATTTTTGGACCGCATCATTATTTCTGTAAGTGCTCGCTCACCTATCGGTTGCGGCGGTCTGATCACCCTCTTGGCCCTTATGACCGGCGTTGACCTTCCTGATGACTTGCGTCGACCTCCGGGCCCCACTACACTTTCTATAGATGTTATGGCCCGGATGAAGATGCTTCGTCCCCATGGTCGTCAACACTGGGTGTGGCTGCACGATCCCTTCAGCGCAGATTACATGGTTCTCCCGAGCCCTGCTCGGACACATATTGGACCAGACGGCGGAGACTGGATTCCAGCGATGGATCTCCTCATCCCCACCGCCTACGTGCTTGAGCCCGAGGATGCTCAGCAGGAGACCCTCGTTCCACCCGTCGACCCCGTGATCCCTCAGCCTGCTCATGATCTGTCTGCACCTCCCGACACCTTTGTCCACACGTCTGTTAGTGTCGAGAGCACTTTAGCTGAGCCGTCCACCACCACCACCCCACCACCACTGTGCCTGTTTCTGCTGAGCACATTACCACTCTGGGCCCCGTGCGTCCCCCCAACATAGTTGAGAGCGACGAGTCCTCTTTTACCTCCGCAGTAGAGACCCTATCCCGATTGTTGTTCTCGACTCCTGGGGAGTCATCTTTTGTGCCCTTCACGGCCTCCCCAGCCACCGACTTCTCGGTCTCCACTACCGCAGTCTTTTCTGAGAATTTCGTGACATCTATCCCCACGTCTACGTCACTGACCTCTCACACCGCCTCGTCGTCTGTTTTCATTTCCACTTCCGCTGCTGCTTCCACTTCGACCTTTCCTGCGTCCCAGCCTCTCACAGAGGCTGGGCATCAATTAGTGAGCACAACACCACTACCCCACTTCCCTGCTGGACCCATCCACTACACTGCCCGCGTGAGACAGCCCCGCACTTCACCAGTTAGACCTGTGCATCCCTCTGCTCCACCACCCCCCGACACTCTAGTTCAGAGCATTCGTGCTCTTGAGGGAGCTGTTAGTGGACTGAAGGGGATTTCAGGGCTCTCTCTCCACCACAGTTAGTGTTATGAAGACCCGTGTCGCCATTCTTCCCAGTATTCAGGCTTGCCTGAACCAGATTCTGGCGCGTCTGCCTCCACCACCGACACCCACCCAGCAGCTACCACGCCCACCACCTCCACCACCACCTCCGCCACAGGACGGTGCTGGTGCACCACCACCAGCCTAGGTACACACTGGATGCCTTCTATATTTCTGTTGTTTTGCTGGTTTTTGAGCCTGGTGATTTTTGCACCCCTCCTCCACACACTGTTTTGGTACCTTTTTGGTCATATCTGTTTATATCTCTTTGGGAGTGAGGGGTCTTATTTTTGGGGACACTAATATTCTGCACCATTTTGACCTCTGCATGCATCACCTGCATTAACATATCATTTCCTTTTCTTTTATTTTCATCATGCATGCATCCTCATACTCCCCACCCATTTCACGTCTCTCGATGTGCCACACTTCGCACATTGAGGACACTGTGCACTTTAGCTTGGGGGAGTGAGTTCTCACGCTTTTGCTTTTTTTGTCACCTTTTTATTTTTGCTTTTCTCACATTTTCCGATTTTGCACTCATTTTCATCCACTTTTTCGTTTTTTTATCATGCATCACGTTTTCTTACCTTTTTGAGTATGCTGTATTTCGTAGTAGTCTCTATTTTCTTTTATCCTTATTTCTTTCATCTTTTGCTAGAGATAACTTTTCTGTGATGATGATGACGTGGTGATTAGCTTACCTCTGTTTGCATGCTATTTTGTAACGCCATAGTTTTTCTTTCAGATATCATATGCTTTGTCATGCTATGCATTTGAGATAGTAACCCACCTTTTCGTATATGAATATGGATGAAATTTTGTTATTAGCTGAAGTCTGATAATTCATATGTATGCTCTTCATAGAAAACACACCAAGCTTCACGCATTGATTGCTTATATCTGGAGTACTGCTTTCCTTTCTTATATCACTTCTTATTGCATGAAAATTGTACGCCTCACTTTCAGGTTGAATGAATGAATGTTAGGTTGATATAACTGGACTAGTTTACTTTCTGAGATCAAACTGAGTAGATTACATTACTCTGCTGAAGTTGTTGTGCACGTCTTATAGAGTGAACCGAGCGTTACATTTATTTTTTTCTCCACATATCTTGAGCATTAATTCTCTATTTATATTCATTGGTGAATCTCCCTTTAGCGGATCCTATATTGGCAATTCCCCCGCTTTATAAAGTTCATGCTCCACTACCCCCAAAATCAAAAAGAAAAAAATACATGTATATCTTTCTATCTTTTGATTTGGGATCACAGTTGTATATATGAATCTAAAAAAAATGAGAAAAAGAAAAGAAAGGAGAAAAGAAGTTTATACATAATCCCATCTCATACTCTCTCTCTTTCTTCCCTCTTTTGTTTTTATTCTATCATGGAGCTTCAAAAATGGGGAATATATATTTATTGATTTATCTTATGCCACCACGCTTATAGATATGCTTGGGGGAGAGGAACCAATGATGTGTGAGAGAGTGACTATCTGACAGTGCATGACAACCTAAGCTAGGTAATTTTCTATACTTGGTGAGATCACTAAAAGTTTTACGAAATCCAGGAATTGACACTTAGCATACATTTCATGAAAACTATACTTTTCTATTCTTACTGCTCCATATTGTGTGATATCTCTTATACTCTAGGTAGAAAGCATTCAATTGAAAAGTGTGGGATCTATGATTATGTATACCGCTTTAGATGCTTCAGACGATGTTAGTTCTAGAATGACTCCATATTTCATATTATTTTGATATTCTTGGGTTTTCTATTTTGAATGCAGCCATATACTATCGAGATAAAAATCTTTGGCGTGAGTTTTACGTTCGCCGTGTGCTTCATGAGTAAGCAAAACCCACGTCCTGAGAAAAATGATCTAGCATCTCCTTCTTCGCTTTCTATTCTATTTTTCATCTCCTTCTTCGCTTTCTATTCTATTTTTCACTTTTCTTTCTTTTTATTACTTTTCCCGTCGGGTTAGCCTTTTACGTATCTTCCTCGAGGACGAGTAAGAGGTAAGCTTGGGGGATTTTGATCAATCCATATTTTACACCTTTTTTCTGCATGTTTGCATGCCGTTTTGATCGCCCATATCGCGTTTTTCACGATTATTTGACAATATTGCGATGTTTTTCACTATTTCTTGTTTTTGTCGTATTTCAGGAAATATGGAGCGATTTGGAGCGATTTGGAGATCAATGGGTTTGCAAGCGCTAAGGAGTGTCTCCCACGGCTCTTTTGAGGGCCATTCAGCGATGGAAGATGAGTGGAAGAAGAAGGAACTTCGTAGGAGCGATGAGGAGGAGAAACGAAGAAGATTGGGCATTTACAACATGCCACTCAGCCAAGTGGAGCACTCACTCGGCCGAGCAAGAAGCCCACTCGGCTGACCAAAACGGACACGCACAAAAGAAGAGAATCAGCGTGTACTCGGTCGAGTGACGACAGCCCACTCAGCCGAGTAGGAGAGTTCACTCGCCCGAGTGGCATGAGAAATTCGTCCAGAAAGAGGCAGAGTTACTGGAATCTGTCAGACAATCTGAGAGGGCCCACTCGGCCGAGTATGAATGCCACTCGGCCGAGTGAATAAAGCCCCTCAGTCGAGTCACCTCCGAAGGCAGACCCTGAGCCCCCCTGACTTACTGTTTTCTTACAGGGTTTGTTACTTGGCCGAGTGACAATGCCACTCGGCCGAGTGAGCCGCTCCGCCTGCTGCAAGAGTTGCGATTTCTGGGCTGCGCAGGGGCAGTTTGGTCACGATTTAGTGACAATGCCACTCGGCCGAGTGAGCCGCTCCGTCTGCTGCAAGAGTTGCGATTTCTGGGCTGCGCAGGGGCAGTTTGGTCACGATTTTCTGGGCGATTTTAGGGGGTATTTAAACCCAGTTTTTGCCCTAGTTAGGGGAGCTTTTGGCAGCCTTTTTCAGAACTTTTCAGAACTTTTTAGATTATTAGATTTAGACTTTCTTTTTGAATATTTGAAGGCTACTTTTATTGGATACTCTTGGGAAATCATTGGATCTACATTGGTTTGGATATTTCCTATCAAAACTCAATTTTTATTAGCTATTTCTCTATTGCAATGAATTCTCTTGATATTATTATTGATTTTTCTGAGAATTGCATGATGAATATTGAGTAGTGCCATCGTCTTAGGGCGTATGGATGAACCCTATGGACCCTATTTCTAAATTGTGATGAAATTATGGAATTGTTGCTAGAATTGATTAGGGTTAGGTTGTGATTGATTAATTACGGATAGCTAGGGAGTCTTATCGATTGGGATTTGCAAGAGATTGGGTCCCAATTGATAGGAAGCCCTAGAAATTCGATTTAGATTGACGATTGGATTTCTCTAAACTTGGTTTGCAAGAGATTGGACCAAAGCTAGGATTTTCAATTGTGAATCTATACCCATATTCGTTTGCAAGAGATTGGACGGATAGGAACTATCACAATCTAGGTCGTAGCTCGAGTTTGCACGAGAGTGGGCTCGAGATACGATTGAACAATGATGTCGTTCTTCACCTAGCGGCTTAGGCTAGGGTTTGCAAGAGATTGGGCCCTATCCTAGGGTTGCTATAAACCGGCGATAGCGCGAGAGCGTGAGCTTGGTTCTACATTTAGTTGCGACTAGTTCACCCACATTCAAGTTTAGCAATAACGAAACCAATGAATCACAATGATGGGAGGCGGTCCGTAGTGGGGATTCCCTACTCCTAGACGTTTTATTAATTTGATATTTTCTCTTGACATTTGCACGATTGTGACTGTTTACCCCAAATGATTCTCGATCCTCTTGATAGCTAGGTGATTGGAAGGAGAAACGGTCATTTGTCCTCCCTGAGTCGATACCCGCTCGCCGCTACACCGTGCGCTTGCGGTCTACAAGTCGTTTTTCGGGTGTACGCTCGGACGCGATCAAGTTTTTGGCGTCGTTGCCGGGGATTTATCTCTGTGTAATTTGTGCCATAGCTAGGTCTCTCTAGGGTTACATTTTAGATCGATCAACTGTACGCAATTATTAACTGCTTTCATACTATCATGTTGCATATCACATGTCATCTCATGCATTGAATGTATTGCAATAATTGTGTAGCACACGCTACTATTGAAATGTAGGCTACGGCGAGTAGGATTTTGACTCTTACATCATGAATGAGGCTAGGTGCACCCATATGCCAAATAAAGAACAATTCCTGGCTCGTGTTCCAGAAGCTTGGCGCCAGTCCATATACACGTGGAGGGGTAGGGTTAAGCGGCCACTCAGCGTAGAAGTGTGCCCGTACAGCAACTTCAGCTGCAAGGCGTAAACCCAATGCACATCGTGAATGCATATTAATCGTGAATCGTGAAATCTTGAATATTGTTTTGTAGATTTTTGCTACGACGTGTAATGCATTGCAAAATATCATGTTCATTTTAAATGCTGCATTCATTGAAATATTATACCATGTCATCTTACTTTAAACTGCTAAGTTGCATTCTTTATTCTTTATGTTTCCTTGCACAAAAGTCTTCCTTTCACTTTTTGGAGATTTTTTTACTGACATGTGCCATTTTCTCTTTGGGTGTCACATGTCAGGCTTTGAGTTTGCGGCAGTTTCTGATGACGACCTGTTGCTAACGTTCAGTTTGATGATACTAGAGACCAGTCCTAGTTTTAGTTGGAGGTTTCTCTTAGTTGCTATTGTTAGTTTCGGTGCATAGCATCATTTCTTGTTTTAGTTTCGGCCATGCTGGGGCCTTCTTTTTAGACTCTCTCTTGTACTTTATTTTATTAATGTAACTCTGGATGTTTGGAATAATAAAAATAGATGTTGTTGAATGTTGGTTAAGTTTTAATTGCTTTCAATTCTTATTATTGTTGTTGTTTCATTGCAATGCAATAATCTGCGAATGGATGAACACACAGACGCTTATCAGACTGTAGCTTCACAGCTTCGAGTCTGAGCGGACCTCTTCGCGTCTCGCCTTCTGTACTTGGGAAGAGAGGCGTGACAGGTTTGTATGGTGGCCCATATAGGTCGTTGCACCTGTGAAATATCGAAACAACGATAATAATAAAAACATCCATTGAAACATTCAAAACATTCGAGTCATAAAATTTGAGTCTAATGTGAAGGTTTTTCTTGTCTTAGATGGTAGGAAGACTTAGATAGATGTCCTAGTTTGATAGTCAGGCATCTTTAATTAAGATTTAGTCGTACTCGTCTTATGATGCCTTGGTAGCCTCTCACCCAGCCCTGACCATATTAGACTTCTAGAGTCTTTCCTTTAATCGTTCGCTTGGGTCCATCAGATTTCAGGCCCAGCAGAACATAATCTTGATTCTCTAAGGACCCTTTCCCTGAGATCTCTATTACAGTCTAGTTCATTAGGAAGTCTTAGTACTAAGTTTCTCCTAATCTTTAGTCGGCCCTGTAATCAAAGCCCCTGATTTCTATCAGTTTTCTAATCATTACACTTTTGAGCTAATGACCATAGAATCCCATCGTAGCAGATTCACTAAGTTATTTTCCAGTCGTATTTACATATTTGATTCACTTCCTAGCTTTTGATTCAAGTGATTCTTTCATGTCGTTCATCATCAATCGTTGAATCTTCCCATTACTGTCCCGATCCTTCGAAAAATATTTCCAGTACTATTTATTTTGATTTCTCCTCCCAGTTTAAAGTCTTTGAAAACATTTAGCATAAACTTAAACTTCCTGCTCTTCAGTTGACTTAAATGCATTCTTGAATTTCGAAACTTTTTCTCCGATATCTTTAAAATACTACCTTATACTATTTTCTAACCTATATCTTCCATACTCATGTGAATATCTTACTTCCTTCATATAATGATTTTTGATAATCCAATAAACCATTTCTTCTACTACTATATATATATACTATTGAACCTATTTCAAACAACTCATTGTACCGATCTCAAAATATTTTTCTATACGAAAGAGAACTCCAGCTTTTCAAGTATATCCGTTTTTTATTCTTCGTTTTTTTCCTACTCCAAAGTTCTTAGTACAAATCTAGTCCCAATTGCAGAACAGTCACTTCATCTCTATACTAATTATTTTTCGTCTAATCCCTACTTCGTATTTTAACTTATATCATATACACACTATTCTCCTATATTTTATAAGGATATTATTATATCTTTCTTTTCCTTACTTAAATATCCACAATTATATCTCTGTTTCACCTACCCAAGCTATCTCCTTATCCTGGCCTCATCTGCACCCGTTCATCCCGATCTTGTTTCGTTACGCTATTTGATTTCGGTTCCCTTACTATTGCTTAGCCATCATACTAGTGCTTGCCGTTATGTCAACCTTAGTATAGTGATGGGCCCATTAGTTTTATTGTGATGTCGTCGTGGTGCATGCATATAGGTAGAGTGTGTGAACCCCGCGTACCACTCATGTATGAGTGTGCTACCCTTAGTATATTAATGATTGTCTCTTGTGTTATATATGCATACTCAGTGTTATTCATGATATATATGAAGTTGTAGGAATGATAGTGTTTATATATGTGTGTGTGGATAGCTATACCATTTTAGGAATGTCTGTGTATATTAAAATTAGTGTTAGAATATCTACTAGTAGTGTATGTAGCTTGAAGGTACTTGTAAATGCTTGAAATAGCATGCTAATAAGTCATGTTCATGTTAGGTGTAATGATAATAGGTGTACTTATAGTTATGTGTGCAGGCCTATTATATGATCTATATGTTAGTACGTATGAGCGTGTGCTCGTACGTAGATATGTGTGTGCTTAGTCGTAGGTAGATATCTACATACTGTATGAATATATGTGATGTAGGTATGGCATTAGGGCTATAAATTTGTATAGTATTACTTGCCTTTACGGGATGTTGTGTGTGTGCGTGTATACCATGATGTATACACGATTATTGTATGTCGTGACTATTTTTTTTGAAAAGTAAGTAATTATATATATGCTAGTGTGTACAAAGTACGGGAACATCACTACCGCCTTATATATGTCATGACTATGTATGGATAGGTATATGTAGTAGTATACTAATTATATGTAAATTGCTATGATATGAATATGTAAGAGTGACGGCGCTTGTGCCCTCTCCTCTTTATATCGATACTTCAGGCCTATGTACTATACCTGTATTTCATTGCATGACCTTTAATAAAGAATCTACTAACTTTCCAATATATATATATATATATTATAGTATGTAAAGTGATTGCATTATGGGGCTGTTACTTGACTAAATATAAAGTGTGATTGATATTATTGTGTGTATATGATAACATGGGTTTTTACCTGTATAGTGTGACGAGTAATATGATTACGTTGGTATATATATATTAGAGTGGTGTGTTGGTATATGTATAAATGTTGTGTTATGTATATAAAGTATTCTGGTTCTTGTATGAGTCTTTAAGTCTCACTCATGCTTGAGTGGATATACTCTAAGTATATTGTTATATTTGTCTGTGGTTGTGTATAGTGCTATGAATATAGTAATGGATGATGTATGTATAGTGATAGGTTTGGTTGTGCATGGTTACGTTACACACATGGTTGTCGGTGGCTATACCATTATATGGATATAGGTGTTGGTCTTGTAGTATAGTTATTACTAAGGTTTTACATGTTTGAATGTATGTATGCTAGCTAAATTTGGTGTGTAGAATGTGCTAAGTGTATAGTGGTATGAGTGCCATGTATGAATGGTATATTAGCGTGGGTGGACGTGCTCCATGCACGGGTAAGTATGTGCTTAGCTATATGTGTTAGCAACTATGGTATATGTGTTGACTCTTGAATATAGTTATAAGATTTTATGCGATGTGTATATATGATGAAGTATCTGCGTGTATTTAAATAACTATATATTTGTGTATTTATAGTGGGAGTGAATGTATATTGGATATAGCAAACTTGATTTAATATTGTATGGCGTGATTACATGTGTTGATATGTTTGGTGTTGGATGTACACTAGGAGATATAAGGGAGTAGCATATCCATGTTGTTTGTTCATAGGCAGTTATCTATACATGAAGTACTATGATTTTATTTGCTAGTGTGAAACTATTTTTATGTAGGTATCTGCACCATGGTTATGTGATGAGTGAGTGATAGTTATATAAGGGATGTATGTGACTATATGAATGATTGAAGTACATGTATGAATTTGACTGTCTATGATAGGTATAAGTATAGAATGTGCATATATATACATGTTTGTAGTATTAATGTTTGACTACCTAGTGCATATATAAGCACTTGTAGTAACTATACATGGTTTGAATTATAGTGTGATATGATTGGGATAGTTACTAGAATGTCTAGATATTTTTTTAGTTAGAAATTCCGAGGACGGACTTTGCTCTAAGGTGGATAGGATGTCACGGTCGCTTTTCGACCATATGTTTTCCGTGCGCGTACCTTCTTGTTCGTACGCGTATTTTTTGTGCTCTCCTCTTGTATCCCGAACGCACAAAGTTATATGTCATTGTGACCCTCTGAGAGAGTACTTATTTGTGGAATTTTTTGTGAACGTCATTTCACGGCTCATTCTTCTACAAAACAACTTTGTTTGAAGGGGTGTCGTAACTTTAGACTTCGACGTTTGACCTTTTTATTTTTAGTTCCGTTTTTCGTTGACCTAGCTTGTGGCCGATCAACATAGTCTCGACCCTCTCGTCGACACGGTCGTTCCGATATTTTTCTTATATTTTTCGAACACATTTAGACCGACCCTTCACACTAATCACCTTTAATCTCTAATTAGCCTAGTCTTATCACTAATTAAATAACCTAATCTAATCCTATAGGAATATTACGTTTCATGTTGAAATATTATTAACTATCTATACCCTAAATCTACCCTCCCCCTCTCATACACTCTCTCCAATCACCTTAACTCTACCCCATTTCTACCCCTATTTAGCAAAACATTTCTTTAATTGTAAGCAAACAAATCTAGGGTTTTTGTTCTCACAAGCCAGCCGCCACCTCTTCTTCATCAATCAAACCCCACGGCCACTCGATTCCTTGCGCCGCCTGCCACCGCTGGCCACCCTCCGGCCAGTCATCCCTCTCTCCCCTCCGGCGCAACCCTCTCCTCCACGCAAAACCCCCCAGCCCCTAGCCGCCCAAAAAACTGCCGATCTCCTCCTTAATGTTGTCGCACCTTCCCCTATCACCCACGGCCACCACCTAGATCCGACAACCGCCTGCTCCGCCACCCATCAACATTGTCGCCGGCCATCTCTCTTCCCATCCAGCCATCGCTCCGGCCTCCCATCACCTAAAACCACCAGCCCCCTTGCGCATTTACTCCCCGCGGCCACCAGTAGGCCGCCAGCGCACCACTTGCACCCAGCCCCGTCCGACCTCCCCAGGCTGTGCACCGACAGCCGCCGCCCCTATCACCACCGTGCGAAACCCCATGCTGGCCGTTGCCGCGGCCTCCTCCCGTGCGCAACCCACTGCCACACAAAACCCCCTTGCCCGATCACCTTGCGGCCCCTCAGGCGCGCCTCCCTAGCTGCGCAAGACCCCAACTGCCGTTTCCCCCATCAAAACAGCCTCTCTCCCCATAAAATAGCTCCGGCCACCCTAAGCCACAACAACACCATGGCTCCACCCTAAGACTGTCCACATCCGGCCACCTTCATCCAAAAACAGCCCATCGCCCCTTAGCCGCTGTCGTTGCCGTGCCATCCTAGGCCGACAACTCCTCACGTGGCTAGCTTCCTCCTTGTCGCTGATCCGTGGCCACCTTCGTCGCTAGCCGACGATGAACCTTGCTCGCTATCGGAATCCAACCTCTGACGTCGCTACCCAACGTCAGTGTAGCTCTCGTGTCGTGTTGAGGTATATCTCGAACCGTAGGAACCCAAACACCGCATGTCTAACAAGATAAAAATCGTTAATTTCATTGTTTTGGTTAAATAACTAATTAAAGATAATTAATATGGGACTGTATGTTGGTGATGTTTGTTGAGCACATAGGAGATTCTGGACTGTTGATCGGAGACTTGTGGACGTTGTTTCAGGCAAGTAAAACTTGCTCAGATTATTGTTAGGCCATGTTTAGGCCATTCTGTGATTTTGTGTAAAAGAGACTAGGCGGTGAACTGATAGTCGCCTAGATGTCCATACTTGATCTAGCTTGACAACGAAGCTAGATCCAACACTCTTGCCATGTCATTTCATGCATATCCAATGTCCATTTATGTTGATATAACTGTACGCAATTATTAACTACTTTCATACTATCATGTTGCATATCGCATGTCATCTCATGCATTGAATGTATTGCAATGAATGTGTAGCACACACTACTATTGAAATGTAAGCTGCGGCGAGTAGGATTTTG
The DNA here is from genome assembly GCA_030789695.1 of Scilla litardierei. Taxonomy (NCBI): domain Eukaryota; kingdom Viridiplantae; phylum Streptophyta; class Magnoliopsida; order Asparagales; family Asparagaceae; genus Scilla; species Scilla litardierei. The sequence goes on from CM061134.1 coordinate 165,492,107, forward strand.
GCTCCTACATCATTAATGAGGCTAGGTGCACCCCTATGCCAAATAAAGAACAATTCATGGCTCGTGTTCCAGAAGCTTGAAATGTATAAACACTTCCTTGCTCGTGATCCAGAAGATGGGCGCCAGTCCATATACACGTGGAGGGGTAGGGTTAAGCGGCCACTCGGCATAGAAGTGTGCCCGTACAGCAACTGCAGCTGCAAGGCGTAAACCCTGTGCACATTGTGAATGCATGTTAATCATGAATCATGAAATCTTGAATATTGTTTAGTAGCTTTTTGCTACGACGTGTAATGCATTGCAAAATATCATGTTCATTTTAATTGCTGCATTCATTGAAATATTATGCCATGTCATCTCATTTTAAACTGCTACATTGCATTCTTTATTCTTTACGTTTCCTTGCACAAAAGTCTCACTTTCCCTTTTTGGAGATTTTTTTGCTGACATGTGCCCTTTTCTCTTTGGGTGTCACATGTTAGGCTTTTGAGTCTGAGGTAGGTGCTGAGGACGACCTGTTACTGACGTTCAGTTTGATGATACCAGAGACCAGTTCTATTTTCAGTTGGAGGTTTCTCTTAGTTGCTGCTGTTAGTTTCGGTGCGTAGCACCATTTCTTGTTTTAGTTTCGGCCATGCTTGGGCCTTCTTTTTAGACTCTCTCTTGTACTTTATTTTATGACTGTATCTCTAGATGTTTGGAATAATAAAAATGGATTTTGTTGAATATTGGTTAATCTTTAAATGCTTTCAATTATTATTGTTGTTGTTTCATTGCAATGCAAAAATCTGCGAATGGATGAACACACAGACGCTTATCAGACTGTAGCTTCACAGCTTCAAGTCTGAGGGGTCCTCTTCGCGTCTCGCCTTCTGTACTTGGGAAGCTGGGCGTGACACCATAAGATCATTATCACCACTTCATGGTGAAGACAAATGCACAATGGTCTATTCGATGTATCGATATTCTTTTCTCGAAACATCTACGACCAGACTTATGCTACAAACGGTCAATCAATTCTCCATGATCGAGATCATCATCTCGATACTTGTTTGACCTTGCATCAAGTCTTACGACTTTACCTAAGTTCTAATATAGACTACATTATTATTAACTTAGATAGATTCTTACCAAACAACTTACTGTCATTTCGAACAAGATGTTTGTACACAGAGATAAATTGTCTCGAGGGCATATACATCTCCCAACACTATGCTCTAGAAATCTTCGTGGCATGATTTTTTTCTTCTTTCCTCACGATTTCACCTTTAACCCTCACCCGTGAATAAAGGCTAGGTTCCGTTGTTATCTTCCATAGACTAGATAGATCGTTTATTCAACTCTTGGAATACATGGCTAGGTTTCACCAATCGTGTAGAGTAGGCATAAGCTCGATAGACTTTGGCCTTGGATATAGTTTAGTCCCCCCTATGGCATGGTTGATTGATGTGCTTCCAAAAAAATGAAATGAAAATCAATACAAAAAGAGTTTGGAATAATTGAATCATTCTCCATATCCCACTAATTAGCTGGATCTCCGTGCCTTAAGAGGCATTAGAGACTCGCATCGAAATGTGAAAGTTGGGCGAGTGCACTAAGTAAGAATAATAGGTCTTAGGCGATTCGAAAGAGTAGGACCGAGTGTTCCATTTTGGCCCAATGCCCTAGACTCGTCTGAGTCGGGAGTCATTGGCCAAAATATCATTACATGAATCACCTAAGCCCCATGTATATAAAAATATGTGTATATATTCTAATCAAGCATGCCCATAACCATGGTTTAAAAGGAACTAGCTTGGCAGAGCCAACCCTCAAGAGACTAGGGCCTTACAATATGCTTTTGGGATTTTTACCTTCATGAGTGTATAACGCGGGTTGAATTTGATCGATCTAAGCCTATTAGGAGAATTTTTCACAGACCTAATGTTTTCACGGACATGTGTGTTAAATTTAAAACTGTGGTAGAGAGTAGTTTTTTAAAATCATATGCCATGATGGATTGATAAAGTATATGTGCTTGGAGTGATCTCTTACTTCGATGTATATGTGGTTCACAAACGTGAGTAGTTCGAGAGGGTGATCCTTGGATCTTCTTAGCATTTTCTCCCGGATCCTCATTTTAATATCTTGTCTTGCTTGAGGACAAGCAAGAGTTTGTGTTGGGGAAATTTGTTAAGTTATATTTTGCACATATTTTCATCCCATCATCCTAGCATATTTTGCATTTCTTTTGCATCATACATGCATATTTTAGTTCCTTTTTATCCATTTTACTTCAGGGAAACATCATCTATATTTCGGGGAAATTGCACGATAAACGATGCATAGAAGCGATTGGAGAAGCAAAGGAGGGAAGATAGCGAAGGATGAATAAGAACAAAGGCCACATGGGCTGCCTACAAAGCAGCATGGCCGTGCGTATGCACACACAGCCGTGCCATCATATATGCCCAAGAAGGAAAGCTGCAGCTCCAGCAGCACGACCGTGCGTATCAATCACACGGGCGTGTCACTTTTTCGAATCATGGAGTTTTGGAGCAGAAGGCATCAACACGGTCGTGCAGCTACACTGCACAGTTGTGCCAAAATCCTACTGATGGAGAGTGTAGATGAATCAGCACGGTCGTGTGCTTAGGCGAATGGCTGTGCACAAATTGCAGATTAGCGATGACCTAGCTTTCTGGCGGTGGCATGGCCATGCTGATGAGGTGCATGGATGTGTGCTTATTACGACTATAAATAGAGAAGCGGTGTAACTGATTAAAGAGATTGGAAATTTTCTTTCTTTTTGCGCCTGAGGGCTTGCTATCTTGGTTTTTTGCTATTTTCTACAGGATTTGTGCTCAGGTTTGTAAAACTCCTTTATTCTCTTTATTTTGAATTTAAGTTTTATTGATTTTCCCTTGATTGCCATTGTTTTAATCTCCATCTCTTGTTGATTCATGATGCAATATTATTTGATGTCTTTGATTATCAATCCTTTGAATAGTGAGTAGTCTTCTAGTCTATGGCAATGTAGAATCCTAGTGGGGATTATTAGCATGGATGGATTGCCCCAATATCGATCTAAAATGGGTCAATGTTTGGATATGGGGTTGGATGAGAGCTAACATCAATCTATTTCATTAGAGGCTACACAACCTTAATCATCGACGAGAAATCAGGATTTTGGTTTGATGCCCCTCATGATAAACTAATTTTCTTATAATAGGCACCGACGAGACATCAGGTCTAATTTATTAGAACAACCTAAATCAGGGCTACCGATAAGCCATCAGAGCCTTGATAGGGATTCAACACATATTCCAAGTTCTCTCTCATGGTTAGATGGGGGGAGAACGAGGATTAAGATTCACCTCTCATCGATAGCATTATCCCCTTAGATTGAGAAATTAAATCCATCATGCACGTAATTTGCAATAGGGGGGACACATAGCCCTAACATTTCTTCCATTGTTATTTCACCTAGCATAATCACCATCTCGCCTTAAGACCATTCCATGTAACTATACAAGACCCTACATTGATCTGTAATCAGAACACTGCCTCCATGAGTTCGAAACCTGTATGCTACGACGCTCGTATGCTTGCAGATATTAAATTAAAACCATATGCACACACATGAACAGATGCCATCCGACATCCCAACTTATCGAATAACATGGATGGTAACTGAAGTGATTCCTTGAGTGCTTCCAACAACCGACCGAGGAGATCCAAATGCCGAGAAGACATCTGAAGACATCCCTCCCCTTAATTGAGCTTGGATGTGGAGCATAATACATTGAAGAAGAAGATTACCTCGTCCCGATTTCCATCCAGATTTAAGATGCCCGATCTGGATAAATATGACGGCTTAGGTGATCCTCATGAACATATTCAAGATTACAAATGAGTAATGGAGATACAAGGAGCGGATGATGCTCTTCTTTACCAAGCTTTCCAAACCACTCTTCGGAAAACTATAAAAGAGTGTTACAACGGGCTTCCTAGCCGATCTATTGGAAGCTTCAACAGTCTCGCCCAAGCTTTCTTCAAACCACTTATGGCCGTGGAGAAAAAGAAGCTAGGGCAACTGTTCAATTTTGTGCAGAGGGAAGGAGAGACGTTGAGGAGTTTTTTTAGTGTTTTAACTATGGAAAGACTGAACGTTGAAAGCTGAGGTGACCATCTCCACTCTAGAAAAGGGGTCTGATGTGAGGACCTTATGAATTCCTTGCACCTTAAGCCACCCCGGACCTAGATTAGTGCCTTACCAGAGCAGAGTGGTTCATGATGGCAGAGGAGGCACTTGCTGCTCGTGAGAGGGACACTTCCAAAATCCCGACTGAACTAAAAAAGAAGCTAGGCATAAGAAGGTGCCCACCAAAAGCTAGCAGATCGTAGAAGACGAGCGAGAAATCGTAGGGACAGGTCGGACATAGTTCAACTGAGCCTCTTCAAGGCATCCACTGACTTAAGCATTCGAGGGGATTTGTTAGACCCCGGAACTGACCCCTTGCTGAGCTTTCTGTGTTGTAGATAGCTGGGGAGATAGCTCAGACCTAACCTCTATAGCTCGGCCAGAGTCCCTTGAACCTGGCGATAGCTCGTCTAGTATCCTGAAAGTTGCCCTTGTTTTCCACGTCAGCAGCTTCATCCAGACCATTCATTAACAAACTTCTGAGGTGAGAAAACCCGCCGAAACATATGCCGCCATTTGTGGGAATCAAACACCATGACCACATGGTCTACACAAAAGCTCAATACTTTCAAAGAAGTCATAATTGTTGGTTATTGAGTTCAAGACCAATGTTGTTTTGATGATGATCAGCATTATGTTGAGTGCTAATCATCTTTTATGTTTTACTTTCAGTTATTTAACATTTATTATATCAAGGGGGAGACAAAACATATGGTGTTGGGATGATGGCCTCAAGGCATGGATCAATGGACATTGAAGCGATAAAGAAACAAGAAGAATATTGTAAATCATTTTATGATTCTTTATGTATTTTGCTTCTTTTTTAGAAGAATACTTGTATGCCTTGATTAGATGACACACACACACATATTCATGTCTATTTATATCTAAGTGATCCATAGGAACTTCTTAGAATCCATCCTAATATGTTGAATGGCTAAAACACTCTAACATATGACTAAAGTCTATCATCAGATGTCTGGAATAAACCCAACAGACGACTAGCATATCCGAGTTTGTGATAGCCAAATATTCAAGGAAGTCTAGATGTCTAAAGTGCATTCACCAGGCGTTTGAACAGTGGTCCAGACGTTTGGTCGATGCACTCTAGAAGTCTGGTCAGTTGAGCCAAAAAGATCAGTGCTCTCTGTTTTCTGCAATCTGTTTTCTGCAGTTTGTCTGTCTTCAAACTACTGTCAGTTATTCTGTAGTTGGAATTTCTAATCCATTCCAAGCCCATCAGATTGAATATTTTGTTAGATTTCCAAACGCTTCTTGAATCACCTCAATCGGAGTCCATTTAAGGAAGTTATGATTGTTTGGTGATCAAGTTTTGTTCTGGGCACATTCTGTCAGATGCTGTATAACGTCAGACCAGTCATCTGAACAGTTAAACAGGGGCTTGGTCAGCCTTCACCAGGCACATGGTCGACCGCTAAAAACTAGCCATTGGGTTTTTAGACTGGCCGTTTCAAGCCGTTTTTCTTAGCGTTTTGTGGGCTGTTTTGTGAGCATATTTAAGCCCGATTAAGGGGCTGTTTTGGGATCTCTACATACATATCGAAAGTATTTTAGAGAGCCAAAAACTATGGAGAATCATTCATTCTCACTTCATTTCTCTCATTTCCCTTAGAGCTCTTTAATGTTGATTTGAACTCCAAGCTAAATGGAAGTCCAATAGTGCATCAAGCTCACATCTAGCACTTGGACATCAATATTTATTTTCCTCAACACTTCACGATTTGTAAGTATATCTAATCAAGGCTATAGTAACAGTAAGATTGTATTTGTTTCTTTGGTTCATTTGAAACATTGCTTCCGGGTTGTGGGTAGAAGGAACGTCAAGCCATTTGCATCGAGCCACAAGCTTCTATCGTCACCCTCTTCAATTTTTGTTAACTAGCCCATGGCTGTACAAGCACACTTCGGTATTATACGTGGTGTGTTTTATTAAAAATTATATTAATACATTATCCCTGTTTGCCTATCTACCATTTGGTGCTTGTATTCTCTTCTGCATTTTCCAATAAGTGAAAGATAATACTTCCCATTAGCCCTTTTCCATCAATTGGGCTGATGAATGAGCAAGGATTTATAAAAGACATGATAGTTTGTTTTGTCTTGCAAGCCTTTGATTTGATATCAATGTAAAGGAGAAAATGGCTGTTCAAATTATTCTTTATGAATCCGTTGTGTAAAACGTACCATTTAAGACTTTCCCAGCTTGACCACTAACAGACTCTTTGGTCATCTAAAGTAAGCAGTCTGATAGCAAGAAAAGCATGCATAATTCCTCTGATTCCCACAATCATCCCCCATTTGTATAAAAATGAAAGTGCTTTCCTTGTGTGGCATCCCACCGCTGTGAACATTCTAATGATTCCCCCCACTAATGCTGATCATGGACCACAACTCTCTTCGCTTCCTTAAAAAGCTTGGGTATCAACATAGGGACTTGCTTAATAAATTATTGCAGACACCCCCCCAAAATACAAAAACTTTTTTCTGATTGGCTGAATAGACTTAAAAAAACAAAAACTTTTTTAGTCCCTCTATTTTTTTTCTCCTTTTTCCTGAAAATATTATAGCTCCCAGATGACATTGTGAGAATTCTGATCTGTTTCAATAACCAGAGTCCACGCACTGACCGATGATTTGAGTGCTACTCCTCTTTCTTGCCGGTGCTTATTATGGTTCTCCCTCTCAAGATCACTTCTACGAAGGTTCATCCCCATCATTTTGCTCTCACCTTTACCTCACTTATTTGGCCATCAAATTCAAGATGCTGGTCCTGCAAACATCTTTTAATGATGCCAGCTTCAATCTAGGTGGGAAAGACTTGTACCACACCACATGTCTCAGTCATCTGAGAGACGAGGACGCCGACGAAATAGACAAGAAGAAATCTTAAAGCATTCACACAAAACCTTGGCACAAAAAGGCTAATCTTGGATCCATCATTCTAATTATTCTTCTACTACATACTAGTATATATAATCATTTGTTTACATCACCTGAAGTTGTCATGTATCATACATGGATCATTCTGCCGGAGCCATGAGCACAGTCTCGACGGCGTCTAATTGATTGCGGCAAAGCAACCCAACCGAAAAATTGATTGATGAGTTCTACCACAGAGCGAGAAGATAGTCTGTATCAACTTAACTCCGTATTGATTATGTAATCAAATTTGCTTGGACACTCAGATCAAACAAAGGTTTCCCACGAGAACAATGGGTAACATGTCTTATAGAACATTCGTTGCATATACGGTAATTTAACATACTCATCTTAATTATAAGAGGTCACATGCATATGTGTACTTCTTGTTCCTTGTGATTTTATGAATGAAATTGTATCAAGTCATCGTATTAATACTAATCAGATTCGGAAGTCTCCATCGTCCCAATTGTCTCCGATGTGGGGCTTTGGCTGTTAGCTTAAGCTTGAAGTCTACACAAGAAAGCAGCATGCAACAAACTCAAAGCATAATGTACATACACTAGTCCTACATCTAAATCAAGCAAAATCTAATTCCCAAGAAAATTAAATAATTAGCATTTGTGTTATGTGGGTCCTCTAATCATCATGGTTGTAACAATATTATGACGTTTCCTCTTCGAGTCTCGACTCAATTAATCACTTCCTCAATTTTTATTTTATTTTATCGTTAAAAAAGCTATGGTTTAATGATATCGGATGTGTGCCTTAAAGCATTAAATAGCTGAGGTGCCCCTTCTCTTTGCTTACCTCTCCCTTTCTTCCGAGGCTGAGGGCTTTGTCTAATCGAGCAATGGCAGAGAAGGTACTACTCTACCTCAATTTTATTTCATTATATCCATTTAAGTTTTTTTTTAAATAAAAAATTGATCACATAGTACATCACCTTTTGTTTTGCGTTGTCTTTCATTTGTAAATGACCCTTCATCTTCCCTTTCTCTGACTCATCATCTTCAACCCCTAATTATCTAATTAGTTTCCGCCGATCATGGCAGAGTTCTACCATAATCTTGAAGGTTGATCTTGAGTGCCGCCGTTGCTGCAAAAAGATCAGCAAAACAATATGCAAGCTCCAAGGTAAAAAAAAAACCTAGCAATTTTTGCCAACTCTCCACACCGACGTCATTATCCGAAAATTTCTAAAACTCTGTTTTTAATGAATGGATTGCGATATACTTGGACTAGTGCGAGAGAACATCCAGACCATCGCGTTCGACGGCAAGAGCAATGCCATGACGATCTCCGGCCCGTTCGAACCGGAGAAGCTGATCAAGAAGCTATGCTGCAAGGCCGGGGACGTGATCAAAGACATCCAGGTAAAAGAGAAGAAGGAGAAAGAGAAGCCCAATGACACTAAACAGACCGAACCGAGGAAGGACAAGCCCAAGGAGACCAAGCCGGCCGAGCCGACCAAGAAGGATAAGCCTAAAAAGGCAGAGGAGCCCAAGTTGCCTGCTCCGGACCCGCCGGCATCTAAACCGGCTGAGGGGCTGGGACTCCAGCCGGCATGGACCGGTACGGGCTGTCGGTGTGGGTGCCGGCCGTGGTGGTACGAGGGGTGTTATGGGGATTACAAGTGCCCGTGGTGTGGGAGGGGGTACGGATGGGTGCCGCCGGCGGGCCCACCGGCGGTGGTGTACGGTGCTCCTTGTGGTGGGTACAAGCCCTGCTACTTCCTCGTTGAAGAGCAGCCACAATCTTCTTGCAGCGTCATGTAATTAGATGCCATAGTTTTGTCAATTTAATTTGTTTCAATTTTGATTTTATTGTTGTCTTAAAACTTGAGTGAAATGGTCGAAACATAGTTCAAAGAAAAATGTTCTTGGAAATTTATTTCTTTTTATTATTCTTTAAACTTGTGAACATTTTCGGTGAATAGTTGATTCGGGATTAAGACTATTGTGTTTCAGATTTCAAATTGTCTCATATATTTAGCAATTTTGTTGCATGTAAAACTAGAATTGGGGAGATTTTCTTGCTAAAGTATGTTGTTTTAATTTTATTTCTTGACAAATGTTACACAGAACAAACCGTCACCAAATAGTCCAACAAGTTGTGCGGCGGAGCCTAGCTCTATCAGCACAGCACAGCGGAATACACAGGATCATGGAGACGGTGGATGAAAGATCGGACTGTTTTTAGGCCGTGTACGGCCAAGGGGGACACCAATGAGCCTTATTACAAAAGGAGAGAACAATACAAGTCCTCTTTTCGTCCAACGAAGAAGAATCAAACAAGATCTCTCCGAAAGCTCACAATACAATCTCACAATGTTGGCTCTCACAATGGCTGCTCTCTCAAAGGATACAAAATGGTGTCCTGCAAAACCCTAGCCTAAAACCTTATATATAACCCTAAGTTACAATAGGTGACATCATTGGCTAGGAATTCCTAATATTCGGATCCCGACAATTACGGCATCCTATCCAATCATCGCTCTATGAAATTAATGTTGCCAAACCCTAGTTGGCCTCCGCCGCATCCTAGTGGGCCGCATCCCAATGGGCTGCCTTCGACCGAACGACCTTCCTTCTGTGTCGAACGACCGAAGTGTCGAGTCATGCGTCCGAGCCTTCCTCTCTTCGAGTCTCCATATGACCGTTCGACCAAACACAGACTAGAACCGCGTTACAACCCAACGACCCAATGCCGAGCATTCAACCCTCAGACTCGAACTGACGACCAAACGACCAAAGGCACCGAACGACCATCTGCAACAAACGACCATCTGCGTTGTAGAAGCCAAATGTGCAGTATCATCGTATCTGACTTGTGCATAGTCAGATAGGTCGAATCCGAAGTCAGTCGAGTTACCTCTGCACAAGATAACTCGTCTGCCATACAACTGCTTCTCCTGCACCGAATCGAGTCAACTTCTTAACAAATCTCCACCTTGGCGAGATTCGAGCCTTCCGTCCAACGAACGACCTTCACTGACCTTGGTAGAGTATCGAATGGTGTTCCCCCTTATTTTGTTCCGAAGAACCGAATGTCCCTAAGGACCAAATGCTTTGCCATAGCTACGACCGTCTCCTCCTGAGACTGGCTGACTCTCTCGAGTCTTAAATGGCTCCACCAAGCCTCAATGCCCCCTCCTGGGGGAGACGTCAAGTTCTTCGAGGAACCACATTGAGTAAGTCCAAACATTGCTTTAACTTGACTCCTGATACAACCTTCGTCAGCATGTTTGTCGGATTGTCATTTGTTCTGGTCTTCAATAAGTTGATGACGTCTTCTTCTTCTCCCACATAGTCTCTGACAAAGTTGAATCTAACAACGATATTCTTCGTACGAGCATGGAAGACATAATTCTTAGCCAAGTCTACTGTACTCTGGCTATCACAATGGACATCGTACCTATCTTGGTAGACTCCCAGATCATCCATCGGACCCATCAGCCATATCGTCTCATTCATGCTTCAGTCAATGCCATATATTCTGCCTCCGTAGTAGACAAGGCCACCATAGACTGCAGAATACTCTGTCAACATATTAGAGTGTCAGACAGTGTGAAGACATAGCCTGTCATTGATCGGCTCCCATCCAATTCGATTGCATAGTCAGAATCGACATACACCACATTATGCGGACCATGAACACTTCGACTGTATATCAGTTCGACGTCCACTATGCCATTGATGTAACGCAGGATCCACTATACTGCTCGCCAATGCTCTCTTCCCGGGTTGTGCATGTATCTACTCACCTGCTAACTGCATGTGATAGATCCGGTCAAGTATATACCATTGCATACATCAAGGCTCCTACCGCATTGGTATACGGTGCTCTTCATGTGCTTCTTCTCCTCTTCGTGCTTCGGACGCTACTCGGCACTGAGCTTGAAGTGAGGTGCAAGCAGAGTAACTATGGTCTTCATCTTCTTACAGCCAAACTTCTATAACAAATTTCAGATAGCAACTTTGTAAAAGAAGAACAATACATCAACTTTGATCTCTTGTGATTTCCATCCCAAGAATCCTCCGTGCCTTGCCTGGCTCCTTCATCTCAAATGCAGAACTCAATTGAGACTTCAATCTCCGAATCTCCTCTTTATTCGATGAAATAATGAGCATATCATCGACATAAAGCAGAAGATAGATGAAGGACCCATCATCCAACTTCCGATAGAACATGCAATGATCAAAGGGACTGCAAACATATACTTAATCATCCGTAATAAAGCATTCAAAATGCGTATACCACTACCGTGGTGATGATTTCAACCCGTAGAGTGACTTCTACAATCGACATGCACGACCGTCATCACTCACATGGCCATCAGGCTGAGCCATATAGATCTCCTCTTCTAGCTCTCCGTGCAAGAATGCCATCTTGACATCCAGTTGCACCAGTTCAAGCTCGAACTATGCAACTGACCGGCGCCCCCGTTTACGGTTTGGGCGCGGTGTCGTTTTACCGCAAGTGCACGGTTAGTGTAGGGTGCGGGTTTATCGAACTCAGGGAGGTGGATGGCTTGAATGGCTACTAGCCTCGCCTAGGTTGTGTGCTAGCTACGCGGATGATATGGGTGGAAGTGTAGAAATAAAGAGAAGAAATAAAAAGACACGAAATGAATCCCCGCTAACACGGGCTAGAGCACTCATGACACTTGGCATTTGACTTGACCCAGGGTGAGACATTGCCCCCAAAAGGTGGTACCTAGCGTCCATGGCCCGATATTCCGGTCGGTGCCAAGTACGCTAGGCCTACCCAGTTCTGGACGGTGGGCATTCCCATGTCCATTAACACCTTCCGCAACCGGGAGCATTAAGGCCACAATGATAACTCCCAACACTTCGTCCAAGCCGTTCCCACGCGCGAGGACTCAATGTCTACACTAGGGGTGTGAGATGTGGCTAGGGAGTCAACCGCCAAGTTTATTCCCCCTTGGCCCGATGGTCAGAGGCGGTCTTTTTTCCGCCAATGACAATGAAACACCCCCGCGTAACCCTAATGGCCAAATAGGTCGAATGTGATTTCTAGCAATACATCGAAGCGGTTCTTGACTGGACAAGACACCGGACCCCAACCCCCAACACAACTAGTGTGTTGCCATACGAATTAGACTCAGATTGCTAGAAATCCCCATTGACACATATCATCGAACACATGCCATGCAACCAAGCCAAAAGCAAATTTCCAAGCATCAATCCTACCCTAACCCGTATTTGGGTTCATCAAACACTAGTCGATGGTGAAGAACATGATAGAAAGCAATAATAATGACAAACAAACATTCACCATCAAGCAACAAAGAAAATAACACAATACAATAGAAAATGAGAGAAGAAAATACTTAGCTTGCAATTGAGTCTTCAATCCATTACAAGATTTATTAGAAGATAAAACCTAATCTAACCTAATCTAAAACTCCCAAGAAAGGGGAGGAAAACTACTCAAAAATAGTGGAAGATCTCCCCAAGAAATGCCCCCACGTCTCTTAATAAACCCCCTCAAAACCTCACCGGTTCGGGTCCAAAACCCACTCAAATCTGCGAAAAAAGGCCCACCCGATCTGGTGGAAGTTCACCCGATCGGGTGGAATAAACAAAGAGCACAGAAACGCAGAAAAAGATCTCACCCGATCGGGTGGAAACTCACCCGATCGGGTGAAATGAAAATTCAGACAGCTGCCAATTTCAGCACACAGCTGCGCTCCAAAAATTCCAGAAAAATGTAGAAAAATCGGATTTGGGCATGCGACCTATCGTTGGAAAGCTAACGACGATGCCGATGCTAAAAAAATAATAGATCACCCAAAATCCCTCTGGAATGATAGCAGATATTCAATGAGTGCACCAGCAGCTCGCAAAAGCGGAAGAAAAGGCCACCCGATCGGTTGAAACATCAACCGATCGGGTGAGCCACTTGTTGCTTTGGCCATCGGGCTTCGAGAGCTTCAACCGGTCACTGAGGAGAGTGGGTGGAGCCGTCGGTTCGATATTTGAGGCGACACGGCTACAGATGAACCGATCGGATGAGATGTCACCCGATCGGTTGGAATTCAGCTCCAAATTCCCGAGAATTGGGGCGTTTGAACCGGTCACTAAACCGACCGGGTGACTTCTTGGCCGCTCCAACTTGTGTCCGGGTGGTGCACGCGTGCATCACCCGATCGGTTGGAAGTGACCAACCGGTCGGGTGAGGGGCTGAAAGATGCGATCTTCGTCGTTTGACCCCCTGGATCACGCGTGACTCCTCCCGTTGCTCCGGGGACTCATGATATCGTCGTTTTATGTCCCCTACACCGGTAAATTCCTGCAAAATACGAAAAACACGGAAAAGTGAAAGAAAACAAGAAAACACGAGAAAACGAATACAAGACGACGGTAAATAACGAAAAAACACGGGAGAAAACATGCGCAAATATATGAAATATAAACGCACGTCAAAATCCCCCAAGCTGAACTCTTCCTCATCCTCGAGGAAGACGAGTGAGAGTAGGAGCTCGGAGGGAGAAAATAGAGAGAAAGAGAGAAAAAGAGAACTCTATATCCTAGATCGCCCATCAGGGCCAACAAAATCAAACACGCCACACTAAGCAAGCATACGATAAAACATAACACTAAACCAAGGAATGTGAGTCCAAACAAGTGTCGTGGGCCCACGCAGTGAAGCGCAAGTGAGTGTGGTCGTGTGCTAGCAGACGGCGTCACTATCTACATCGTGCAATAAAGCTCCATATACACACACCCAAAGAAAGACCCAATTATCGATTCAATTTGAAATTGCGACGAATATTAGCTCAAGCATGCATGAGAAGAGTATAAGAATAGAAGCGTATCATGCATCGGGGACTCCACAGCTAGGGACAAGGAAGTCACCACACTATAGCATAGATAATCGCTAGAAGGTCCCTATGCCAAGTGTTTCCAAAAACGATGGAGGTTGAGAAGATGTGGAGTAGAACACTCGGTGCAAATTCTCGCCTTCCCTTTATTCTCGGTAGATAGGAAAAATATTCACACGGGAAATTTTTGGGTTTTGGTTATTTGTATTTTTTTTTTGGATTTTTGGTTATACATATTTTTTTTCTTTTCTCTTTTCTTTTCTTTTTTTGGGTTTTTATTTTCTCTCTTTTTTTGGATTTTTGGATATTGGGATATATACATGTGTACTCTCCCAAGTGGGAGAACGGTACACGACGAGGGGATTTGCACCAAGTAAAATAAAAATGAAATCGGATTCTAAACACTTGGACAAAGGAGATATTTCTCGCTAATCAGAGCATAGGCTAAATGGGTTATCCTAGTCCTTGTTTGTGGAATCCCGACACATGCGAATTGAAGCATACGATATAAACATATAACATGCATATAGAAGCAGAAAGTAGAAGCAAATACCGCATATTCAAATCGAAGCATGATAATCTAGGGGTCAATCAAGGATAGGTATATAAATCAACATCCCAAAGTAGAAGCACACAATAAGCTAGTCACGAAACACGACTCACATAGAAGCATAGTGAACCCACGAAGCATGAAATGCAATAGGACTCGGCTTCCTAGGGTTAGTGAATGTGATTATCGAAGCTATCCTAAGTGTGTGCGTGATCATGTGGCAATTCGTCATATGGTGTCATCTCTAGGAGAGAGGGAACAAAAGATGAGAAGAAAAAAGAAAAATACGATGGAAAACGACTCAAAAACGAAGAAAAAGAGCACAAATGACGTACATAGTGCGACTCCCCCAAGCTGAAACTTGCATTGCCCTCAATGCAATAATAGTTTATACGGGAGGGCAAAGAAAATGGGGGGGAGTTACGCACCGACACAAAAAATGAAAAACACGAAAAAACACACGAACGAAACTGGAAAATAACGAAAAAGAAACATACAAAATAAAAGATATAAAACGCAACGAAGGACTCAAAGACACAAACACACGACAACGACACACGAAAACATGCACACAAAAGTCGATTTCCCCCAAGCTGAACATGACAATGCTAGCGAAATGATATGATCAATGTGATGCAGAGATATGCAAGGGGAAGATCGGAAAAGAAAAGAAAGAAATCAAAATGCAGGAGAGACGGTGTGCTCATTCTCCTCGGAAGAGGATGTGGGGTGTGGGCGGTAGAAGTGATAGAAGGGCACGACATGATGGGTTATTATGATGCAAAAGCAAATCTTAGATACGCTCCCCTCGCTAATGAGAGGAGACGAGATTATTCAAATCTAAACTAGAAAGCTGTAAATTTTTACACTACTGGATTAGGATACACCTGAGCATAAGCGGATCCAAGATCTGAAGTGGGGCAGGTAGCTGCTCTAACTGCTCCTTCTGTGGCTCCGCCAGAAGCGCTGTTCCACGAGTGCCAATGGACCCAAGCAACGCACCTCCAAGCATCCCTCATAGGTGATCACCTGTGACCTGCAAAGGACGAGGTGCATTAGCCCATGGCAAGAAATCTTTTCCCAAAATAAATGTATCCCAGAGATAATCATCAACATAAGATGGGAGAATAGTAAACGGGTGACGAATACTCCCTAAGAATGGGTCGCTATCCTCTGTACTAGTGACGACCAAATCCTCGCTTTCCATGAGAAGTGGCTCTCCAGGTGGTGACACACCGCAGCATACCTCAAGAGAGATAGATCATGTGTCCTGCGAGAGATATGGTGTGTCAAATATATATGAGTCTAAATAAATAGGAAGTGAAAAGCGAGACTCAAAAGTGGAGTGAGAGTGAGTATGAAAATCTCCCTGAATAGGGGCAATATGCTCAAGTAGATGCTCAGCCGCAGAAGAAGTGGAGAGCACGGTAACGGTAGATGTGACTCGGGCTCCATGGAGTAGACCATCGTATCCAAGCCCTCATGCACGTCCTCCTCGATGATATGCTCATACTCCACCATCTACCCGATGTCCTGAATGACATCCTCATGGTTGACCACCGACCAAGGAGGAAGCTGTGACAGAGATGGCTGTGGAGGTGGATGTGGAGCGGACCCCTCGTATGTGGTCATCGTGTCCTCGTCCTCACGCACATCCTCCTCGCCCTTATGCATAAGCTCTGTAAACTCCTCGGTCCTCTCATAGGACTCATGTGGGGTATCCAAATCAAGACAAGAAGTCTCTCCCACAAATCCTAGAGAAATCTCCACATCCTCACTATCATCATCAAAAAATGCTTCGTCATCCAAGTGGTAGTGATGGAAAAATGGGGGATCGGCATGAGATGTGTCTATGGTGGCCGACTGCATGGTAGTCTCAACCATGAAAGTAGGTATATCCTCTCCTTCATCCCCTCTCCTCGGTGTAGGCTCGATGATTGGTACCATCAAGTTTCGTAATGTTTGGCCTTGGTTAAACATGGCACTTTCAAGGAGAGACACGAGTTTTGATTCTTCTTGTGTTGGTGGAGGGATATAAGGTTGAGAAAATGGATGGGAGGTGTTTGGGCTAAGGTTGTGGGAAAATGTTTGGCCTTGGTGTAGGGGGAGGCTCTCGAGCGTAAATGGACAATCATAATACACATGCCCCGCCATCCCACAAGTCTAACAAACCATAACCGAATAAGGATTGTATCCTCCCATCTGAGCATCGAAATTTGATCTCCACATGGTTACACCAAAGATACATGGACAACAAAAATAAGAAAACTAGAGAGGAGCGTCAATAGTACAAGAGAATAACAAAAGGATAATTTAATAGTGGGGGAAAATTTTCTTGGTTATTGAATATATTTTTTCAAAAAGAAAAAGAAATTTTTTTTGTGTGTTTTTATGCGTAGTCTAACGAACCCAAGCTAAGCTAATATCAAACCGAACGCCTCCCGGGCAACGGCGCCAAAAACTTGACCGGCGCCCCCGTTTACGGTTTGGGCGCGGTGTCGTTTTAACGCAAGTGCATGGTTAGTGTAGGGTGCGGGTCTATCGAACTCAGGGAGGTGGATGGCTTGAATGGCTACTAGCCTCGCCTAGGTTGTGTGCAAGCTACGCGGATGATATGGGTGGAAGTGTAGAAATAAAGAGAAGAAATAAAAAGACACGAAATGAATCCCCGCTAACACGGGCCAGAGCACTCATGACACTTGGCATTTGACTTGACCCAGGGTGAGACATTGCCCCAAAAGGTGGTACCTAGCGTCCATGGCCCGATATTCCTGTCGGTGCCAAGTACGCTAGGCCTACCCGGTTCTGGACGGTGGGCATTCCCATGTCCATTAACACCTTCCGCAACCGGGAGCATTAAGGCCACAATGATAACTCCCAATACTTCGTCCAAGTCGTTCCCACGCGCGAGGACTCAGTGTCTACACTAGGGGTGTGAGCTGTGGCTAGGGAGTCAACCGCCAAGTTTATTCCCCTTTGGCTCGATGGTCAGAGGCGGTCTTTTTCCCGCCAATGACAATGAAACACCCCCGCGTAACCCTAATGGCCAAATAGGTCGAATGTGATTTCTAGCAATACATCGAAGCGGTTCTTGAATAGACAAGACACCAGACCCCAACCCCCAACACAACTAGTGTGTTGCCATACGAATTAGACTCAGATTGCTAGAAATCCCCATTGACACATATCATCGAACACATGCCATGCAACCAAGCCAAAAGCAAATTTCCAAGCATCAATCCTACCCTAATCCGTATTAGGGTTCATCAAACACTAGTCGATGGTGAAGAACATGATAGAAAGCAATAATAATGACAAACAAACATTCACCATCAAGCAACAAAGAAAATAACACAATACAATAGAAAATGAGAGAAGAAAATACTTAGCTTGCAATTGAGTCTTCAATCCATTACAAGATTTATTAGAAGATAAAACCTAATCTAACCTAATCTAAAACTCCCAAGAAAGGGGAGGAAAACTACTCCAAAAATAGTGGAAGATCTCCCCAAGAAATGCCCCCACGTCTCTTAATAAACCCCCTCAAAACCCCACCGGTTCGGGCCCAAAACCCACTCAAATCTGCGAAAACAGGCCCACCCGATTGGGTGGAAGTTCACCCGATCGGGTGGAATAAACAGAGAGCACAGAAACGCAGAAAAAGATCTCACCCGGTCGGGTGAAAACTCACCCGATCGGGTGAAATGAAAATTCAGACTGCTGCCAATTTCAGCACACAGCTGCGCACCGAAAATTCCAGAAAAATGTAGAAAAATTGGATTTGGGCATGCGACCTATCGTTGAAAAGCTAACGACGATGCCGATGCTAGAAAAATAAGATATCACCCAAAATACCTCTAGAATGATAGCAGATCTGCAATGAGTGCACCAGCAGCGCGCAAAAGCGGAAGAAAAGGCCACCCGATCGGTTGAAACATCAACCGATCGGGTGAGCCACTTGTTGCTTTGGCCATCGGGCTTCGGGAGCTTCAACCGGTCACTGAGGAGAGCGGGTGGAGCCGTCAGTTCGATATTTAAGACGACGCGGCTACAGATGAACCGATCGGGTGAGATGTCACCCGATCGGTTGGAATTCAGCTCCAAATTCCCGAGAATTGGGGCGTTTGAACCGGTCACTAAACCGACCAGGTGACTTCTTGGCCGCTCCAATTTGTGTCCGGGTGGTGCACGCGTGCATCACCCGATCGGTTGGAAGTGACCAACCGGTCGGGTGAGGGGCTGAAAGATGCGATCTTCGTCGTTTGACCCCCTGGATCACGCGTGACTCCTCCCGTTGCTCCGGGGACTCATGATTTCGTTGTTTTATGTCCCCTACACCGGTAAATTCCTGCAAAATACGAAAAACACGGAAAAGTGAAAGAAAACAAGAAAACACGAGAAAACGAATACAAGACGGCGGTAAATAACGGAAAAACACGGGAGAAAACGTGCGCAAATATATGAAATATAAACGCACGTCAGCAACCAATGTCAACAAGATCTGAATCGATTAATGCTTTATTACATGAGAGAAGACATCATTGTAATCGATACCTTCTCTCTTTGCGAAGCACTTCATTACGAGGCGAGCTTCTTGGTGTAAACCCAAATACACCCAATTGCATTATTTCCCTTCGAATGCTCTACGAGATCCCACGTGTTGTTCTTCGCCAATGATTCCATCTCTTCGTCCATCGTACTTCTCCACTGCTTCGGGTCTTCAGATTTCTCCACCTCACCGAATGAGTTGGGAACATCGATATATATTGCGGGAAAGGCAAATGAGACCAACTCCGAGTACCTTGCAGTTTTTCTTATCTCATGCATCGGCCTCGATTCTGCTATGAAATCCTTCATTTGAGCGACCCTTGGAGACGAGCTATCTCCACCAACTGAGCTTGAGCTACCAATTTCACCATTGACGGCCTAGAACCCGCCTTCTGCTATATCTCGTGTGGGTCGATCTGAGACGTCGATCGACCATTGTGGAGTATCAGACACGTTGTTGAAAACCTGCTTCAATTATGTCTATTCGACCTCCACCTTTGGCTCATTCTCCTTCTTGAGCAATGCCAACTCATCAAATGTTACGTCTCTGCTTAGGATCACCTTCCTCTGTGTCGAACACTGTCACGACCCGCTTCCCTAAAATGGAGGCGAGACGTGAAAAGGTCCGCACGAGAGTGGAGCTGTGAAGCCCCAAACCCGATAAGCGTAAATAAAACATAAGCAGGTCCCTGTAACCACAACGGAACAACAATAATAACACAAAGAGAGACTGAAATAAAACTTCACATCTCAAATATTGTCCAACATGAAAATAAGTTCAACATCCAGAAAAGCCACCAGGCTAAAAGAAAAAGAGTCTAAAGGCCCAGAACAAGGCCAACAAAAGCAACGACATAACAAAGTATAGGTGCCACGCACCGATGACAAAACAACTGTCTAAACAAAAGTAAAACACAACGAAGACACTAGGACTGGTCCCCAGTGTCCACGTACTCCCCGTCAAACACAATCTCGGGCTCGGCGTCAGCAAACACCTCGTCCTCAACAAGGTACTCGGGCTCAGGATCTAACATGTGTCACCCAAAAGAGTAAAGGGGCACATGTCAGCAAGTCTAAAAGACTTGGACAAGGAAACTGAAAGTAAGGCAACTAGCAACCTAGCAGTTTAGTATGCATGACATGGCAGTTATAACATGAGTGCACAATTAAAACATGGCAAGACGATTTGTACAAGAGAACAATTATCGGGACATGACAAGACAAGAAAAGAGTAGCCACGCTACTAACATTCTCAATCAATTCACACTGTTGTAGGTGTTTACGCCCTTCGCTGAATGGTACAACATTCAGACCGATCGGCACTAAACACAATTCACATTTCACGGTTGTTTTGTAGATGTTTACGCCCTTCACTGAATGGTACAACATTCAGACCGATCGGCACTAAACACTACCCCACCCCAAAGAGTTTACGCCTTACAACTGCAGTTGTTGATCAAACAGACCCCCAGTTGCCTGGCCGCTTAACCCTTACCCCATCCCGCACTAAACAAGCCAGGGTCCCTGCATATGAGCCCAGCAAGTGAGCCAGGGTTGCCCCGCACGAGAGCTTGTTTCTTAGTTCACAATTCAATATATCGAGCGTTGGGGTTAGCAACTCATTATGCCCGCTTCTGGTCACGAGCCAGGAACACAAGTATGGCGTAGGGGACACCTAGCCTCATTATCGAGCGTTGGGGTTAGCAACTACAGGGCTCGCTTCTGGAACACGAGCCAGGAACACAACATTGTAGCGAAGCTACGCAATCACGGCAACACTTAAGGAATGCAATGACATGACAATTTATTCGCGTACCGTTAATGGAAAGTAAACATGACATGGTAATTGTGCAACATGCTAAATGTCGGAATTAGCTTCGTTGTCAAGCTAATTCCCCAATTTGCGCCTAGGCGAGTATCATTTCGTCGCCTAGCCTCTTTTACGCCTACAACAAGAAAATGGCCTAAAACATGGCCTAAACCCTAAGTGGCAAGTGTCACTTGCCTAGCACCGGGGATGACGACCACTTCGTCACACGGATGCTAATCTACGGGGAAATCGCTGTTATGGGGGAAACAAACACAAAACAACATGAAATTTATTAGGGTTTCATAAAATTATAAATAAGTTATGAAAACAACGGTAGATCGATTTCTTACCGAGAGGAGGCGGAAGAAACACTCCGGGGAACCCTAGGATCAGATCTGGAAGCAAATGGAGAAGTTTGGGGAAACTAGGGTTATGGGGGATTTGGGGATTTTGATGGATTTGGGTGAGATTTTTGGGAAGATGAGAGGTAGATAGGGTGAATGGATGGTTTGGATGATGGATTTAGGGCTTGGAATGAAGGATTGAAGCTTGGAGGAAGATGGGGGCTCAAGCGGGAAGATTTTAGGGTTTTGGGTCGTGTTGGAGAAGATGAAATCGTTTGGGTTGGGTTTAAATAGGATGGGCTGGCGGCTGCCCAGAAATTAGGGTTTTAACACTGGTTAGTCGGTCAAATAACAACCACTGACCGACTAGTTTGGTAACTAGTCGGTCGGTCGACCAACACAGACTGACTAAGTGCAAACAGTAACTCCTGAACGAAAATAGGATTTAGAGTTAGTCGGTCCATGAACAAGTACTGACCGACTAGTTTAACATCTAGTCGGTCGATGAACGTTCTTAGACCGACTAAGGGTAAACAGTAACTGATACAAAAATAAGATGATGAGTTAGTCGGTTCAAGAAGAATTGATGACCGACTAGTTTGCAACCTAGTCGGTCAACCAACGTTCTTAGACCGACTAACGATAAACAGTAACTCCTGAGAAATTTAGAAAGCTAACTAGTCGGTCCAAGAAGGATTGCCGACCGACTGGATCGTCATCTAGTCGGTCGGTGCCCCTTCTTATACCGGCTAATGAGCACAGAAAAGTTCTGATACGGAGCGCGGGGCCCCGGGATCGATTCCTAAGACTCCTAGGCTTGATCTAATAGTTAGATATGACCGTTATGAAGTCCGTCACGAATGACATACTTTGAAATCGACAATCCTAAGGAAGAAACGAGAAAATACGACGAATCGATCGAAAATGAAAGCTACGGAGACGAAAACCACAAATGAGGAGAAAATCCACCAAAACATATATTATATTATAATAAATCCAAATAAATGAAAAGCAGTCGTTACATCCTCCCCAACTTAAGAAAAATTCCGTCCTCGGAATTTCCGAATACTCACGAGTCCGGAAACAAAAGTGGGAAACGCTCTCGCATCTCATCCTCATTCTCCCAAGTAGACTCTCCAGGTGAGCCGTGTCGCCACATCACCCTCACGAGATTGACAATCTTGTTCCGAAGCGATTTCTGATGCCTGTCCAGAATCTGCACTGGATGCTGATCATACGTCATATCGGGGCGAACGGTAATCTCCGAAAAATCCACCGCATGAGACGGATCGCTAATGTATCGACGAAGCTGCGACACATGGAAAACATTGTGAACTCCTTCCAAAGATGGCGGCAAGGCCAAGCGATAAGCTACCTCGCCAACCCTCTCCAAAACGTCAAATGGTCCAATGTATCGCGGGCTCAACTTTCCACGCTTCCCGAAACGAATCACACCACGATTCGGGGAAATCTTCAAGAACACATGGTCACCTGGCTGAAACTCCAAAGGACGACGTTTAGCATCCGCCCAATGCTTAAAACGGTCCTGAGCAATCCTCAACCTCTCCCGAATATTCCTGACGATATCCACGGCCTCCACGATCATCTCAGGTCCCAACAACTCCCGATCACCAACGTCATCCCAACTCAATGGCGATCGACATTTCCTCCCAAAAAGAGCGGCGAAAGGCGCCATGCCAATACTCGCCTGGAAGCTGTTGTTGTAGGAAAACTCTACCAGATGCAGATGGTCCTCCCACGAATCCTTGAAATCCAACATGCACGCCCTCAGCATGTCTTCCAAAATCTGAATCGTCCTCTCAGACTGGCCATCCGTCTGCGGATGGTACGCCGTGCTGAAACTCAGACGCGTACCCAAACTCTTCTGCAAACTCTGCCAGAACTGAGATGTGAACCTCGTGTCTCTGTCAGACACGATACTCACGGGGACTCCATGAAGTCGCACAACCTCCTGCACGATTCACGTTACATCACTATCCAAACTAGGAAAAGGAAACAAAACGGAGAGTAAAAAGAATTTTACCTCCATGTATCTCCTCGCTAGCGCCTCAGTGGACTGTCCCACTCGGAACGGAATAAAGTGCGCAGATTTGGTCAACCGATCTACGATCACCCAAATCGCGTCATTCTGCTTCGGACTCCGAGGTAGTCCAGTCACGAAATCCATAGTGATGTGTTGCCACTTCCACTCCGGAATCGGAAGCGGTTGTAGCAACCCGGCCGTACGCTGATGCTCCGCCTTCACTTGCTGGCAAACCAAGCACTTGGCTACACTCCGAGCCACGCTCCTCTTCATACCATGCCACCAATAATTCAGACGAAGATCCTGGTACATCTTGGTGCCACCAGGATGCACAGAATACGACGAACTATGTGCCTCCACCATCAGCTCCTCTCTGATATCCCCAGCTGGCACACACAACCTGGCTCCAAACCTCAGCGAGCCATCCTCATGAATCAAAAAGTCAGTCCGCAGACCGGCTTCCACCTGCTCCCGAATCTTCACCAGCTTCGGATCCTCAGCCTGGCCAGCCTTAATCCGATCCACGATCGTCGACTGTACCTGCATGTACATCAACGACGAAGCCGCCCCAGGAAGAACAATCTCGACGCCAAACTCGTAAAAATCCTGCTGCAATCTCCACTGCGAGGTCAAAATCATCACCGTGGGAAGCCTACTCAAAGCATCTGGAACCACATTCACCTTGCCAGGGTGAAACTGCAAATCAATCTCATAATCTGCCATAAGCTCCAACCATCGACGCTGTCGCATGTTAAGCTCCTTCTGAGTGAAAATATACTTCAAGCTTTTGTGATCGGTGAAATTCTTCACTTTCTCACTCAGCATGAAGTGCCTCCAAATCTTAAGAGCAAACACAACGGCAGCCAACTCCAAATCATGCGTCGGATAATTCTTCTCATGAACCTTAAGCTGACGAGACGCATACGCCACAACATGCCAGTGCTGATGCAACACACAACCGAGACCCTTGCCAGAAGCATCACAAAAGATCTCAAATCCACCGCTGCGATCAGGCACAACAAGAATAGGGGCACTCGTCAACCTCTCCTTCAGAATACCAAAAGCACTCTCACAATCACCCGACCAAACATAAGCAACATCCTTCCGCGTCAACCTGGTCATCGGCTCAGCAATACGAGAAAAGTCCTTAATGAAACGCTGATAATAACTAGCAAGTCCAAGGAAACTCCGAATCTCAGATGCAGACGACGGAACATGCCACTCCCTGATGGCCCGAATCTTCTCGGGATCCACTGAAATACCATCTCCAGTCACCACATGCCCGAGAAAAGCAACTCGATCCAGCCAAAACTCACACTTCGAAAACTTAGCATACAACCGATACTTCCTCAAAATCTCCAACACCGTCCTTAAGTGCGAGGCATGCTCTTCCTCCGACTTCGAATAGATCAGAATGTCGTCAATAAAGATAACGACAAACTTATCCAAAAAGTCGTAGAAAATCAGGTTCATCAGATTCATGAAAACTGCGGGCGCGTTAGTTACACCGAAAGGCATAACCACGAACTCATAGTGTCCATACTTCATCCTGAACGCTGTCTTCGGAACATCATCCTTCTTCACCTTCAACTGATGGTAACCACTCCTCAAATCCAATTTAGAAAACACCCTCGAACCTCCAAGCTGATCAAAAATATCATCGATGCGAGGCAACGGGTATTTATTCTTAATGGTCACCGCATTCAACTCCCGATAGTCCACGCACATGCGACGCGAACCATCCTTCTTCTTAACCAACAACACCGGTGCTCCCCACGGGGACACACTAGGATTAATATAACCCTTCTGCAAAAGCTCATCCAACTGCTTCCGCAACTCTTCCAATTCTGCAGGTGCTATACGATACGGCGCCTTCGAAATCGGCTGCGCACCTGGAACAAGATCGATAGAGAATTCCAGAGCTCGATCAGGCGGCAAACCAGACATCTCCTCGGGGAAGACGTCGCCAAAATCACGCACCACAGCTGGCCACTCCAGCTCCATCTGTATAGCCACAGCCTCCACAGGCCTGGCCCGAAATCTGACAGGACCAAGCGAGCTGCTACCACGACTGAACTCAAATACTGGATGTCCGGGAATCTCGAACACCACCTTCTTCCTCCGACAGTCGATTGTAGCATAGAAGCTCGCAAGCCAGTCCATCCCAAGAACTGCATCATAGTTGATGATGTCGTGGACAATGAAATCAGCGAAAAGCTCATGTCCACAGACCACCAACAAGCAAGAATTGCAACCACGATGCACCGAGACCACGCCATTCCCTGTAACGATGTTCCAACTCTTTGGAAGAGGGGACGTCGACAAGGAATGCCTCTCCATGAAGCTCCGAGAAATAATGCACATCGATGCACCAGAGTCAAAGAGGACTCGTGCAGGAAATGTGCACACCAAAACCACACCTAACAATCAATTAACAATCAAACCCTAGTCTAGCAAACAACCATGTTCAAGCAAACAACACAATCTAACAATCAAAACCAGCCAGGAAAGTAACTGCTAGATTGAGGATTACCTGCGATAACCTCATCCACAGCCTCGCTCTCCGCAGCGGTCATCAGAAAAGCCTGCCTCCTCGGCGGAACATCCTGCTGAAAAGCCTGCCTCTACGAAACAAGAGCTGCTCCACGACCAGCAGGAACAGACGCTCGCTGCTGCAACGGCTGAGCTGCAACAGGAGCCCTCCGCAGCGGACCCGCATGCCGACAATCCTTCGCGACATGGGAAGCATCACCACAAACCAGACACTGGCCCAAAAACTTCCGACACTGATCTTTGATATGGCCAGGCTTGCCGCAGAAATGGCAAGTCTTCAGAATAGGCCCTCCTGGCCTCTTAAACTGAGCAGACTGATTAGGCCTGAATCCATGTCTAACCACAGCTCTCGCCTGTTCCACAGGCCTCTTCCCAGTACCAACGACAGACCCTCTCCTCTGATTCACGAGCAGCTCCTGTCTCTTGGCAGCGACCAGAACCTTCTGATAAGATTCCCGATCAGAGGAGGTCACAAAACTCTGGAGCTCCGAAGCAATCCCCTGCAGGAACCTCTGAGCTCTCTCCTCAGCATCATGCACCATCTTCGGCGCAAACCGACTCAGCCTCATGAACTCTTGGTGATACATGTCCACCGACGAGTTCCCCTGCTTCAAATCGATAAAACGCTGCAGCATCTCCTCCCTGGCAGCTTTCGGAAAGAACTCACCCTCAAATCTGGCCTTGAAGGTAGCCCAAGCTATCGGCTCCACCAACATCTTCTCTTCAGCATCCCACCAATTCCGAGTATTATCCTTGAGTTGCCTCTTCGCCAAATCAACCCATCCAGCCGGGGTGATCTTGGCCATCTTCAGATTGTCCTCGATGTTCCGAATCCACTCATCGGCAGCCAGAGGACCCTCAGAACCATCAAAATATACGGGACCCAGCTCCCGAAATTGCTTCGCTCCTGGCTCTGAGCGAGGGGCATCCGGAAGAGCCCGGGCAGCTCTAGCAAGCGGAGCATTCTGGACTTGCAGAAGCACGCCCTGCTGCACTTGCATCATCTGGAGCATCATCCGCATCATCTCACCGTTGGTGGGTTCCCGCTCAGGCTCCTCATCATGAGGGAGCGCACCGCTGCCCCCACCACGGGTGAAACGCCTTCCTGCCATCTAATGACAGAGAACGAATCAGATTAGACTCATAGCTTATGACTTCGGACGTCGAACTTAATTTATTGGACATTCTAATATTATTATCGTTATTCCAAAAATCGCAGTTACAGAGAACCTGCATGGGCCACCACTAAAACCTGTCACGACCCGCTTCCCTAAAATGGAGGCGAGACGTGAAAAGGTCCGCACGAGAGTGGAGCTGTGAAGCCCCAAACCCGATAAGCGTAAATAAAACATAAGCAGGTCCCTGTAACCACAACGGAACAACAATAATAACACAAAGAGAGACTGAAATAAAACTTCACATCTCAAATATTGTCCAACATGAAAATAAGTTCAACATCCAGAAAAGCCACCAGGCTAAAAGAAAAAGAGTCTAAAGGCCCAGAACAAGGCCAACAAAAGCAACGACATAACAAAGTATAGGTGCCACGCACCGATGACAAAACAACTGTCTAAACAAAAGTAAAACACAACGAAGACACTAGGACTGGTCCCCAGTGTCCACGTACTCCCCGTCAAACACAATCTCGGGCTCGGCGTCAGTAAACACCTCGTCCTCAACAAGGTACTCGGGCTCAGGATCTAACATGTGTCACCCAAAAGAGTAAAGGGGCACATGTCAGCAAGTCTAAAAGACTTGGGCAAGGAAACTGAAAGTAAGGCAACTAGCAACCTAGCAGTTTAGTATGCATGACATGGCAGTTATAACATGAGTGCACAATTAAAACATGGCAAGACGATTTGTACAAGAGAACAATTATCGGGACATGACAAGACAAGACAAGAGTAGCCACGCTACTAACATTCTCAATCAATTCACACTGTTGTAGGTGTTTACGCCCTTCGCTGAATGGTACAACATTCAGACCGATCGGCACTAAACACAATTCACATTTCACGGTTGTTTTGTAGATGTTTACGCCCTTCGCTGAATGGTACAACATTCAGACCAATCGGCACTAAACACTACCCCACCCCAAAGAGTTTACGCCTTACAACTGCAGTTGTTGATCAAACAGACCCCCAGTTGCCTGGCCGCTTAACCCTTACCCCATCCCGCACTAAACAAGC
Organism: Scilla litardierei; assembly: GCA_030789695.1. NCBI lineage: Eukaryota > Viridiplantae > Streptophyta > Magnoliopsida > Asparagales > Asparagaceae > Scilla > Scilla litardierei. The sequence goes on from CM061134.1 coordinate 165,520,118, forward strand.
CAGGGTCCCTGCACATGAGCCCAGCAAGTGAGCCAGGGTTGCCCCGCACGAGAGCTTGTTTCTTAGTTCACAATTCAATATATCGAGCGTTAGGATTAGCAACTCATTATGCCCGCTTCTGGTCACGAGCCAGGAACACAAGTATGGCGTAGGGGACACCTAGCCTCATTATCGAGCGTTGGGGTTAGCAACTACAGGGCTCGCTTCTGGAACACGAGCCAGGAACACAACATTGTAGCGAAGTTGCGCAATCACGGCAACACTTAAGGAATGCAATGACATGACAATTTATTCGCGTACCGTTAATGGAAAGTAAACATGACATGGTAATTGTGCAACATGCTAAATGTCGGAATTAGCTTCGTTGTCAAGCTAATTCCCCAATTTGCGCCTAGGCGAGTATCATTTCGTCGCCTAGCCTCTTTTACGCCTACAACAAGAAAATGGCCTAAAACATGGCCTAAACCCTAAGTGGCAAGTGTCACTTGCCTAGCACCGGGGATTACGACCACTTCGTCACACGGATGCTAATCTACGGGGAAATCGCTGTTATGGGGGAAACAAACACAAAACAACATGAAATTTATTAGGGTTTCATAAAATTATAAATAAGTTATGAAAACAACGGTAGATCGATTTCTTACCGAGAGGAGGCGGAAGAAACACTCCGGGGAACCCTAGGATCAGATCTGGAAGCAAATGGAGAAGTTTGGGGAAACTAGGGTTTTGGGGGATTTGGGGATTTTGATGGATTTGGGTGAGATTTTTGGGAAGATGAGAGGTAGATAGGGTGAATGGATGGTTTGGATGATGGATTTAGGGCTTGGAATGAAGGATTGAAGCTTGGAGGAAGATGGGGGCTCAAGCGGGAAGATTTTAGGGTTTTGGGTCGTGTTGGAGAAGATGAAATCGTTGGGGTTGGGTTTAAATAGGATGGGCTGGCGGCTGCCCAGAAATTAGGGTTTTAACACTGGTTAGTCGGTCAAAGAACAACCACTGACCGACTAGTTTGGCAACTAGTCGGTCGGTCGACCAACGCAGACCGACTAAGTGCAAACAGTAACTCCTGAACGAAAATAGGATTTAGAGTTAGTCGGTCCATGAACAAGTACTGACCGACTAGTTTAACATCTAGTCGGTCGATGAACGTTCTTAGACCGACTAAGGGTAAACAGTAACTGATACAAAAATAAGATGATGACTTAGTCGGTTCAAGAAGCATTGATGACCGACTAGTTTGCAACCTAGTCGGTCAACCAACGTTCTTAGACCGACTAACGATAAACAGTAACTCCTGAGAAATTTAGAAAGCTAACTAGTCGGTCCAAGAAGGATTGCCGACCGACTGGATCGTCATCTAGTCGGTCGGTGCCCCTTCTTATACCGGCTAATGAGCACAGAAAAGTTCCGATACGGAGCGCGGGGCCCCGGGATCGATTCCTAAGACTCCTAGGCTTGATCTAATAGTTAGATATGACCATTATGAAGTCCGTCACGAATGACATACTTCGAAATCGATAATCCTAAGGAAGAAACGAGAAAATACGACGAATCGATCGAAAATGAAAGCTACGGAGACGAAAACCACAAATGAGAAGAAAATCCACCATAACATATATTATATTATAATAAATCCAAATACATGAAAAGCAGTCGTTACAAACACCATAGTCGATATCCCTTGACACCTCTGCTGAAGCCCAAGAAGATGGCTTTCTTGGATCGAGCATCAAGTTTGTCTTCCTTCACGGCATAGTAACTTGGACAGCCCCAAACTCGAAGTGATTCATAGTCAGAAACTGGCTTTCCCAACCATACCTCCAAAGGATGTCTTCCTTCCATGTAGTAGATGGTAGCAGATTGACCAAGTAGGTTGCATACACCAGGGCCTCTACCCAAAACTCCATCGATAGGTCAGTAATTGACAACATACATCGAACTTTCTCCAGCAAAGTCTGGTTCATCCTCTCTGCTACCCCATTCTGCTGCGGTGTACCTTCAACAGTGTAGTGTCTTTGTATCCCTTTCGATCTGCAGAATTTCTCAAGAGTTCTGACCTATACTCACCACCATTATCACTTCGCAGACGCTTGATTCGTCGACCAGTCTGAGTCTCGACCAACTTCTTCCACTCGATGAAAGTACTAAGAACTTGATCCTTAGACTTCAGCGAAAACACTTACACCATCCATGAGAAATCATCGATGAACAACACAAAGTAGTATTTCCCTTCCCATGAGGCCGTCCTAGATGGGCCCCATACATCGGTGTGTACATAGTCGAGCGCTGCCTTCATATTGTGGATAGCCATTCCAAATGAAGCACGTGTCTGTTTTCCAAACATATAGTATTCGTAGAACTCGATCTTCTCGGTCTTGGCCCCTTTTAGACGACCACCAATCATAAGCTTCTACAATGCTTTCTCGCCTACATGACCCAGTCGTATGTGCCATAACATTGAGTCGTCCTCCTCAACCTCACGAGTCAAAGCCGATGTACTAGCCATGACTGAGTCATCCAAGTAATAGAGGTCGCCTTGATGAATTCCCTTTATCACGATCATTGCTCCTTTGGTCATCCTGAGAGCTCAATTCTCCATGGTCACTCGACAGCCCTTGGCTTCGAGTGAACCGAGCGATATGAGACTGCGTTTTAGGTCGGGACAAAGCACACCTCCTCGATGTCGCATGTAACACCATCGCCCATCCTTATCTGCACCGTCTCAATGCCTGCCATGTTACAGGCTTGGTTATCGCCCAGTAAGACCATACACTTACCGCCTTCCCTGAAGGTCATAAAGTACACTCGATGTGGTGTCATATGAAACGAGCACCCAGAGTCGAGCACCTAACCATCTGACGTCACACCCTCCGAAGCACCGACCAATACATACTCCTTGACCTCAACGTCCTTCGAGACATTGGTAGTAGTGTCGTGCTTCTTCTTCGCCTTTGGACAGTCTCTGACTAATGTCCTCATTCTTTACAGAAAGCAAATTAGTCCTTTGCCACCTTGTGCTAGAGACCTCTTGTCTTGTCTCTGGACTTGGATCTGAAATCCCCCTCCTATATCCACCCTTCTCACCACTACAACCCCTTATGACTGTAAGAGCAACGCTCAAAGCTTGGCAGTAAGTGTCCCCATCATTCTTCCTGAACTCGTTGTTCATGAGAGCGTTAGACACCTCTTTAAATGTGATCGATCCCTTACCATAGGTAAGAACCAATACCAAGTACTCGTACTCAATGGGTAGAGAGCTGAGGAGAATCATCGCCTTGTCTTTATCGTCAACCTTCACATTGACATTCTTCAGGTCGGTAAGAAGCTTGTTGTAGTAGTCGATGGTGTTCCTCCATAGAAACCCCCTCGGCTAACTTCAAACTGAAGAACTTCTTCTTCAAGTACAGCCAGTTTTGGATGTTCTTCTTCATGTACCTGTCGGTGAGCTCCTTCCGTAACTTGCTTGCACTTGTCTTCTCCATGTATAGGCATTTCTTCTCCTTTGACAGATACAAGAGGATGGTACCACATGCACTCCGATTTAGAGTTCTCCACTCCTGATCAGACATGCTCATAGGCTTCTCGTCCAATGCGATATCTTGACCAAGTTGGTTCAAGATATCCATGGCTTTGCATCTCCACATATTGAAGTTTATCTTTCCATCAAACTTCTCAATTTCGAACTTTGTGTTAGACACAATAGTCTGAGAAGTTGAAGAATACCCAAAAGTCGACGCCTTTGGAGAACCGTCATCGCCACCGCTACTCATATTTGTCTTCTACGTTGATATCCAATGCCATACAGCTCTGATACCAATTTTTTGTGTGGCGGAGCCTAGTTCTACCAACACAGCTGTAACGACTGGTTTCCTTGTATCTGGATTTATTATAATATAAATATGTTTTGGTGGATTTTCTCCTCATGTGTGGTTTTCGTCTCCGTAGTTTTCATTTTCGATCGATTCGTTGTATTTTCTCATTTCTTCCTTAGGATTGTCGATTTCGAAGTATGTCATTCGTGACGGACTTCATAACGGTCGTATCTTACTATTAGATCAAGCCTAGGAGTCTTAGGAATCGATCCCGGGGCCCCGCGCTCCGTATCGGAACTTTTGGTGCTCATTAGCCGGTATAAGAAGGGGCACCGACCGACTAGATGATGATCCAGTCGGTCGGCAATCCTTCTTGGACCGACTAGTTGGCTTTCTAAATTTCTCAGGAGTTACTGTTTATCGTTAGTCGGTCTAAGAACGTTGGTTGACCGACTAGGTTGCAAACTAGTCGGTCAGCAATGCTTCTTTAACCGACTAACTCATCATCTAAATTTTAGTATCAATACTGTTCACTCTTAGTCAGTCTAAGAACGTTCATCGACCGACTAGATGTTAAACTAGTCGGTCAGTATTTGTTCATGGACCGACTAATTCTAAATCCTATTTTCGTTCAGAAGTTACTGTTTACACTTAGTCGGTCTGCGTTGGTCGACCGACCGACTAGTTGCCAAACTAGTCGGTCAGTGGTTGCTCTTTGACCGACTAATCTGTGTTAAAACCCTAATTTCTGGGCAGCCGCCAGCCTAACCTATTTATACCCCTCCCAAACGATTTCATCTTCCTCCACTCGACCCTAAACCCTAAAATCTTCCCCATTGAGCCCCCATCTTCCTCCAAGTTTTAATCCTTCATTCCAAGCCCTAAATCCATCATCCAATCCATCCATCAACTCTTTCCACCTCTCATCTTCCCCAAAATCTCACCAAATCCCCAAAATCCCAAAAATCCCCAAAAACCCTAATTCTCCAAAACTTCTCCATTGGTTCCCAGATCTGATCCTAGGGTTCTCCGGAGTGTTTCTTCCGCTTCCTCTCGGTAAGAAATCGATTCCCCGATGTTTTCTTAACCTATTTGTATTTTTATGAAACCCTAATGAAATTTCATGTTGTTTGATGATTGTTTCCCCTTAACAGCGATTTCCCCCGTAAATTAGCATCCGCGAGACGAACCTTCGTGATCGTCATCCCCGGTGCTAGGCAAGTGAAACTTGCCACTTAGGGTTTAGGCCATGTTTTAGGCCATTTGCTTGTTATAGGCGTAAAAGAGGCTAGGCGACGAAATGATACTCGCCTAGGCGCAAATTGGGGAACTAGCTTGACAACGAAGCTAGTTCCGACATATATCATGTTGCACAATTACCATGTCATGTTTACTTTCCATTAACGGTACGCGAATTAATTGTCATGTCATTGCATTCTTTAAGTGTTGCTGTGATTGCGTAGTTTCGCTACGATGCTTGTGTTCCTGGCTCCTGTTCCAGAAGCGAGTCCTGTAGTTAGAAACCCCAACGCTCGATATTGAATTGTGAAATAGGAAAACAAGCTCCCGTGCGGGGCAACCCTGGCTCACTTGCTGGGCTCATGTGCAGGGACCCTGGCTTGTTTACGTGTGGGATGGGGTAAGAGTTAAGCGGTCATTCAACTGGGAGTCTGCCTAATCCGCAACTGCAGTTGTAAGGCGTAAACTCTGGGTTTTGGGGTAGTTGTTAAGCGGCCACTCAGCGTGAATGTGAAATCGTTCAGCTGTAAGGCGTAAACATCTACAAACAACGTGAAACGTGAATAGTGAATTGATTGAGATTGTTAGTAGCTTGGCTACTCTTATCTTGTCCCGATAAATGTTCTCTTGTACTTGTTGTTCACCATGTCTTACTTGTGCACTCATGTTATAACTGCCATGTCATGCATACTATAACTGCTAGGTTGCTAGTTGCCTTACTTTCAGTTTCCTTGCCCAAGTCTTTTAGACTTGCTGACATGTGCCCCTTTACTCTTTTGGGTGACACATGTTAGATCCTGAGCCTGAGTACCTTGTTGAGGACGAGGTGTTTGCTGACGTCGAGCCCGAGCTTGTGTTTGACGGGGAGTACGTGGACACTGGGGACCAGTCCTAGTGTCTTCGTTGTGTTTTACTTTTGTTTAGACAGTTGTTTTGTTATCGGTGCGTGGCACCTATACTTTGTTATGTCGTTGCTTTTGTTGGCCTTGTTCTGGGCCTTTAGACTCTTTCTTTTAGCCTGGTGGCTTTTCTGGATGTTGGACTTATTTTCATGTTGGACAATTTATGAGATGTGAGATTTTATTTCAGTCTCTCCTTGTATTATTATTGTTGTTCCGTTGTGGTTACAGGGACCTGCTTATGTTTTATTGACGCTTATCGGGTTTGGGGCTTCACAGCTCCACTCTCGTGCGGACCTTTTCACGTCTCGCCTCCATTTTAGGGAAGCGGGTCGTGACAGGTTTTGTTGGTGGCCCATGCAGGTCCTTCTGTAACTGCGATTTTTGGAATGACGATAATAATATTAGAATGTCCAATAAATTAAGTTCGACGTCCGAGTCGCAAGCTATGAGTCTAATCTGATTCGTTTTCTGTGTCATTAGATGGCAGGAAGGCGTTTCACCCGTGGTGGGGGCAGTGGTGCGCTCCCTCATGATGAGGAGCCTGAGCGGGAACCCACCAGCGGTGAGATGATGCGGATGATGCTCCAGATGATGCAAGTGTAGCAGGGCGTGCTTCTGCAAGTCCAGAATGCTCCACTTGCTCGAGCTGCCCGGGCTCTTCCGGATGCCCCTCGCTCTGAGCCAGGAGCGAAGCAATTTCGGGAGCTGGGTCCCGCATATTTTGATGGGTCTGAGGGTCCTCTGGCTGCCGATGAGTGGATTCGGAACATCGAGGACAATTTGAAGATGGCCAAGATCACCCCGGCTGGATGGGTTGATTTGGCGAAGAGCCAACTCAAGGATAATGCTCGGAATTGGTGGGATGCAGAAGAGAAGATGCTGGTGGAGCCGATAGCTTGGGCTACCTTCAAGGCCAGATTTGAGGGTGAGTTTTTTCCGAAAGCTGCCATGGAAGAGATGCTGCAGCGTTTTATCGATTTGAAGCAAGGGAACTCGTCGGTGGACATGTATCACCAAGAGTTCATGAGGCTGAGTCGGTTTGCACCAAAGATGGTGCAGGACGCTGAGGAGAGAGCTCAGAGGTTCCTACAGGGACTTGCTTCGGAGCTCCAGAGTTTTGTGACCTCTTCTGACCGGGAGTCTTATCAGAAGGTTCTAGTAGCAGCCAAGAGGCAGGAGCTGCTCGTGAACCAGATGAGGGGGTCTATTGTTGGTGCTGGGAAGAGGCATGTGGAACAGGCGAGAGCTGTGGTTAAACCTGGATTCAGGCCTAATCAGTCTGCTCAGTTCAAGAGGCCAGGAAGGCCTATTTTGAAGACTTGCCATTTCTGCGGCAAGCCTGGCCATGTCAAGGATCAGTGTAGGAAGTTTTTGGGCCAGTGTCTGGTTTGTGGTGATGCTTCCCATGTCGCGAAGGATTGTCGGCACGCGAATCAGCTGCGGAGGGCACCTGTTGCAGCACAGCCGTTGCAGCAGCGAGCGTCTGTTCCTGCTGGGCGTGGAGCAGCTCTTGTTCCACAGGGACAGGCTTTTCGGCAGGCTGTTCCGTCGAGGAGGCAGGCTTTTCTGATGACCGCTGTGGAGAGCGAGGCTGTGGATGAGGTTATCGCATGTAATCCTCAATCTAGCTGTTATTTTCCTAGCTGGTTTTGATTGTTAGATTGTGTTGTTTGCTTGAACATGGTTGTTTGCTAGACTAGGGTTTGATTGTTAATTGATTGATTAGGTGTGGTTTTGGTGTGAACTTTTCCTGCATGAGTCCTCTTTGACTCTGGTGCATCGATGTGCATTATTTCTCGGAGCTTCATGGAGAGGCATTCCTTGTCGACGTCCCCTCTTTCCAAGAGTTGGAATATCGTTACAGGGAATGGCGTGGTCTCGGTGAATCGTGGTTTCAATTCTTGCTCGTTGGTGGTCTGTGGACATGAGCTTTTCGCTGATTTCATTGTCCACGACATCATCAACTATGATGCAGTTCTTGGGATGGACTGGCTTGCGAGCTTCTATGCTACGATCGACTGTCGGAGGAAGAAGGTGGTGTTCGAGATTCCCGGACATCCAGTATTTGAGTTCAGTCATGGTAGCAGTTCGTTTGGTCCTGTCAGATTTCGGGCCAGGCCGGTGGAGGCTGTGGCTATGCAGATGGAGCTGGAGTGGCCAGCTGTGGTGCGAGATTTTGGCGACGTCTTCCCCTAGGAGATGTCTGGTTTACCGCCTGATCGAGCTCTAGAATTTTCTATCGATCTTGTTCCAGGTGCGCAGCCGATTTCGAAGGCGCCGTATCGTATGGCACCGGCAGAATTGGAGGAATTGAGGAAGCAGTTGGATGAGCTCTTGCAGAAGGGTTATATTAATCCCAGCGTGTCTCCGTGGGGAGCACCGGTGTTGCTGGTTAAGAAGAAGGATGGTTCGCATCGCATGTGCGTGGACTATCGGGAGTTGAATGCGGTGACCATTAAGAATAAATACCCGTTGCCTCGCATCGATGATATTTTTGATCAGCTTGGAAGTTCGAGTGTGTTTTCTAAATTGGATTTGAGGAGTGGTTACCATCAGTTGAAGGTGAAGAAGGGTGATTTTCCGAAGACAGCGTTCAGGACGAAGTATGGACACTATGAGTTCGTGGTTATGCCTTTCGGCGTAACTAACGCGCCCGCAGTTTTCATGAATCTGATGAACCTGATTTTCTACGACTTTTTGGATAAGTTTGTCGTTATCTTCATTGACGACATTCTGATCTATTCGAAGTCGGAGGAAGAGCATGCCTCGCACTTAAGGGCGGTGTTGGAGATCTTGAGGAAGCATCGTTTGTATGCTAAGTTTTCGAAGTGCGAGTTTTGGCTGGATAGAGTTGCTTTTCTTGGGCATGTGGTGACTGGAGATGGTATTTCTGTGGATCCCGAGAAGATTCGGGCCATCAGGGAGTGGCCTGTTCCGTCGTCTGCATCTGAGATTCGAAGTTTCCTTGGACTTGCTGGTTATTATCGGTGATTCATTAAGGACTTTTCTCGTATTGCTGAGCCGATGACCAGATTGACGCGGAAGGATGTTGCTTTTGTTTGGTCGGGTGATTGTGAGAGTGCTTTTGGCGTTCTGAAGGAGAGGTTGACGACTGCCCCTGTTCTTGTTGTGCCTGATCGCAGCGGTGGATTTGAGATCTTTTGCGATGCTTCTGGCAAGGATCTCGGTTGTGTGTTGCATCAGCATGGGCATGTTGTGGCGTATGCGTCCCGTCAGCTTAAGGTTCATGAGAAGAATTACCCGACGCATGATTTGGAGTTGGCTACCATTGTGTTTGCTCTTAAGATTTGGAGGCACTTCCTGCTGAGTGAGAAAGTGAAGATTTTCACCGATCACAAAAGCTTGAAGTATATTTTCACTCAGAAGGAGCTCAACATGCGACATCGTCGATGGTTGGAGCTTATGGCGGATTATGAGATTGATTTGCAGTTTCACCCTGGCAAGATGAATGTGGTTCCAGATGCTTTGAGTAGGCTTCCAGCGGTGATGATTTTGACATCGCAATGGAGATTGCAGCATGATTTTTGTGAGTCTGGCGTGGAGGTTGTTCTTCCTGGGGAGGATTCATCGTTGATGTACATGCAGGTACAGTCAACGATCGTGGATCGGATTAAGGCTGGCCAGGCTGAGGATCCGAAGCTGGTGAAGATTCGGGAGCAGGTGGAAGCCGGTCTGCGGACTGACTTTTTGATTCATGAGGATGGCTCACTGAGGTTCAGAGCCAGGTTGTGTGTGCCAGCTGGGGATATCAGAGAGGAGTTGATGGTGGAGGCACACAGTTCGCCGTATTCTGTGCATCCTGGTGGTACCAAGATGTACCAGGATCTTCGTCTGAATTATTGGTGGCATGGTATGAAGAGGAGCGTGGCTCAGAGTGTAGCCAAGTGCTTGGTTTGCCAGCAAGTGAAGGCGGAGCATCAGCGTATGGCCGGGTTGCTACAACCGCTTCCGATTCCGGAGTGGAAATGGCAACACATCACTATGGATTTCGTGACTGGACTACCTCGGAGTCCGAAGCAGAATGACGCGATTTGGGTGATCGTAGATCGATTGACCAAATCTGCGCACTTTATTCTGTTCCGAGTGGGACAGTCCACTGAGGCGCTAGCAAGGAGATATATGGAGGTAAAAATTCTTTTACTCTCCGTTTGTATTTCCTTTTTCCTAGTTGGATAGTGATGTAACGTGAATCGTGCGGGAGGTCGTGCGACTTCATGGAGTCCCCGTGAGTATCGTGTCTGACAGAGACACGAGGTTCACATCTCAGTTCTGGCAGAGTTTACAGAAGAGCTTGGGTACGCGTCTGAGTTTCAGCACGGCGTACCATCCGCAGACGGATGGCCAGTCCGAGAGGACGATTCAGATTTTAGAAGACATGCTGAGGGCGTGCATGTTGGATTTCAAGGGTTCGTGGGAGGACCATCTGCATTTGGTGGAGTTCTCTTACAACAACAGCTTCCAGGCGAGTATTGGCATGGCGTCTTTCGCCGCTCTTTATGGGAGGAAATGTCGATCGCCATTAAGTTGGGATGACATTGGTGATCGGGAGTTGTTGGGACCTGAGATGATCGTGGAGGCCGTGGATATCGTCAGGAATATTCGGGAGAGGTTGAGAATTGCTCAGGACCGTTTTAAGCATTGGGCGGATGCTAAACGTCGTCCTTTGGAGTTTCAGCCGGGCGACCATGTGTTCTTGAAGATTTCCCTGAATCGTGGTGTGATTCGTTTCGTGAAGCGAGGGAAGTTGAGCCCGCGATACATTGGACCGTTTGACATTTTGGAGAGGGTTGGCGAGGTAGCGTATCGCTTGGCCTTGCCGCCATCTTTGGAAGGAGTTCACAATGTTTTCCATGTGTCGCAGCTTCGTCGATACATTAGCGATCCGTCTCATGCGGTGGATTTTCGGAGATTACCGTTCGCCCCGAAATGACGTATGACCAGCATCCAATGCAGATTCTGGACAGGCGTCAGAAGTCGCTTCGGAACAAGATTGTCAATCTTGTGAGGGTGATGTGGCGACACGGCTCACCTGGAGAGTCTACTTGGGAGAATGAGGATGAGATGCGAGAGCGTTTCCCACTTTTGTTTCCGGACTCGTGAGTGTTTGGAAATTCCGAGGACGGAATTTTTCCTAAGTTGGGGATGATGTAACGACTGGTTTCCTTGTATCTGGATTTATTATAATATAAATATGTTTTGGTGGATTTTCTCCTCATGTGTGGTTTTCGTCTCCGTAGTTTTCATTTTCGATCGATTCGTTGTATTTTCTCATTTCTTCCTTAGGATTGTCGATTTCGAAGTATGTCATTCATGACGGACTTCATAACGGTCGTATCTTACTATTAGATCAAGCCTAGGAGTCTTAGGAATCGATCCCGGGGCCCCGCGCTCCGTATCGGAACTTTTGGTGCTCATTAGCCGGTATAAGAAGGGGCACCGACCGACTAGATGACGATCCAGTCGGTCGGCAATCCTTCTTGGACCGACTAGTTGACTTTCTAAATTTCTCAGGAGTTACTGTTTATCATTAGTCGGTCTAAGAACGTTGGTTGACCGACTAGGTTGCAAACTAGTCGGTCAGCAATGCTTCTTTAACCGACTAACTCATCATCTAAATTTTAGTATCAATACTGTTCACTCTTAGTCGGTCTAAGAACGTTCATCGACCGACTAGATGTTAAACTAGTCGGTCAGTATTTGTTCATGGACCGACTAATTCTAAATCCTATTTTCGTTCAGAAGTTACTGTTTACACTTAGTTGGTCTGCGTTGGTCGACCGACCGACTAGTTGCCAAACTAGTCGGTCAGTGGTTGCTCTTTGACCGACTAATCTGTGTTAAAACCCTAATTTCTGGGTAGCCGCCAGCCTAACCTATTTATACCCCTCCCAAACGATTTCATCTTCCTCCACTCGACCCTAAACCCTAAAATCTTCCCCATTGAGCCCCCATCTTCCTCCAAGTTTTAATCCTTCATTCCAAGCCCTAAATCCATCATCCAATCCATCCATCAACTCTTTCCACCTCTCATCTTCCCCAAAATCTCACCAAATCCCCAAAATCCCCAAAATCCCCAAAAACCCTAATTCTCCAAAACTTCTCCATTGGTTCCCAGATCTGATCCTAGGGTTCTCCGGAGTGTTTCTTCCGCTTCCTCTCGGTAAGAAATCGATTCCCCGATGTTTTCTTAACCTATTTGTATTTTTATGAAACCCTAATGAAATTTCATGTTGTTTGATGATTGTTTCCCCTTAACAGCGATTTCCCCCGTAGATTAGCATCCGCGAGACGAACCTTCGTGATCGTCATCCCCGGTGCTAGGCAAGTGAAACTTGCCACTTAGGGTTTAGGCCATGTTTTAGGCCATTTGCTTGTTATAGGCGTAAAAGAGGCTAGGCGACGAAATGATACTCGCCTAGGCGCAAATTGGGGAACTAGCTTGACAACGAAGCTAGTTCCGACATATATCATGTTGCACAATTACCATGTCATGTTTACTTTCCATTAACGGTACGCGAATTAATTGTCATGTCATTGCATTCTTTAAGTGTTGCTGTGATTGCGTAGCTTCGCTACGATGCTTGTGTTCCTGGCTCGTGTTCCAGAAGCGAGTCCTGTAGTTGGAAACCACAACGCTCGATATTGAATTGTGAAATAGGAAAACAAGCTCCCGTGCGGGGCAACCCTGGCTCACTTGCTGGGCTCATGTGCAGGGACCCTGGCTTGTTTACGTGTGGGATGGGGTAAGAGTTAAGCGGTCATTCAACTGGGAGTCTGCCTGATCCGCAACTGCAGTTGTAAGGCGTAAACTCTGGGTTTTGGGGTAGTTGTTAAGCGGCCACTCAACGTGAATGTGAAACCGTTCAGCTGTAAGGCGTAAACATCTACAAACAACGTGAAACGTGAATAGTGAATTGATTGAGATTGTTAGTAGCTTGGCTACTCTTGTCTTGTCCCGATAAATGTTCTCTTGTACTTGTTGTTTACCATGTCTTACTTGTGCACTCATGTTATAACTGCCATGTCATGCATACTATAACTGCTAGGTTGCTAGTTGCCTTACTTTCAGTTTCCTTGCCCAAGTCTTTTAGACTTGCTGACATGTGCCCCTTTACTCTTTTGGGTGACACATGTTATATCCTGAGCCTGAGTACCTTGTTGAGGACGAGGTGTTTACTGACGCCGAGCCCTAGCTTGTGTTTGACGGGGAGTACGTGGGCACTGGGGACCAGTCCTAGTGTCTTCGTTGTGTTTTACTTTTGTTTAGACAGTTGTTTTGTTATCGGTGTGTGGCACCTATACTTTGTTATGTCGTTGCATTTGTTGGCCTTGTTCTGGGCCTTTAGACTCTTTCTTTTAGCCTGGTGGCTTTTCTGGATGTTGGACTTATTTTCATGTTGGACAATTTATGAGATGTGAGATTTTATTTCAGTCTCTCCTTGTATTATTATTGTTGTTCCGTTGTGGTTACAGGGACCTGCTTATGTTTTATTGACGCTTATCGGGTTTGGGGCTTCACAGCTCCACTCTCGTGCGGACCTTTTCACGTCTCGCCTCCATTTTTGGGAAGCGGGTCATGACAACAGCACATTGGAATACACATGATCATGGAGACCGGAGATGAAAGATGAGCAACACAACAAAGCACAGTTAAGATTGTTTTTAGGCCATGGACGGCCAAGGGGGAACACCAATGAGCCTTATTACGAAAGGAGAGAACAATACAAATCTTCTCTTCATCCAATGAATAATAAGCACATAAGATCTCTTCAAAAACTCATAACACAATCTCACAAAGTTGGCTCTCACAATGGCGGCTCTCTCAAAGGATACAAAATGGTGTCTCGTGAAGCCCTAGCCTAAACCCCACTATATATAACCCTAGGTTACAATATGTGTCATCATTTGCTAGAAATTCCTAGGATTCGGGTCCCGAAAATTACGTCATCTAATCCAATCAATGCTTTACGCAATTAATGTTGTCGCACCCTAGTAGGCCTCCTCTGCATCCTAGTGGGCAGCATCCCAATGGGCTCCCTTCGACCGAACGACCTTCCATATTTGTCGAACGACCAAAGTATCGAGCCATGTGTCCGAGCCTTCCTCCCTTCGAGTCTCAATACGACCGTTCGACCAAACATGGACTTTAACTACATTACAACCCAACGACCCTATACAGATCGTTCGACCATCAAACTCGAACTAATGACCAAACGACCAAATGCGTTGAACGACCATCTACACCGAACGACCATCTGTATTGTAAAAGCCAAATGCCCAGTATCCTCGTATCTGACTTGTGCAGAGTCAAATATGTCGAATCCGAGCGCAGTTGAGTTACCTCTGCACAAGATAACTCGTCTGCCATACAATTACTTCTCATGCGTCGAATCGACAACCTCTTCACACAACATTGACTGATATTATGAGAAAAAAGATCATGCTAAGGGGTGTTAGTACAACATAGCTGGCTTTCTGCCACGGACAAATCCGTGGCTAAAAGCCAGCATTCCGTGGCAGAAAAAATATTCTGTGGCCGAAAAGCCGTGGCCGATACCGTAGTGGCTGATACCCCTTTGCCCACGGAACATTCCATGGCCAATAATCTGCCACGGAATAACACCCACAGATATCTGTGGCTGATAATTCGAATAAAATACTATATAAAACCATTGGGGATGGACAAATTCGTGGCCGATGGTGCTATACGACCACGGAAAGGTTCGTGGCCGATAGTTATCAGCCACAGATAATGTGTACAAAGTTGATGTAAACCAGGTACAAAATCCGTGGGTGAAACCCTTCGGCAACGGAATTTTCCGTGGCCTTAAATAACCATCGGCCACGGAAATGACATTGGCCATTACTTTATTGGCAACGGATTATGTGCATGAAATCGTCAACTTTGTGCACAATATCTATGGCCGATAACTATCTGCCACGAACATTGATATGGCCATCTAGTACTATCGACCACAGATATATCCGTGGCCGATAGTTTAAAATTATTTTAAAAAAATTGTAGAATTTCCTACATACAATATACATTTGTAACAATCAAATAAGTACATGTATACAACAAAATAAATCAACCAACTAATCAAAATTAAATCCATGCAAATTCATTAAAAAAATCGAGCAAATATAGTACTTATTACACATCCAGCCTCCATGTCCGCAGTTCAAACCAATAAACATATAAAAACAATAAAAAATAACATCATCCATGCTACACCACCAATGTCCCCAAGCCCGCACCATCGCCATGTCTGTCATCGACTGCCACCATCATCCACATGCTCGCTACTATCGCCTCCAAGCCCGCTCCCCTTCGACGGGGGCTCCCGCTTCGACCCTGCCAATCTTCGACGGCTCGACGGCAGGGTGACCGTCGACGCGTTAAGTAAGGTTGCTTGGATGCGACTGTGGTTGACTCGCCCATGGTCCACTCGGCCCTTCCATCTGCCTCATTCTAGAGTGAGGTATGTGTGAAGGATCGCACCGGAACGAAGTTCTGCATGGTGAACCGTCGCTCCGGGTTGGTACCCACGCCGCCGTGGTCAGCGACCACTGCTGATCGAAACAGGGGGTGAAGCTCCTGATGGTCGGGGATGGCTGTTGAGCCTCCCTCTGGGTGGTGTGGGTGGCCCACAAGTTGTTGGATGACTGTTGCCAGCATTCAGAAGTGGGTGTTCGTCTCTTGGGTGAAGAGACGGAGTTGTTCTTGGGTCACCGAGCACGAGTCGCTGGTGCCCTCGGTGGTGTGGATGTGCCCGTTTTCGGGCGGGACGTAGTCTCCCTCCTCATGGATGGGGGCATGCGTCCTATTCCATTACAAACTGATTCCATCTCGGTGCTGTGGGTGTTTAACGTGGGTGCTTCTTCGGTTTCCACAGACAGCGCCAGATGTTTCAGGGTGTTCTCACACCATGGATTAGTTGACTGGAGGGCTAGATGTCAACGCAATTACGTGGGGCATGCATGGCCTCAGAGGGACAGGCGCAGCTGGTTCGGCTCGACAAAGAGCACGCGAGTCCGAGCGTCGGCGTGCCGAAGGGGATCCTTAGAAACGCGACAACCTCTGTAAGGGTGGATATGGACGGGCTCGGGGGCGATCGCATTCGACTCCAGACTGGTTGTGCACCAAAGGATAGCCTCGGTGCATCTGGATATTCTTGACCTGAACAGACGAAAAAGCTCGTCAAGGTGGTTGGACCTTGGTTTCGACCAAGTCCCCTCCGATGCCTAAGCCAGAACAAATATAAAGGATGCTCGGTGGGATCGATATGGATTACGAGGAGGCCGATATGCAAGTCATTGGGTCGAGCTGTGCAAGAGAATTATAAGGTGGAAGGTAAGGTCGTTTAAGAGGAATACCTCAGTGTTTTTGGTATCCAGGAAGTGATCCTTTGCACGTTGTTCTTCGGATCGCTTTATAGGAGCCTTCTCCGATCACGTCTCCTCACGTCCCCCTATCTCGCCCCGATCATCTGCCACTTTGATGTTGCCTTCATGGGTCATGAAGGTGGACATAATGCGGCCCCTTAATGATGATTAAGGGGGCACGCTTTAAGGAAAGCGGTTGACTCCTGCCAGCGTGGGTCAGTGGTTGCGCCCACTTCGGTCCGAGGCTGGCCCGACTCTGAGTCTTCATGGGGGCCTCGTTCTCCCCAGGCCCGTGGGCTTACGAGGTGGGCTTGGGTCATTCGATCTTGGCCCATCCTGGGAGGGCCATACCCATCATTCTTTTTAACCAATAAACTGGCACTCCCCCAAGAAGATACACTTGGACATATATATCAATCCTTTCTACAACAAGTCATCTAACTATGTACAAATTTCTTCCAACTCTCCTGGGACCATATAATTATAGAGCCTTGGAAATAGGTTGTGTACTAGCAACAAATCAATTGAAAACTCAAGAGCGCAATCTGGTGGTAAACATAAGATGTCCTTAGGGAATACATCATCAGCCTCTAGGACCATTTCAGATCTCTCTAGTTCTGCCTATAATGATGTTGTTATTGCTTCATTCAACTTGACCTAAAATTGGATCGGTTAAAGTAATCTGATCCCACTTATGTACTCAAACATAGAATGGTCAGGTATTTTGAATAATAATTTTTTCCGACAACAATCAATGGTAGCATGAAATGTTCCTAACCAGACTATATTGAAAAATGCATCGAAACTCTGTATGTCGATCACTATGAAATCAGCAACATCATGAGACGTAGGCGACATCCGATGGAAAACCATAATATGACACAACTTGTGATAATACTCCAACTCAAAGGAAGTGAATCAATATGAAGAGAATGTGTTGGATCCTGAGATGGCAAGTAGAACACTAGAGGAGTGTGAATAGTGTTTATGAAATAAAATATTCTTCTAGTAAAATTCTACCTAAGATATTAACTTGAGTTATCAAATTAATACTAAATCCACAATAACTTGCAAGATAAAGAGTAATTTTAAAGCCAAGCAATTGCAAGTACACAATCAATCACAGAGAGAGACAAGCGCAAAGACAAAGATATACCTTGGTTTAGGTACCACGTACCCTACGTCCCACACGTCCACACATGGACAAAATCCACTAAACATGTCTCTAATGAGACAAAGATTACAAAATGTTTCCAATGAGACTAACACATCTCCAATGCGAGAATATACCATACATAAAAGTGAGAAGAAAATACTTACAAACACTTTTACCTATAGCCCAATGTTGAAGTTCTTGTGTTGAAAAGTTGTGGCTATGGTGATGATCTTCAAATGATAATAAAATGAAACTTTTGTGATCAAAAGATTAGCCAAGAAAAGATTCAAGAAAACTTTAAACATTAGCCA
The DNA here is from genome assembly GCA_030789695.1 of Scilla litardierei. Lineage (NCBI taxonomy): Eukaryota > Viridiplantae > Streptophyta > Magnoliopsida > Asparagales > Asparagaceae > Scilla > Scilla litardierei. Next base: position 165,537,945 of record CM061134.1, read on the forward strand.
AAGGAGATGGTTTTCTTTTGAAAGAATTTTTAGCTCAAAACAATTTTTCTTGAAAATATTGATCAAAAAATTCACGGTTAAATCTAAAACAATAAGACAAAAATCAAGTGAAAACTATTGAGCAAAATGCACTTCCAACATCTCTCTAACGGGTAGTCAAAATATGCATGTTGGGAGTCAAACACCTAAACTAATCGACTATAGCTCTTGTACTAGTCGACTAGTATAGAGCTAGTCAACTAGTGCATGAACATTGGTCGATTAATACAGTCTATCAGAATTTCCCGAGAGTTCTAGTCGACCACAACACAAGAACTAATAAAGTAGTTTACTGATATTCTAACACAACTCTAAAAACGTAAGAAATAACTTCCAAAATATTTTTAAAATATTTTTAGTGTATTCCTAAGTGTATGTGTGAGCTTCAACAAAGACTTTAAAATGCAAAAAAAAACTAAAATAAATATTACATCAAAAACATAAATATACTCTTGAAGCTCATTGATCCAATCTCTTAAAATTCATCCACTTGTGTTGGTTGCTTTGATCTCCATGGTCTTTGTTGATTCCACTCTTCGCGATATTCATGTTTGCTCATAATCTACACGTCTGCACTTATAAAATCATTAGTACCCAACATCTTTGCTCATCATCAAAACTAACATGGGGTGACTCAATATTCAACACAACCCCCCCCCATGATGAAAAAAAACATATAGCATATGAAAAATCATGAAATGAGGGCATGTGTATATATGTATCAATAAACATTCTCTCCAAAACATGTTTTTGTCTCTAATCTTTCTCCCAGGCCCTGACAATATCAAAAAGGATGGAGATAAATATGAAAAATTGTCACCCCCTCGAAAAATAAAGATAATGACTCAATATTCAAAAAATCTTATCTCCCCCTAAAGTGGTGATCTCTTCCCCTTGGCAACAAAAACGATCTCTCCCCACATAGATAGGTAATATGTATGCTTGACAAAAAAGCATAATGCCAAGGATTACCACAGTGATGAAAACTATGCAAATAAGAAAAATTTTGCTTACAAATTTTTTAATTAGCTCCCTTTGAAAGTATGCAACATAAGTATTTAGGCCTCCTCCTCAATTCATGCATGTTCTTTGAAGTGCAATTAGGAGCTACTTCTAATCTTATCATATATGAGTACCTGAAAATTAAACAAATATTTTGATACAATATTTTGTTTGCGTCCATGGGATTAGTCATAAAAAGAGATCTCACTCAAAGGGGAACCAAACCCATTAGGTTTTAGACTTTCCATCTTAAACAAATCTATAATCTATACTATAATGAACATTTGTCATAAAACTAGAAACATAATCATCTTTCATTTGAATAGTCCCTATCTTGGATATCCAAACTTTGACAAAACCATTCCTAGTGCGATGCACTCTAGCAAGATCATGTTTAGTCCTATCATTGGTATTACTATAACTTAGGCCAAAGTTACTTTTAGAGTGTCTCTGAGAACTATTAAATCATCTAGCTTTCCTTACCTCTATTAAACATATCCACATTCTTATATATGTCATCATACTTATGCCTAATGGTGGTCAAAGTCTTATCTAAGTCATTAAGCATACCACTAAGGTTTCTACATTCATCACTACATAACTTATTCTTAGTAATAAATTTTTAATGTTCTTCTTTTATCTTTTCAATTTCTATATAAGAAGTGCTACCATCACAATCTCTATGAATCTATTTAAATCTAATATGCTCCCTAAGAAAGCTATCATACTTATCATATGATCTCTGAAAAACATCATCATCATCATCATCATCATCATCATCATTGCAATCATGTTAAAAGTTTACCTCATCCTCATCAGTGATGCCCATGAAGCACAAAAATGTCCTTTCATTTCATTCTTCTTCATCTTCTTTATCTTCGCTTGAAGATCATCGAATGTTTCGTTGGAGTTTCTGTCTCAAGCCGCCAATGCTTCTTTTTGGGCTTCTTGACTTTCGAAATATCATTTGCATTCCCCTTGCCCTTGGATTTTTGTAACGGGCACTCATTTATCATGCATTCTGGATTATTGCATCCAAAACAAATATTAGTTGTTAAATATTATTTGCTTGGATTTAAATTTACCTTAGAGATAATTCTTGAATTCCTTTGTCATGATGGAAATTTGATCCTCATCTTAATCTCCCAATATTTCCTTCTCCTTGGTGGCTTTGAGGGTAATGGATTTCTATTTTGTTTGCTCATTTTCATTTCTTGCTTCTTTGTTTGCTTCTTTTTCTCTCTCATTAACTTGAAGCTCATAGGCCAAAATGTTGCCAATAAGATCCTCCATTGTGAGCTTAGAGATGTTGTGAGCTTCTTGAATTGTCGTTGTTTTCGTCTCACACTTAGGTGTGAGTGAGTGAAGAATCTTGCTCTTTTTGAGAGATCTCTTTGTCCAACCCAGTAAGAGTATTGATTATCTCCATGAATCAGGTATGCATCTCGATGATTGTCTCTCCATCATTTATCATGAAGAACTTGTAATTCTGCTAATAACGAAAAATTTTAGTATCTTTAACATGAGTATTACCTTCTTGAGTTACTTTGAGGGAGTGCCAAATTTGATGTGCATTAGTAAATGTGCACATGTGATTGTACTCTGTGCTCTCTAGTGCAGAGAACAATGATGGCATGGCCTTAGCATTCAACGTCCCTAAAGCTTTCTCACTTTTGATCCACTGCAAAATAGGCTTTGTGGGCTTCACATAAGGTGTCTCCACCACGCTCCATAAGTCCATGTCGATCTTTTAGAGGAAGAGCGGCATCCTAGTCTTTAACACACCATAGTTGGAGTCGGTAAGCATGGGTGGCCGGGTAATAAACAGTTCCTCTGGAACTTGGTTTGTTGATGTCATCTTTCAACTTGGCTCTGATACCATAGTGTTGGATCCAGAGATGGCAAGTAGAACCTAGAGGGAGGTGAATATTGTTTATGAAATAAAATATTTCTCTAGTAATATTTCTCAAGTAGAACCTCTTACTCGTCCTCAAGGAAGATAAGTAAAAAGACGAACTCGGGAGATGAAAAATAAGGGAGATGAAATAAAAGAATACGAAGTGGAAGGGGTCGCTAGATTATACTCTCAGATCTCAAGCCATAAGCTACACATCACGATGACTTGGAAAATACAAATCACATGCTACAAGGATTTCATATCTTTCATAAACACGGTACTTGCAAGCTTTTAAGAACAATAAGAGGGACTCTCTAAATTCATACAATCAATTCATATCCACATCACGCATTTCATAGGATTTAATATACAAATGTTGGCAATGCACTTTTCAATCAAAAGTTATAAATGAAGCATATAAGGATCACACCAAACATGCAATGGAGAATGGAATAAGAGGCATGGCATTCACATATTTATTTCAAATCATGAAAAATCTCCATATCTAATATATTTCGCAAAGTCTAAGCATTATCGAATATTCCTATTCATGCACGTCTCCACTCTAATGTCATACTCACTCATATGGTCAAATGAATTCACCCCCCTAAGCTTAGCTTGAGGCATCGCATCTAGTGGAAAATGGGATTTTTGCCTTGGTTTTCCCAAGTGTTTTGTGGCTCCAATAATAAGATAGAGAAACATTTTTCTTTTTTTTTTCTTTTTGAACTATTTGTTTCTCATTTTTCTTTTTGGATTTTTGTAGGAGCTGTATGATTTGTATTTTTGGTTTTTGGCTCCTTTTTGGCTTTTTGGACTTTTTGGAGCTAACTTTTCTTTTGTGGGGATTTTCGGGAAATATATGCGATATAAGTAGCTTTAGGAGGTGAACTCAAGTGACATGTAGAGAATAAAATGATACATGTGGAGAAAGAAATAATGTAACACTCGGTTCACTCTAAGATGTGCACGAACGGTTTAATAAAATAATACTTCAACTAAAACTCATATGTAAGCATGGATATTCTCAATCATTTCAATAAATAGTGAAGTCAAGCGGTAAAGCGCACAATCATATCAAGCATGCAACAGAAGGTGAATAAGACAATAAAACTGATGCTTCAGATATACTAATGATGCGTGAATCTTGGTGCATTTCCAACAAAAGCATACCAAACACTAATCCATACATTCAGTTTCAATTAATATCATGCATTCATGTAGAGGAATCATCAGAAGAAATAGATTTGCAAGCACATGTGAATAGCAAGACTATGGAATACTCTAAGTAGCATGGCAAGGAATAATAAGCATCGTGATGGTTGGTAAAGCAAGAAGATATATCATCATAAGGAACAAATCTAGCAAAAGAAGAGAAAGGAAAATAAAGAAATAAAAAATAAAAGAGAGGAAAGAAATGAAAAACAAGCACACAACATGATGCATGAACACACATAAAAGGAAAATAAGATGGAAAATTCAAAAAGATGATGCAAAATTTTGAAAAATTTTAAAAGCCCTAAAATAAAGTAAAAATGCAACTAATGCATGGAAATGCACTCCCCCAAGCTTAAACTTCGCATTGTCCTCAATGTGATCATAATGAAAGAATATGAGGAACAACGATAATAATAAGGGGGTAAATGAAAAATGATGAAATGAATGACATGAAATCCTAATGCAACTACATGCACATACAATGATGCATGAGAGCGCCTTCCCCCAAGCTTATACCAAACAATCCTATTCAAGTGACTCAATCAAAAATGTCATGGCTTTGCAAAGCGTGATCAAGTCAAACGAATAAGAAAGCAAGGTTTCACTTGAAAGAAATGCTCGAATGTGGTGAGCAAAAGGATGTGACACATCAAAATATGGAGAGGGCAATTAATGTATATAATGGGTTTGGGGTGTAAAAATTTTTGTTGCCGTCATAAGAGGTGATATTTATTCAATCAAATATATACGGTCCTCTCGCTATCGAGAGAATTCGTGTTTATTCAAAGCATAAAAATTTCTACACTACTGGATTGATATCACCTATAGCAAAAGGCGGATCCAGTATCTTTGCCGGTGCAGGCAATTGCTCCAACTGCTCCTTCCGTGGCTCTGCCAGGCGCACATGTCCACGGACACCAACGAACTCTAGCAATGCATCCTCCAGCATTCCCACAAGGACTCCACCTGGAAATAATCCAATATCCTCACGTGCCGTGATAGCTGTCTCCACGGTGTCTTCTCTATGCTGCTCAGGTAAATCTAGATCATAGGTGTGGACCCCATCAAGATGCTCCTCATCATCGTTGGACTCATCCCAGTGCACCCCTTGATCATATTCATATGTGTCCATGGGTGCTAACTCCTCGCTCTCCTCCTCATATACGTCCCATCGTACCTCTTGATCGTATGTACATGAATCCTGCAAAAGGCACGATGAATCATAAAAAACATCATACACTGGAGGGAAATCAAAGATAAAGGGCGAGGGAGTTAAGAGATCTCCCTGAAGGGGAGCCATAAGCTCTGTGGGGTGGTCCTCTACGTCAGTGGGAGGATGAGGTGGCTGCGGAAGCTCTAATGGAGGAGGATAGTGCTCGGGATCCTCTTGAATGGCTGTGTCCTCGTCCTGATGCATGACCTCCTCGGTGATAAGCTCTGGCTCTGTGTGTAAGGCCTCCTCAAAAGCATGCTCTGGCTCGATAGTGTGCTCATTTGCCTTCTCATCAACTATCAATGTAGGCTCTCCCTGGGATGGTGATGCTGGCTGCTCATGTGTGTCAGCTTGTGGGGATGTATCATGTGGAGGGGAATGCCCGTAAGCAATCCAAAAATATAGTCTATCCCCCTCAAGTCTGACATGGATGTCCTCCTCAATTGTTCCTGCAGCTGAAACACGGTTCATAACAAAATCTGCAAATCGTAGCTCAAATGCATCACCTGCCGTAATGCTCTCTGAACCGGTGAACCTCACTGACTCCAAGAGACCCTCCAATAATCTCTGAAATGCGTCCTCCTCTGGCTGCGCATATGACTCAGTTTCTGCTTCCTTCACTGCCTCTTCGTCCATCCACTCTTCATATGCAATAGATGTATCGTAGGAAGTGGGATCGACGACGGCACATTCTGGCTCTGGTAGTAAGTCTGGCGATGCTTCTTGCCCATAAAATGAAGAAGCAGAACTGATATCTTTGGGAATCCCTTCAACCTTAAGCATGAGCATATTCATTTCAAGTTGCCTCTTCACCCGTTCCAATAGAAGGTTACCCTTTTCAAGCCCGGCTTGCACTTCAACCTGGTGTGCATGCATCTCATCAAAAAAGATCCTTTGTCTCTCATCAAGCTCGGGCCAGTGCATCTCCTCAAAAAGGTATTCGCCCATCTGAGCACTCTGATCAAAATAGTATTCTCCCATCTGAGCATTCTGATCATAATAGTATTCTCCCATCTGAGCACTCTGATCAAAATAGTAATCTTTCGTCTGAGCATTCTGATCAAAATCTGTGGTCCACGTAGTATAATCCATAGCACCTGATCAACAAAGATAAATACCTGGAGAAAAGATATCAGTGGCACAAAAGAATATAGAAATGATAATAATGGTGGTAGGGGTGAAAATTTCCTTTTTATTTATTTATTATTTTTTTTCGTAGTCTAATCAACCTAATTGTGACAAATTGGCACCAACGGAAACACCTCCCCGGCAACGGCGCCAAAAACTTGGTCGCGCCCCGGATACACGTCCCGAGGCGACGGTTGTAGTTTTACCGCAAGCGCACGGCAAAGTGGCGAGCGGGTTATCGAACACAGGGAGGTGGTGTTGTGCTCCAATCTATCCTAGGTTGGTTTGACTACGAACGTTTTATTGGTGGAGATGGCTATGGTATGATATAATGGAAATGGTGGTGGATGTCGGTGTCGGTGATAAAGAAATCGGTCAAATATCGATTCAAATACAATATAATAAAAGAGGGAATTTGCCTTGCGGCGATCCTGTCACAATCGTCGGGCAAAGTATGGGATATAAAATCAAATAAAGACGTCTAGGGTTAGGGAATCCCCACCACGGACCGTCATTCGTCATTGTGAATAGTGAATCTCAATATTACTAGACTTGCGTTGAGGTGAACTAGTCGCAACTTAATGTAGAACCAAGCTCACGCTCTCGCGCTATTGCCGGTCTATAGCAAACCTAGGTTATGGCCCAATCTCTTGCAAACCCTAACCTAAGCCACTAGCATGAGGATCGACATCATCGTTCAATCGCCCCTCGAGCCCACTCTCGTGCAAACTCGAGTTACGATCTAGGTTGTGATAGTTCGTATTCGTCCAATCTCTTGCAAACGAATATGTGTATAGATTTACAATTAAAAATCCTAGCTTTGGCCCAATCTCTTGCAAACCAAATCTAGAGAAATCCAATTGTAAACCAAAATCGAATATCTAGGACTTCCCATCGATTAGAATCCAATCTCTTGCAAATCCCAGATCGATGGAAATCCCTAGCTATCCGTAGTAAATCAATCACAACCTAACCTCCTAGCAATTCTAGCAATTTGGAAATTCATTCATCACAAATATGAAATTAGATCCATAGGGTTCATCCACATGCCCTAGAACAACAAATCTACTCTAGCATAGCAATAATGACATGAGGATCAATAAAAACCATTGCTTGCATATATAAAAATATCAAACAAAGATTCAAAGAATAAGAACAAAGATACTTAGCTTGATGAAGATCTTCAATCTAAAATACAAGCTTTTTGATCCAAGAGGGGGCCTAGGGCATGGCCTATCCTCTAAAATAAACTCTAATAAAACATAATGGGGAACCCCTCTAATGGTGGCTACAAACCCCTTAAATACTCCCCCAAAACCCTAGCAAGAAACCCTAGAAAACCCCTCAAATTCGTGCCCAAAAACAGCCCAATCCGCAACTTAAAATCTGGGCCCAGGCCGCACTCGGCCGAGTGGAATATGTGACCCGGCCGAGTGACACTGACATGCAAATTCCAGCACTGCAGCATCAACTTGCAGAAATTCCTCAGATTTCATCCGACCTCCGATTTGCGCGTTCTTGGCGGCGTTGGAACCGTCATGAAGTCTACTATCCATAAAAAATATGAGAAAAATAATTTGATGGCTGGAATGATAGCAGATTTGAAAAGAGTAGGAAGATGTCTGAAAATCTGGGCGCCGTGTGTCCTCGGCATCACTCGGTCGAGTGGCAAATGTCACTCGGCCGAGGGGCATTTGGTACTCGGGCGGATGGCTTTCGTCACTCGGTCGAGTCGGGCTTCTGGGGCAGACTGACAGATTACAGTAAGTTGGACATTTTGGCTTGCTGTCGTCTGGGTGCCACTCGGTCGGACGGAGTCTCCGCACTCGGCCGAGTCGGCGTGCGATGCTCGGCCGAGTGCACGCTGATACATCTCTGTTGCATGTCCGATCTGGCCGGCCGAGCGGGGTCTCAATGCTCGGCCGAGTGACTCCTTCACTCGGCCGAGTGGCATGCTGAAAATGCCCAATCTTCATCTTTTCGCTCCCCCGTCGCTCCTACGGCGTTCTTTCTTCTTCCACTCCTCTTCCATTGCAGAATAACCCTCAAAAGGGCCATGGTTGACTCTCTGGAGTGGGCGCAAATCCTCTTGATCTCACAATCGATCAAAATCGCTCCATATATCCTGAAATACGACAAAAACAAGAAATAGTGAAAAGTATCGCAATATTGTCGAATAATCATGAAAAGCGTGATATGGGCGATCAAAACGGCATGCAAATATGCAGAAAAAATGTGTAAAATATGGAGTGATCAATAAAATATTTCTCTAGTAAGATTCTACCTAAGATATTAACTTGAATTATCAAATTAATACTAAATCAACAATAACTTGCAAGATAACAAGTAATGCAAAAGCTAAGTAATTCAAGTACACAATCAATCACAGAGAGAGACAAGCGCAAAGACAAATATATACCCTAGTTTATGTACCACGCATCTTACATCTAGCCACATGTTTACACATGGATAAAATCCACTTAACACGTATCCAATGCGACAAAATTATACCACGTCTCCAATGAGACTAGCACCTCTCCAATAAAAGAATACACCTCACACAAAAGTGAGGAAAAATACTTACAAACACTTTTACCTATATCACAATGTTGAAGCTCTTGTGTTAAAATTTTGTGGCTATGGTGATGATCTCCATATAATGAGAAAATGATACTCTTGAGATCAAAAGATTGGCCAAGAAAAGATTCAAGAAAACTTTAAAACATTAACCAAAGGAGATGGCTTTCTTTTAAATGAATTTTAGCTCAAAACAATTTTTCTCTTGAAAATATTGATTATAAAATTCATGGTTAAATGCTAGAACAATCTCCTATTTATAAGACAAAAATCAGGTGAAAATTGTTGACCAAAATGCCCCTCCAACGTTTCTATAATGACTAGTCAAAATATGACCGTTGGAAATCAAACACATAAACAAGTCGATGATAGTTCATGTACTAGTCGACTAGTTGAAGTTAGTCGACTAGTTGACTAGTGCATGATCATTGATCGACTAGTATAGTTTGTCAGAATTTTTCGAGAGTTCTAGTTGACCACAGCACAAGAACTAGTCGACTAGGTTACTGATATTTTGACACGGCTCTAAAAAATTAAAAATAACTTCCTGTTTTGAATCAACTACTAGGGGAGAAACCCCCAGCCCTTTATTTATAAGCATGGGAGGAGAGTAATAAGATAAGATACATAGATATGGCATATATCTAAGATACCCGCAATCCTAACCAACTCTGGTATTTCCATTCAAAACACTCCCCATTATCCAGCCATAGATGTGGACTCTGCTCATGAATACTTCAGGATTCTGAGCGTGATAGGAGTCGTACATGGGGTGGATACTTCAGGACCCTGAGTTGGTGAGGTTTGCCTCGTTAAAACCTTTAGCTATGGAAAACCATATGGGAGAAACCATAGTTAAGGAAAAATAGTACAAACGCTCTTTAACTCCCCCTGATTTGTACAAGTGACTCTATTCATGAATACTTCTGGATTCTGAGCGTTACAGAGGGGTGGATACTTCAGGATCCAGAGTTGATGTGATTTGCCTCATTAAAACATTTGGCTATGGAAAACCCGGAGGAAAAACCATAGCTAAGGGAAAAGAGTACAAATTTCCTCAACTCCCCCTGATCTGTAAAAGCTCTTAGGCTTTCAGATCTCTTAGGCTTATCTCATCATTCCTATTTACAACATTCCGAAAATATACACAGATTACAAATATTATCACCATTAAGCAACTGCTGAATCCAGAAACTCTGGAGAGGTGTGCTAAGTTTCGTCGCCTCTGATGTGGTCTTCAAACTATGTGGTCAGCTCCATAATACCGCCTCTATCCCAGTCGCCACTGGGAAGTGATGTACCACCAGGTGCCCTCAAAAACACCATTGGTGTGGTGAGGATCTCGGAATGATAGGATGATGTTGCCTTCATAAGTTGCTTTGCAGATCTGCAGTAGATGGCCATCCCACTGTGGGTACCCGTTCAGTGATTTCTCAGTATAGGGACCGGACCTGTAACCTGCATTTGCGTAAACATTGGAGGATGATACTTCATATTGTAAGTCCAAATCTTTCGACCCTTAGAGGAAGCACAGAAGGCTTAACTCCGGTCTAATGGCCCTTTTTAGGTGCCAACTATCTCTGACTAATGAATTTACTGCAACTGCTATATCGGGACATGTGCAGTTAGCCAAGAGTGCCTGATTGCACTTATAACAGGATTCTATGAGCCATGACTTTATATTTGCCTAGGTCTTTTTTTTAATGTTTAAAAGTCAGGCTTGAACATATGTTTTGGTTTCTCTTCAAGAGATCCGATGAGATTTTAGTTGTTTACAACTATGATCTCAAATCCTGCTTTTTGCTCAAATGCAAAGACAACCCTCAGTAGGAACCATTGCTTTGTCAAGCGATTCTCTTAGTTGTACAGTATCCTTATTGTTTTTCTTCAATAGAATAGACGTCCCGAAGTCTATTCAGGCATTTAAGGAAATGTGAAAATTATCTTTACCAATATATCCACGAAGGTATGCCGTCACAACATCCAATAACAGCATATCCAAAATTTTCCTTTGCCAAATCGTAAGGTATTCACTTTTGATAACTTAGGAAGACTGATGCATCATTTATGAGGCATGCTCATTTTAATTTGTTTGATCCCTAGTTTCAGCGAAATTTTCCTTGGGCTATAGGTTGTACCTTATAGCATACGATTTTGTATTTATTTTTTTTTATGTGTGCAATACTTATTTTACCCATAGGTTTGACACCTTTTGGTGTCTGGACTTCAGGTCCGAACATTTCATGTTTCATAAGTGAGTCCAGCTTATCTTTTATTGCCTCGTTCCACATTTGGCCAATCTCTACGTTTGCATTCTAGCAACGGAGTATGGAATGGTAATTTATAAACATCATCGCTTTTGCGATGTATATGGCTATATGATACGTGAATACATTGTCGACAATTTATATTCTATCTATCCAACACCTCTCCAGTACGTACAACATTTACTTTCAATTTCAGTTCGTCCCGGCAGTTCCTCTGTAGTGGATTCCGGGAAGGGTGAGGGTGTGGACATGAGCTCATTGTCCTGTGGTAGTATTATCTTAAGATCTCCAGGAGTGTCTGTCCTTGGAGCCTGGTAGTCTGCCTCTTTTCTGCTGAGGATCAGCCACTTCTGCTACTGATGGATTACATCCATTCTCAGGGATGTCAATCCTAGCTGGAGTTTTTGCAGCAGGGATGTATGATCTGACAATCTTCTGGTTGTCATTAAATGAGTTTGATAAGTGGTGAACATTGTTCTGTATGTGGAGGATCTTCAAGATCGCATCTTCACATTTGTTTTGTTACTGAATCATTGTGGGTCAAGTTTTTTATCCCACATTATAATTTGCTTTGTACCAGATTTCTCAGTGTCTGGACCTATTTTGGGTAAACTAGTCTCATCAAAATCACAGTCTTCAAGATGTGCCTTAAATGCGCCCCCCGTTTGGAGTTCTAGGTATCTTATAAGTGAGCGTGAGTCAAACCCTACATGGATACCTAGGCGATGTTGAGGACCGTTTTGGTCCTCTGTGGTGGTGCAATTGGGATTTAAACTGCGCGACCGAAGATTCTTAGATGAGAAATGTTCAATGGCATTCCATATGCAAGTTGCATTGGAGACTCTGACCTCCAGAAGGTCTTATTTTCATTTACGATGCAGCTTGCAGAATTTGCATGTCCCCATGCATCCACCAGCAATCGGGATATCATTACTAATGGACGTGCAGTCCATTGGAGTCTATATATCAGTGACTCTGCCGACCCATTTTAGGTATGAACATGCGGCAATGTATATTCATTTTCTATTCACGTTGCTTGGCAGTACTCTTGAAATAACTGGGAGGTAAATTCCCCAACATTAACCAGACTTATTTTCTATATTTGATTGTTTGGAAAATGTACCCGCAACATTTTTATTTTTGTGCCAATAGCTTTGGAAAAGCTAAGTTGCAGGTCTGTAGTAGACACACATACAAATATTCTGAGGATGCATTTATCAGTATAATGAAGTACCGAGCTAGCCCACTAAGGGGTGGAATTTGTCCACATCTAGCTCCTTATATTCTTTTTGAGGAAGCGTGGAGATTCTTTTTCAACTTTTCGTAGAGATGGCCTTGTAATTAGTTTTCCCTTATAGCAAGGGATGCAAGGAAATTCTCCCTTCTGAAGAATCTTCTGGTTCTTCAAGTCATGCCTATAGGATAAGATGTGGTGCATCATCACTGATCCAGGGTGGCCAAGTCTATCATGCCAGAGTAAAAACTTGGCTGATGTCGGGCACTTTAGGTGCTTCGTTTAATTCCGCTTCCTTTCTCCGAATCTTTGTATGGTAGAGGCCTATAAGGCTCTCAAAATGTTCAAGTGTGGATTTTAATCCTTTTTCTTGAGACGTTACATACAGTAATTTGTTTTTCATTTATGTTTGTTGTTTCCAAATGGAATCCGTTGAAACGGATGTCCTTGAAACTTAGAAAGTTTCTTTTGGAATCCGGAGAGAATAGTGCATCCTTTATTTTTGTTTCTGTGTCATTTGGGGGGCAACAGTGTTGCATTCCCTGTATTTTCAATATGGCCCTGATGTTGGGCATTGTATTGAAAGATCGTATGTGTTTATTGTCTACTAATCTGTAACGACCGGTATTTTCTAGACGTATGATTACTGTATGTCCGTATTTCCACCCGGATATTTTTGTGCGCGAATTCTTTTGTGCGTCGACGCGAGCGCGTATCCGCTTTTTGTTTTACCGTACCAACATTAATTGACTATCAATTTTACCAAATTACCTTAACTTAATTATCCCACTATTTACAAAATTTCTAATCGGTTTTAACTTTCACTAATTACTTCATTTATCTTAATAATCACACTTTGCTTAATTACTTAATTACTTAATTAAAAAGGTTATTGATTAAACTTTAACTATTGGCTGAAATCTTTCCCTAACTGATTAACACTATTGAATTCCACCGTTCGGGTGGGTGAGATCCAACAGCCTTCAATTTGTTCTCCCCACAACCAGCTATTCCCCCACCAAACTGTCTCCCACACTATTCCTTTATCTGAATCACCATCGTCAACATCTCTTTCCCTACAATCTTCATCACCTCCTGCAAACAAACAAACCAGAAAACAGATTCAACCACAAACCAAGTTCACAAATCTGTACACCATTCCCAAATCCTACAAATCAGCCAACCAAATTCTCAAAACCAAATTTCAGCCCCCCCAAATCAATTCCTCTGCAAACAATTTCTCCAAGCTAAGAATCAAAACAAAAATTTTGAGAGGCTGAAACCAATTTCAGTTCGTGCAAAACCCATTCATCATCCCCAAGATCGATTTGAACCCAAATCCCCAAACCAGCAAACACTTTCACCAAATTTTTCTGCATGATTATTCGCTAGTCTCCAAAATCAAACACCCAAATTTCAGATCCAAACAAACAAAAAAAACAAACAAACAAATCTATCCAAACAAACAAAAAAAACAAACAAACAAATCTGAAATCATTTCAGATTTAAACCCCAAAGAACTCAATAAACCCAACTTTCTCCTTCCTTCTCCCTATTTCCCTTGGCCGCACCCCCTCACATGGAGCCGCTGCCGCCCAGTACGGGCCGCCGAAGCCAGAGCTCCCCTTGGCCGCCGCCTGCGCCGGAGATCCGTCGCGCGTCGCCGGACCAAAAGCACCGCCGCCGCCCAGCCTGGGACAGCCGCCGCCCAGTCCGTCGAAGCCGCCGGAGAAGCTCCCATGCGCCGTCGTTAGCCGCCAGCACCATCTCCTCCCCCGTCGCGCGAAGGTGAAGCTTTTCCCCTCCCTTGCGTCGTTTTAGCTTGCTGCCATCGTTGTAAACAAATAAAAAATAAAATAAAAAGAGAAGTTCACAGAAGAAAGAAGGGAGAAGAGACAGGGACTGGGAAAGTAATAAAGAGAAAGGGATAAGAATAGATGTATATTAAAAGAATGGCAGCCTTTAGAATAGAGAAGAGTCATCCTTATTAAAGTAAAATAGAAGGGAGAGTGAGAGAGAAATTATTAAGAATGATATTATAGAGGGTAAGTTGACAGCCTTACCATGGTGTTATAATAAATAAATGCATAGGGATGAGGGAGACAGAGGGATATAGAGTAGGAGAGTACTAAAATGAATTGAGGATGACAGCCTTTGTTTTATTAATAAAGAAAGAGATGACATATTAGATAGGTTTTATAATATAAGTTGTAGTAGGTAAAATTTCTATGTAACCGTACACTTACGATAACACTGCAATTAGCTTAACGAAATTAACTAATGGGTTAGTTAGTGTTAATTTAATTTTAGATGATAATTGGTTAAGTAATTTCAGCTAACTAGTAATTGTAAATAATGTTAGGGTAATATTAAAAACCCGAATAAAATTAAGTGTACCATGTTAGTGTAACGACATATAAACACCGCCCTAGCCTGAGACCCCAATAAAATTAGACGAACCCACTTTAAGGAATAACTTGATATTTTGATTATTTCACAGAAATCTAATTCAGTGATTTGTTTACCCAAAACAGCGAACCGGACTCACCGTAACGTAACGCTCGAACCCACGACAACCGATATCACCAGAAACAGGCAAGTGATACTTGCAAGTAATTATTTAGGCCACGTTTTTAGGCCAATTTGTTTGTTAGCGTAAAAGAGACTAAACAGTGAAATGATAGCTGTCTAGACGCCCTATTTGATCTAGTTTGACAACGAAATTAGATCCGACACCCTACTTGATCTATCTTGACAACGAAGCTAGATCCGACACTTTACCTGCTTTCATTCATGCTATCATGCCATGTTTAATTTTCAATTAACGGTACACACTTTAACTGCTCATCCCATGTCATGTCATGCATTCAATGTTTCATCATGATTGCGTAGCACACGCTACAAAAAAAATTGTAACTATTGAGGCTAGGCACCTGCTTTGCGGGCACAACCCTATGCCAAAAACACTTCCTGGCTCGTGATCCAGAAGATGGGCGCCAGTCCATATTGAGAAACACTTCCTAGACTCGTGATCCAGAAGCGGGCTCACGTACTTGGGAAACCAAGGCTCGACACATGTGGGAGGGGTAGGGTTAAGCGATCACTTGAGCGTAGAAGTGTGCCCGTACAGCTACTTCAGCCAAAATGCGTAAACCCTGTGCATGTCGTGAAAACAAGTTAAATCGTGAAATAGTGAATATTGTTTAGTAGCACTGCTACACTTGTCGTGCTTGTTTCGTTTACTTACTTGTTGCACTCATGCCATACCTGCCATGTCATTGCATTCATTCTTTATAGAACTGCTAGCTGCACTTAATTTACCTTTATTAGTTTCCTTGCACAAAGTCTCCTTGGAGACTTTGCTGACATGTGCCCCTTTCTCTTTTGGGTGTCACATGTTAGGTTGTGAGCCAGAGTTCGTCGTCGAGGACGAACAGGTTACATGTGTTGAGTTCGAGGACACCAGAGACCTGTCCTAGAGCTCTTTCTTGTTGTTGTTGCTTTCTGCTTAGATGCTGTTAGGTTGTCGATGCGTAGCACCTCTCTTTTATGTTGATGTTTTGTATTATGTCGGCCATGCTTTAGGCCTGTTGTTCAGACTTGTACTGTTCTGACTATTCTGTGATGTTGTAATATTTGTTGGATGTTGATGGTGGATATTTTCTTATCTGCTTTATTATTGTTGTTGTTTCGTCGCAATGCAAGGACCTGCTACTTTTCAAAATTTTTACAGACGCTTATCAGACTGCAGCTTCACAGCTCCACGTCTGAACGGACCTCCTCACGGCCCGCCTTCCATATTAGAGAAGCGGGGCGTGACAGGTTTTAGTGGTGGCCCATGCATGTCTTTCCATTTTGTATCTGCGAAATATCGGAACAACGATAATGATAGACAACGTCCAATTAATTATTCATAACATTCGAGTCATGATTATGTCTAATCTGAACGTTTCCCTGTCTTAGATGGCTGGGAGACGCGTTACCCGAGCTGTAGTTAGACCCGCATTGAAGTCAAGTCCGTCTGCACAGTCTAAGGGGCCAGGTGGGCTTAGCCGGAAAACGTGCCATTTTTGTGGCAAATCTGGTCATGAGAAGGCGCAGTGTAGGAGATTCTTGGGTCAGTGCTTGACTTGTGGCGACACTTCGCACATCTCGAAGGATTGCCCGCTTACTAGTCGACAGCAGTGAACATCAGTAGCTGGGCCTAGTCGGAGGATGTGTCATTTTTGTGGCAAGGCTGGTCATGTGAATGAACAGTGCAGGTGGAAGCTGGGCTAGTGCTTGATATGTGGCGACGCAGCGCATACCTTGAAGGACTGTCCGAGAGCTAAGCATCCGTGGAAAGCGCCAGTCGGAGTTCAACTACGGAAAGCACCGGTAGCTGCTGGACGTGGAACGCCTCTTCTACCCCAGAAGCAGGTATTTCAGCAGGCTGTTCAGCCTAGGAGACAAGCTTGCACGATGACTGCAGTAAAGGTTAAGGCTGAGGATGGAGTTATTGCAGGTAATCCTCAGGCTAACCTTCACTTTTCATTAGTTGAACCCGCATGTTAGATTAGATCTTGGTTGCTAGAATAAGTTTTGATTAGAAGACTTAGATAGACGTTCGATTTTATAGACAGACGCCTTCGTTAAGATTTAGTTGTACTCGTCTTAGGATGCCCAGGTAGCCTCTCACCCGGCCTTGACCCTGTTCGATTCTGGAGCTTCCATATGCATCCTATCTCGGAAGTTCGTAGTCGAACACTCGATACCCACCTATACACTTCCCAAGTGTTGGAACATTACAACTGGGAATGGTGTAGTGAAGGTTGCACTGGGATGTAGACCATGCCCGTTGGTGATTAGTGGACACGAATTATATGCTAATTTCTTTGTCCACGACCTATCCAACTTTGATGCTATTCTCGGCATTGACTAGTTAGGAGCTTTTTATGCCACGATCGACTGTCACCGGAAGAAAGTGGTGTTCGAAATTCCTGACCACCCAGTGTTCGAGTTTGTCAGCGGAGGACGTTCGCTTGGACCTGTCAAGTTCCGAGCCCAGCCGTACAGATTGACTGTTGCATCTATGATTGCTGAACTAGAGAAGCCTGCAGTAGTGAGAGATTTCGAAGACGCCTTCCCTGAAGACATTTCTGGACTGCCGCCCGATCGAGCGTTGGAGCTCGGCATCGATCTTATGCCAGGAGCTCAACCAATTTCGAAGGCGCCGTACCGTATGGCTCATGCAAAACTAGAAGAGTTGAGGAAGCAGTTGGATGAGCTACTACAGAAGGGTTTCATTCATCCCAGCGTATCTTCCTGGGGTACACCCGTCTAGCTGGTAAAGAAGAAAGATGGATCAAGGAGGATGTGTATTGATTATCGAGAGTTGAATCAGATCACAGTGAAGAACAAGTACCTGTTGCCCCACATTGATGATATCTTCGATCAGCTTGGTGGATCGAGGGTATTTTCGAAGTTGGATCTCCGGAGCGGATACCATCAAGTCAGAGTCAAGAAGGAAGATGTACTCAAGACCGTCTTTCGGACTAAGTACGGGCACTACGAGTTCGTTGTCATGCCGTTCGATGTGACCAACGCTCCTGCTGTGTTCATGAATCTCATGAAACTTATCTTTTACGACTTCCTTGACAAGTTCATGGTGATTTTCATAGACGATATCATGGTGTACTCGAAGAGCGAGGAGGAGCATGCAGAACATCTGAAGATAGTGTTGGAGACGCTCTGTCACCATAGACTATATGCCAAGTACAGCAAATGCGAATTCTGGCTGATAGAATTGCATTTCTTGGGCATGTAGTATCAGGAGCTGGTATCTCAGTAGATCCAGAAAAGGTCAAGCAGGCAGTGAATGGCCTACACCTCGATCGTCATCGGACATCAGGAGTTTCCTTGGATTGGCTGGATACTACCGCAGATTTATCAAGGATTTCTCGAGGATAGCTGAGCCGATGACGAGATTGACGAGGAAGGATGTTAAGTTCAGTTGGTCAGACTCTTGTGAGCAAGATTTTTTCTACTTTGAAGGAGAGACTGACTACTGCACCAGTCATAGCTATTCCGGACAGAAGCAGAGGCTTCGAGATTTTCTGCGACGCATCAGGCAAGGGACTTGGATGCGTTCTGCACCAGCACAATCATGTGGTCGCATATGCTTCGTGACAATTGAAGGTCCATGAGAAGAATTATCCGACCCACGACTTGGAGTTAGCCGCTGTCATCTTTGCACTGAAGATCTGGCGACATTTCTTACTAAGTGAGAAAGTGAAATTTTCACTGATCACAAAAGTTTGAAATATATATTCACCCAGAAGGAGTTGAATATGAGAAAACGTAGATGGTTGGAATTGATGGCAGACTACGACATCGATCTTCGGTATCATCCAGGAAAGGTGAATGTCGTACCGGATGCCTTGAGTCAACTGCCGAAGTGATGATTCTCACATCTCAGTGGAGATTGTAGCGGGATCTACAAAGGATGAATGTTGAAGCTGTACTACCGGGAGTCACATCGTCATTGATGAACATGCAGATTCAATCGACGATCGTGGATCGAATCAAGACTGCTCAAGATGGAGATGCTAAGTTAAAAAAAGATCAGAGAACAAGTCGAAGCAGGACTTCTGACAGATTTTCTGATTCACGCGGATGGATCTTTGAGATATGGTAGCAGGATCTACGTACCTGCAGGAGATATCAGAGAAGAGTTGATGAATGAGGATCACAGTTCGCCTTATTCTATTCATCCTGGAGGTACTAAGATGTACAAGGATCTTCGTCAGAATTTCTGGTGGTATGGGATGAAGAGAAGTGTGGCACGTAGCGTTGCCAAGTGCCTCGTCTGTCAGCAAGTGAAGGCTGAACATCATCGCACTGCTGGACTACAACAACCTCTGCCGATTCCAGAGTGGAAGTGGCACCACATCATGATGGACTTCGTGACTGGCTTACCTCGGAGCACCAAGCAGAACGACGCGATCTGGGTCATCGTTGATCGATTGACCAAGTCTGTGCACTTTATACCTTTCCGAGTTGGACAATCCACGGTGATATTAGCAAGGAAGTATATGGAGGTAATGACCTAACTCATACCTTAATAATTTCCTTCTAGTACTAGTCGTGATGTGAATTATGTCGTGTAGGAGATCGTGCGCTTGCATGGAGTCCCTGTGAGCATTGTACCAGATCATGATACGAGGTTCATGTCTCAGTTCTGGAAGAGTCTGCAGACCAGTCTGGGTACCAGTCTGAAGTTCAATACTGCGTATCACCCGTAGACAGATGGACAGTCTGAGCGCACTATTCAGATCTTGGAGGATATGGTGAGAGCATGCATGTTGGATCTCAAGGGTTCGTGGGAGAATCATCTGCACCTGGTGGAGTTCTCCTACAACAATAGCTATCAGGCGAGCATTGGCATGGCGCCATTTGCTGCTCTCTACAGAAGGAAATGTCGATCGCCACTGAGTTGGGATGACATCAGTGATAGAGAGCTCTTGGGGCCAAAGATGATTGTGGAAGCAGTTGATGTTATACGCGATATCAGGGACAAGCTTCGGATCACTCAGGACCGTTATAAGCATTGGGCAGATGCTAAACGGCGTCCTCTGGAGTTTCAGCCAGGAGATCATGTGTTTCTGAAGATCTCCCTGAATCGTAGAGTGATTCGATTTGGGAAGAGAGGCAAGCTTGGTCCGAGATTTATTGGACCTTTCAATGTGCTAGAGCGAGTTGGAGAAGTAGCATATCGCTTAGCTTTGCCACCGTCCTTAGAGGGAGTTCATGACGTCTTCCATGTGTCCCAGCTCCGTCGCTATGTCAACGACCCTTCTCACGCTGTGGACTACTCTGAGATTACAGTTCGATCGGATCTGACGTATGAGCAGCAACCAGTGGAGATTCTAGATCGACGCCAGAAAGTCTTAAGAAACAGGACTGTTGATCTAGTGAGAGTGATGTGGCGTCGTGACTCGCCAGGAGAATCTACCTGGGAGCGGGAAGATGAGATACGTGAGCGTTATCCATATTTGTTTCCTACTCCTTAGTGGATGTCACGCCCCGCTTCCCAAAAATGTGGAGGCGAGACGTGAGAAGGTCCGCACAAACTTGAAGCTGTGAAGCTCCAAGTCTGATAAGCGTATAAAAACACTTATTATGGCAAGTCCTTGCAAAGCGAAACGAAACAACAATGATAATAAGGAAATAAGACGACATTTTATTGAATCTCCAAATGTCCATAAACAAATTACAATATCGCAGAAAAGCCACCAGGCTAAAGGAAAAAGAGTCTAATGCCCAACATGGCCAACAAAGTATAACATACATACAAGGGTGCCACGCACCGACAACTAACATGAATCCTAAAACATAAAGGGAAACTCAACAAGTCACCGGTGTCCACAAGACTCCTCCTCAGCAAACACAACGTCCTCTGCAACAAGCTCTGGCTCGGCAACTAACATGCGACACCCAAAGAGAAAGGGGCACATGTCAGCAAGTCTGAAAAGACTTGAGCAAGGAAACTGAAAGGAAGGTAAACTAGCAACCTAGCAGTTATAGTATGCATGACATGGTAGTTATAACATGAGTGTACAAACAAGACATGACAAGACAATTTGTACAAGAGAACAATTATCGGGACAAGACAAGACAAGAGTAGCAAAGCTACTAACAATCTCAATCAATTCACTATTCACGTTGTTTTGTAGATGTTTACGCCTTACAGCTGAACGGTTTCACATTCACGTTGAGTGGCCGCTTAACAACTACCCCAACCGAGAGTTTACGCCTTACAACTGCAGTTGCTGATCGGGCAGACTCCCAGTTGAATGACCGCTTAACTCTTACCACATCCCACACGTAAACAAGCCAGGGTCCCTGTACATGAGCCTAGCAAGTGAGCCAGGGTTGCCCCGCACGGGAGCTTGTTTTCCTATTTCACAATTCAATATCGAGCGTTGGGGTTTCCAACTCATTATGCTCGCTTCTGGTCACGAGCCAGGAACTATCAGTCAAGTAATCGAGCCAGGGTCCCTGTACATGAGCCCAGCAAGTGAGCCAGGGTTGCCCCGCACAGGAGCTCGTATTCTATATCATGATTCATAAACAATTGGCGTAGGGGTGCACCTAGCCGGAGACAAGCAATTCGGGCATTGGCTATCAACCAACACATGGCCCGCTTCTGGAACACGAGCCAGGAACACAAGCATTGTAGCGAAGCTACGCATTCACAGAAATACTTAAAGGATGCAATGACATGACAATTAATTTGCGTACCGTTAATGGAAAGTAAACATGACATGGTAATTGTGCAACATGCTAGATGTCGGAACTAGCTTTGTTGTCAAGCTAGTTCCCCAATTTGCGCCTAGGCGAGTATCATTTCGTCGCCTAGTCTCTTTTACGCCTACAACAAGCAAATGGCCTAAAACATGGCCTAAACCCTAAGTGGCAAGTTTCACTTGCCTAGCACCGGGGATGACGATCACGAAGGTTCGTCTCGCGGATGCTAATCTACGGGGGAAATCGCTGTTATGGGAAAACAAGCAACAAAACAACATTTATTCATTAGGGTTTCATAAAAATACAAATAGGTTATGGAAACATCAAGATGTCGATTTCTTACCGAGAGGAGGCGGAAGAAACACTCCAGAGAACCTATGGATCAGATCTGGGAACTAATGGAGAAGTTTGGAGAGTTAGGGTTTTTGGGGGATTTGGGGGATTTGATGAGATTTTGGGGAAGGTGAGAGGTAGATAGAGTTGATGGAGGGTTTAGATGATGGATCTAGGGCTTGGGATGAAGGAATAGAGCTTGGAGGAAGATGGGGGCTCAATGGGGGAGATTTTAGGGTTTAGGGTCGAGTGGAGGAAGATGAAAACGTTTGGGAGGGGTATAAATAGGATGGGCTGGCGGCTGCCCAGAAATTAGGGTTTTAACACAGACTAATCGGTCAAAGAGCAACCACTGACCGACTAGTTTGACAGCTAGTCGGTCGGTCGACCAACGCAGACCGACTAAGTGTAAACAGTAACTTCTGAACGAAAATAGGATTTGGATTTAGTCGGTCAATGAACAACAGCTGACCGACTAGTTCGGCATCTAGTCGGTCGATGAACGTTCTTGGACCGACTAAGAGTGAACAGTAACTCGGCTGTACAGAAGAACTAGGAATTAGTCGGTCTGAGTACAAAACTTAACCGACTAGTTTGACAACTAGTCGGTCGAAAGATGAACTTAGACCGACTAAACAGATACAGTAACTTAGGTAAAATTAATCCAAGGAACTAGTCGGTTTGAGTAGAGTTGTCGACCGACTAGATCTCAATCTAGTCGGTTGGTTCCCCTTCTTGAACCAACTAAGATGCACTAAAAGTGCCGATTCGAATCGCAGAGCTTCGGGAAGATTCCTATGGCTTCTAAGATCACTCTAACTCTAAGATATGAGCGATTTGAAGCTCGTCACGAATGACTTACTCTGAAATCGACGATCGAAGGAAGAAGCTAGAAAATCACGATGAAACGATCGAAAGTGAAAGCTATGGCGACGAAAACCACCATCCAAGGAGAAAATCCACCAAGCATATATTTTAATATAGATAATCCAATTACACGAAAACCAGTCGTTACATCCTACCCACCTTAGAATAAAGTCCGACCTCGGACTTTCTAACTATAGCTATATCTAGTCACTCTAGTAACTACCATCAATCAATATCACATCAAAATTTCAACCAAGTACATTCATTTCAAGTGCTTATATATATATACTCTAGGTAGTCAATTATTAACACCACGGAAGTAAATATATATTCATGCACATAGTACACTTATACTTATTATAATCAAACAACTCCATTCACGTATTCAAATCATTCATATAGGCAAGTATATTCCATAATCCATATAACTATAAAACACTTATTACACACTATATGAAAATAACCAAGTCTCTTACTTATTTGAAAATAATTTCACGCTAGAAAATACCATCAGAATCTACACGTATAAGTAACTACCTATGGACAAGACAATAAGAGTACACTAGTCCCTATATCTCCTAGTATGCGCCAAACAATCAACATGCGAAATCACACCATACGATTGTTAAAACAAGTTCACTATATCTAATTTACATTCACCATCATTATAATTTCACAATTTTATAGTCATTCAAATGCATGCACACATTTCACCATATTATCACTCCATATATAGTCCTATAGCTATAATCACGACACACCACACATACCATAGTCACCAATTCCTATAACTATCACATACTTACCCGTGCATGGTGCACACCCACACACACTAATATTTCATTCATATATACACCAATCACACCACTAAATGCTTAGCACATCCACGCACCTAGTTTAGCTAGCGCACACATATTCACGCAACCAAATCCTTAGTGAATAAACTACACCACAAGACCAACTCACATAACTACATATTGGTATAGCCACCCACAGTCGTGTGCGTAACACAACCAGGCACAAACAATCCAAACATTATACATATATCATCCATCACTATACACCAACCACATACAATACACCAATGTACATATAGTGTACCCACTCAAGCTTGAGTGAGACTCAAAATCATAGCGGAATAATTCCATATACATAACATAGCATCCATATATATGCCAATACTATCTAATGCATACACGTCTACCAACATAACCACATACATATCTAAATGTCAAACACCCTTAATGTCTAACCAGGTAATATCACATATTTCAATCACTTCATATACCATGATATTATTACAAACATTAGCACACCTATAATTACATTATTCTCCCTAATAAAAGTATTTACCTATAGTCACACCCAAGCATCGTATATATTCATACCATATCCATCCACCTATAATTGGTACATCAATACACATTCACTTCATACCTAAGTTAAGATATGCAGTAGTCGGGGATACCTCATGGTATACACGCATACGACATCTCATAAAAACAAGTAATACCAATCAAACATTATAATCCTACTATCATATGTATATCACACTTACACTCATGCAGCTAATACATAACTACCTACACACAATATACCAATACCAACAAACAACTTCATATGCACCATGAAATTAAATACACTACGACGACACATCAAATCACACTAATGGGCTCACTAAACTCAAATAAGGTTGACACGGGCAACGGCAAGCTCTATTAGCGAGACAAAAGGAAAGAAATTGAAATCAAAAGCGTAACGAATAGAAGGATCGAAAAGCATGAAAACGGCTGTGTAATGATGTAATGATGCTCCATTTGGACACATGGAAAATAGTGTAAATAACATATTCTAAAATACGAAAAGTTTGAAAACCGTTATACTTCAAGGTTGGAGTCCTTTTCCGTATAAAATATTTAGAGGTTGACAAAACAAATTGTTTTGAAATAAGTTTGAGTCGAATATACATAATGGGAGAAAACAGTTTATTGGCTCACGTAAGGTCATTAAAAGAAAGTGAATCATTCACACGAATTTTGAGGTCGTAGCACTGATATATAAAAATTAATTGAAGTTCTACTTTAGAAATCGTTTTTAGAAATATTTATGACGAATCGAAGACAATAACATCTTAGTGGTATGGAAGTAAGTGGGAGGGTATATACATGTATAGAATTATTAAATTGATAATAAGATTTAAAACCGAATGTTGGAGGTCTAAATCAGGAAATGGTTTCGAAAAATAATTTTACGAAAACCTGAACTAGGGAAAACGTCGAGCATAAAATCGACTCGCTGAAAGCTGAAGTCCCATGTGACTTGAAAGGTATATAAGAAGCAAACATGATGTGGTATTCGAACAAGTTTTAATGGCATAAGTAAGAAAAGAAATTATGAATCGAGTTAGGAAAATAGAATTACGGTTCGGAATGAAATTGGTATTTGAAAAGGGACAAGACATTTATATCGATACGAAAGTATATGCGGAAAATATTATAAACTTCTAATCTAAAAATCTCAACACAAGTTTCGATATCTAAAAACATAAATAATTTAAGTCGGCGAAGGAGCATGAAACCTTACATATATCAAAAGTGTTTCGAACAAATTTAAACTTAACGAAAGAAGAAGATCGAAGATACTTTTAGGGAAACAAGGATTCGCCAAAAGAACGTGTTGGTATAAAAACTTTTGAAGTACGAGTACGACGAACCTATAATTGATATATATACAAAATTAGTTGAAGTCCATTCAGTTTTGGAAAAATACCCCTAAAGGTATGTAAGATAAGTGGTTAAAATAAATTTTTGTATTTAGGAAAAAGGGACGGTATATCGAACCATCAGGATAGTAATAAAGTTTAAAAATCGAAATGCGAAAGATACATCGTTAGAAAAATAGTACAAGATAGTAATTTTAAGATTTCGGCCAAAAGTCTTCAAAATTCAAGAACGACTTTGAACTCCATCGAAATTTAGGGAGACATATTTAAAGAAGTTTAGAACAAATTTAAATTGAGTGAAACTTCAAATAAGGAAAGCATTCGAAAATAACTTTGGAAGAATCAAGATTTGCAACGGAAAACATTTGAAAGATCAAGGATAATTGGAATGAGGTGGTCATGTGAACATCTGTAACTTAGAAAGTATATTAAGGGAGCGCGACGAGTCATTTGAATATCATAAATAAGAAGGAAAATTCATAAATCGAATTTGGAAAATAGAATTGCGGCTCAGGATTAAATCGATTTATGAAAAGGGACAAGATATTCAGATAGGTATGAAAGGTATAGGCTGTAAAACATTATAAAACAGTAATCAAAATCTCGTCAAAACTTTCGAATTTCAAAAATTAATTTAAGTCAACGAAAGAGTACGAGATATAAGTATACATATAACAATTGAAATTCCATTTAGCTTGGAAAAGATTTTAAAGTATGTCATGCGATTAAAATGGATCTCATAGTTAGAAAATGGTACATCGAATTCTTCCAAAATAGTATTGGAGTCTTTAAACCGAAATGCGAAAATATAGACAAGAAAATGGTTACGAGATAGCAATTATAATTACAACTATTAGACTCCGAAATCTACAAGGAATTTTGACTCAATCGAAAAGTGAGAAATTCAAGTATATACGTAGCGGGTTTAAAACAAAATTTAAACTTAACGAAAACTTTAATAAGGGAAATCGAAAATAACTTTAAAAGAAATTAAGCCTTGCCAAAGGGGACATTCGAAGGATCAACGATTATAGTAAGGAGGGGATCATGTGAATCGAGGGCAATGAATGTGGTTGTTTGAGGCATGCACCTAAATCACAATGCAAGAAAACCATGATGAAGATCTACGGTCAGTAACACCAAAGTGTAGTGACCAGGAAAGATTGAATCAGGGGGGGTTCTAATCATCTGGTTAACTAAAGGCAAAGGGATTTGGTCGGATGATCAAAACATAAATATGCCTAGGTTATGACTTAGAAAAATCTACGGAAACTCCTACGGTCAACCAAAGATTTTGGAACTAATCGCTAAGACTCTCTAGGGCTAGACAGCGATGAAATGAGTTCAGCTGGGTCCGAAATCGATGAACCCAAGCGAACGGCTAAAGAATTCCTAGGAATCTATCATGGTCAGGGCTAGACAGGAACCACTAAGGTAACTCTTAAGGCTATCAAATCAATCACTAACATGGAGTCTAACTAACAAATCAAGGATCCCTAACTAGCAAGCACAAACTTCTAACTAAGTCTCACTATAGTCCTGACCTAATGGATTTCCTATCAAGCTGGGACAGGTGCTCTAACACGCCTACTAGCCACCTAAGGCATAGGAACGCTAAAAACCTAGACTGAGGGCTTATAACTTGGATATTCTAATTTATTTAATGGACATTCTATAATTATTATTGTTGTTCCGATAGTTCGCATTTGCAAATGGACCTGCATGGGCCACCACTAAAACCTGTCACGCCCCGCTTCCCAAAAATGTGGAGGCGAGACGTGAGAAGGTCCGCACAAACTTGAAGCTGTGAAGCTCCAAGTCTGATAAGCGTATAAAAACACTTATTATGGCAAGTCCTTGCAAAGCGAAACGAAACAACAATGATAATAAGGAAATGAGACGACATTTTATTGAATCTCCAAATGTCCATAAACAAATTACAATATCGCAGAAAAGCCACCAGGCTAAAGGAAAAAGAGTCTAAGGCCCAACATGGCCAACAAAGTATAACATACATACAAGGGTGCCACGCACCGACAACTAACATGAATCCTAAAACATAAAGGGAAACTCAACAAGTCACCGGTGTCCACAAGACTCCTCCTCAGCAAACACAACGTCCTCTGCAACAAGCTCTGGCTCGGCAACTAACATGCGACACCCAAAGAGAAAGGGGCACATGTCAGCAAGTCTGAAAAGACTTGAGCAAGGAAACTGAAAGGAAGGTAAACTAGCAACCTAGCAGTTATAGTATGCATGACATGGCAGTTATAACATGAGTGTACAAACAAGACATGGCAAGACAATTTGTACAAGAGAACAATTATCGGGACAAGACAAGACAAGAGTAGCCAAGCTACTAACAATCTCAATCAATTCACTATTCACGTTGTTTTGTAGATGTTTACGCCTTACAGCTGAACGGTTTCACATTCACGTTGAGTGGCCGCTTAACAACTACCCCAACCCAGAGTTTACGCCTTACAACTGCAGTTGCTGATCGGGCAGACTCCCAGTTGAATGACCGCTTAACTCTTACCCCATCCCACACGTAAACAAGCCAGGGTTCCTGTACATGAGCCCAGCAAGTGAGCCAGGGTTGCCCCGCACGGGAGCTTGTTTTCCTATTTCACAATTCAATATCGAGCGTTGGGGTTTCCAACTCATTATGCTCGCTTCTGGTCACGAGCCAGGAACTATCAGTCAAGTAATCGAGCCCGGGTCCCTGTACATGAGCCCAGCAAGTGAGCCAGGGTTGCCCCGCACAGGAGCTCGTATTCTATATCATGATTCATAAACAATTGGCGTAGGGGTGCACCTAGTCGGAGACAAGCAATTCGGGCATTGGCTATCAACCAACACATGGCCCGCTTCTGGAACACGAGCCAGGAACACAAGCATTGTAGCGAAGCTACGCATTCACAGAAATACTTAAAGGATGCAATGACATGACAATTAATTTACGTACCGTTAATGGAAAGTAAACATGACATGGTAATTGTGCAACATGCTAGATGTCGGAACTAGCTTCGTTGTCAAGCTAGTTCCTCAATTTGCGCCTAGGCGAGTATCATTTCGTCGCCTAGTCTCTTTTACGCCTACAACAAGCACATGGCCTAAAACATGGCCTAAACCCTAAGTGGCAAGTTTCACTTGCCTAGCACCGGGGATGACGATCACGAAGGTTCGTCTCGCGGATGCTAATCTACGGGGGAAATTGCTGTTATGGGGAAACAAGCAACAAAACAACATTTATTCATTAGGGTTTCATAAAAATACATATAGGTTATGGAAACATCAAGATGTCGATTTCTTACCGAGAGGAGGTGGAAGAAACACTCCGGAGAACCTATGGATCAGATCTGGGAACTAATGGAGAAGTTTGGAGAGTTAGGGTTTTGGGGGGATTTTGGGGATTTGATGAGATTTTGGGGAAGGTGAGAGGTAGATAGAGTTGATGGAGGGTTTAGATGATGGATCTAGGGCTTGGGATGAAGGAATAGAGCTTGGAGGAAGATGGGGGCTCAATGGGGGAGATTTTAGGGTTTAGGGTCGAGTGGAGGAAGATGAAAACGTTTGGGAGGGGTATAAATAGGATGGGCTGGCGGCTGCCCAGAAATTAGGGTTTTAACACAGACTAGTCGGTCAAAGAGCAACCACTGACCGACTAGTTTGACAACTAGTCGGTCGGTCGACCAACGCAGACCGACTAAGTGTAAACAGTAACTTCTGAACGAAAATAGGATTTGGATTTAGTCGGTCAATGAACAACAGCTGACCGACTAGTTCGGCATCTAGTCGGTCGATGAACGTGCTTTGACCGACTAAGAGTGAACAGTAACTCGGCTGTACAGAAGAACTAGGAATTAGTCGGTCTGAGTACAAAACTTAACCGACTAGTTTGACAACTAGTCGGTCGAAAGATGAACTTAGACCGACTAAACAGATACAGTAACTTAGGTAAAATTAATCCAAGGAACTAGTCGGTTTGAGTAGAGTTGCCGACCGACTAGATCTCAATCTAGTCGGTTGGTTCCCCTTCTCGAACCAACTAAGATGCACTAAAAGTGCCGATTCGAATCGCAGAGCTTCGGGAAGATTCCTATGGCTTCTAAGATTACTCTAACTCTAAGATATGAGCGATTTGAAGCTCGTCACGAATGACTTACTCCGAAATCGACGATCGAATGAAGAAGCTAGAAAATCACGATGAAACGATCGAAAGTGAAAGCTATGGCGACGAAAACCACCATCCAAGGAGAAAATCCACCAAGCATATATTTTAATATAGATAATCCAATTACACGAAAACCAGTCGTTACAGTGGATAAGAATTCTGAGGACGGAATTTTTCTTAAGGTGGGTAGAATGTAACGACCGGTATTTTCTAGACGTATGATTACTGTATGTCCGTATTTCCTCCCGGATATTTTTGTGCGCGATTCTTTTGTGCATCGACGCGAGCGCGTATCCGCTTTTCGTTTTACCGTACCAACATTAATTGACTATCAATTTTACCAAATTACCTTAACTTAATTATCCCACTATTTACAAAATTTCTAATCGGTTTTAACTTTCACTAATTACTTCATTTATCTTAATAATCACACTTTGCTTAATTACTTAATTACTTAATTAAAAAGGTTATTGATTAAACTTTAACTATTGGCTGACATCTTTCCCTAACTGATTAACACTATTGAATTCCACCGTTCGGGTGGGTGAGATCCAACAGCCTTCAATTTGTTCTCCCCACAACCAGCTATTCCCCCACCAAACTGTCTCCCACACTATTCCTTTATCTGAATCACCATCGTCAACATCTCTTTCCCTACAATCTTCATCACCTCCTGCAAACAAACAAACTAGAAAACAGATTCAACCACAAACCAAGTTCACAAATCTGTACACCATTCCCAAATCCTACAAATCAGCCAACCAAATTCTCAAAACCAAATTTCTGCCCCCCAAATCAATTCCTCTGCAAATAATTTCTCCAAGCTAAGAATCAAAACAGAAATTTTGAGGGGCTGAAACCAATTTCAGTTCGTGCAAAACGCATTCATCATCCACAAGATCGATTTGAAGCCAAATCCCCAAACCAGCAAACACTTTCACCAAATTTTTCTGCAAGATTATTCACTAGTCTCCCAAATCAAACACCCAAATTTCAGATCCAAACAAACAAAAAAACAAACAAACAAATCTGAAATCATTTCAGATTTAAACCCCAAAGAACTCAATAAACCCAACCTTCTCCTTCCTTCTCCCTATTTCCCTTGGCCGCACCCCCTCACACGGAGCCGCCGCCGCCCAGCACGGGCCGCCGAAGCCGGAGCTCCCCTTGGCCGCCGCGCACGCCGGAGATCCGCCGCGCGTCGCCGGACCAGAAGCGCCGCCGCCGCCCAGTCCGTCGAAGCCGCCGGAGAAGCTCCCCTGCGCCGCCGTTAGCCGCCAGCACCATCTCCTCCCCCGTCGCGCGAAGGTGAAGCTTTTCCCCTCCCTTGCGTCGTTTTAGCTTGCTGCCATCGTTGTAAACAAAAAAAAATAAAAAGAGAAGTTCACAGAAGAAAGAAGGGAGAAGAGACAGGGACTGGGAAAGTAATAAAGAGAAAGGGATAAGAATAGATGTATATTAAAAGAATGGCAGCCTTTAGAATAGAGAAGAGTCATCCTTATTAAAGTAAAATAGAAGGGAGAGTGAGAGAGAAATTATTAAGAATGATATTATAGAGGGTAAGTTGACAGCCTTACCATGGTGTTATAATAAATAAATGCATAGGGATGAGGGAGACAGAGGGATATAGAGTAGGAGAGTACTAAAATGAATTGAGGATGACAGCCTTTGTTTTATTAATAAAGAAAGAGATGACATATTAGATAGGTTTTATAATATAAGTTGTAGTAGGTAAAATTTCTATGTAACCGTACCCTTACGATAACACTGCAATTAGCTTAACGAAATTAACTAATGGGTTAGTTAGTGTTAATTTAATTTTAGATGATAATTGGTTAAGTAATTTCAGCTAACTAGTAATTGTAAATAATGTTAGGGTAATATTAAAAACCCGAATAAAATTAAGTGTACCATGTTAGTGTAACGACATATAAACACCGCCCTAGCCTGAGACCCCAATAAAATTAGACGAACCCACTTTAAGGAATAACTTGATATTTTGATTATTTCACAGAAATCTAATTCAGTGATTTGTTTACCCAAAACAGCGAACCGGACTCACCGTAACGTAACGCTCGAACCCACGACAACCGATATCACCAGAAACAGGCAAGTGATACTTTCCAGTAATTATTTAGGCCACGTTTTTAGGCCAATTTGTTTGTTAGCGTAAAAGAGACTAAACAGTGAAATGATAGCTGTCTAGACGCCCTATTTGATCTAGTTTGACAACGAAACTAGATCCGACACCCTACTTGATCTAGCTTGACAACGAAGCTAGATCCGACACTTTACCTGCTTTCATTCATGCTGTCATGCCATGTTTAATTTTCAATTAACGGTACGCACTTTAACTACTCATCCCATGTCATGTCATGCATTCAATGTTTCATCGTGATTGCGTAGCACACGCTACAAAAAAAAATTGTACCTATTGAGGCTAGGCACCTGCTTTGCGGGCACAACCCTATGCCAAAAACACTTCCTGGCTCGTGATCCAGAAGATGGTCGCCAGTCCATATTGAGAAACACTTCCTAGACTCGTGATCCAGAAGCGAGCTCACGTACTTGGGAAACCAAGGCTCGACACATGTGGGAGGGGTAGGGTTAAGCGATCACTTGAGCGTAGAAGTGTGCCCGTACAGCTACTTCAGCCAAAAGGCGTAAACCCTGTGCACGTCGTGAAAACAAGTTAAATCGTGAAATAGTGAATATTGTTTAGTAGCACTGCTACACTTGTCGTGCTTGTTTCGTTTACTTACTTGTTGCACTCATGCCATACCTGCCATGTCATTGCATTCATTCTTTATAGAACTGCTAGCTGCACTTAATTTACCTTTATTAGTTTCCTTGCACAAAGTCTCCTTGAAGACTTTGCTGACATGTGCCCCTTTCTCTTTTGGGTGTCACATGTTAGGTTGTGAGCCAGAGTTCGTCGTCGAGGACGAACAGGTTACAGGTGTTGAGTTTGAGGACACCGGAGACCTGTCCTAGAGCTCTTTCTTGTTGTTGCTTTCTGCTTAGATGCTGTTAGGTTGTCGGTGCGTAGCACCTCTCTTTTATGTTGATGTTTTGTATTATGTCGGCCATGCTTTAGGCCTGTTGTTCAGACTTGTACTTTTCTGACTATTCTGTGATGTTGTAATATTTGTTGGATGTTGATGGTGGATATTTTCTTATCTGCTTTATTATTGTTGTTGTTTCGTCGCAATGCAAGGACCTGCTACTTTTCGAAATTTTTACAGACGCTTATCAGACTGTAGTTTCACAGCTCCACGTCTGAACGGACCTCCTCACGTCCCGCCTTCCATATTAGGGAAGCGGGGCGTGACATAATCAGTCATGAGAGCAGTTCATCTATAAAAAGATGAATCATATAGGCACATGCATTTTCAGATAAACATTTTCATTCAAAACAAATTTCATAATTCAAATGCTCTCATAACATAAATTATTCTCAAAACAAATTGCTAAGATAAAAATAGAGGCTAATCAAGCAGTTCATCATTTTCGAAGTTGTCAGCTGTAAACTTGACTGGAGCATCAGAGGTCATCAGGTTTGTTTCAGCTTTATTTTTCGTGTTCTCTTTATACAAATCCTGGAGATGCTGCGGAGTTCGGCACACTTTGGACCAGTAGCCTTTCATGCCACAGATAGGCACTGGTCTTCTCATTCCCTCTTGGGTGAGGGTGCATCATCTCTATTTTTGTCATTTCTATGCCAGGTGAACTTCCGCTTACTTTCATTTCTTCGTTGCTGGACTTGGTCCCTAGCCCTTTTGTTCTGTCCCCCTTTCTGTGGTCTTTCTTTTCGTTTATTATCTCTCTTTTTTCGAGAAGAAGAGACATTATGAGCTTTTAGGAGGGGGCAGTGCCAGGAGTGCATATTATGAGTGTCGAGGATAAGCTCTCTGTTTTGTTCAGCCATGAGTAAACATGACAGCAGCTCAGAATACTTGGTGAACTTTTGTTCATGGTATTTTTGCATTAGTGTCGCATCTTTTTCATGGAAGGACGTATACATCTTTTACAGCATGCGATCTTCTGAGACTTTTTCACCATACAACTTCAGGCATGAGGTAATGCTAAAAAGTGCTGAGTTGTACTCAGCAATGGACTTAAAGTCCTGCAGTCTCAGGTTCTCCCACTCATATCGTGCCTTTGGGAGTATAACATCTTTCTGATGTTTATACCTATCCTCAAGGGCAGTTCATAGCTCAAGTGGATCTTCGACCGTAAGGTATTCAGTCTTTAGGGTCTTGTCCACATGCCGACGAATATAGATAATGGCTTGCGCCTTTTCTATATCGATTACATTTTCATTATTAGTCACAGCAGAAATGAGGGACTTTTTCCGCAGATGAAACTTCAATCGAGCTGCCAGCTCAGATAGTTTCTTCCTGATGCATCCAGCACTTCGAAATCGACACTGGTGGTTTTAGCCATTTTATCTAGCAGAGCACAAATTTGCATGAATTAATATTTTTAAACAATAAACATTTTCATGCGGAGGCAATTTTTAAATGAAGAGCTAATTACGTAAATCGGCGAGTCCAACATAAATAAAAAGTCCAAAGTCCATTACAGTCTATATTATACAAATGAAAGCTTTAAAAAAGAAATTACAACTTTGGAAACCCCTTGGGTCCCATATAAGATCTTCAGCTTCAATTGTGGCCTTCGTCTCCATGGAAAGTAGTTTTCGGTCTTTGACATTTACATAAATTCCTCACTACAGTTTATGTCAAAAATAAAAGAAAAGTGCAGGAAATAAACTGTGTGACTTAAACAGCCGATCCAAAACCGCATTTAGCCATTCATGCAAAAATTTGTGCTCATCAAACATTTTCATCAGACATTTTCGTCACAAACATCACATGCATTTATATTCGCAAAAAGGATAAACAATTTAATCACTTAATAATTATTGGACCACTTTGCAACGTCACACACCGTTAGGTTAGCTGACTAACGGTAGAGCAGTCGCTGAATCTTCCTAATTATTAAGTTTTAAAATTTGCACAACTAAATATAGTTTATCCACAGAATAAGCCTAAAATGATGCATAACATATAGTAATGATTCTACAAAGGAAATCATTTAATGCAAGAGTTGTGCTAGCTGGGTTTATCCAAAGAGATTGGAAAAGAGCCCAATACTTAGACATGTTCTTCGTAAAAGGAGAAGTTTTCCTTTTTTTTTAATATATCCCAAAAAGACCTCAAAATACCCATTTCAGCCCCATAATTTATTGTGATTTTACATGGATTTTAGGTTCTCCAAAACGCCATTTTAATCAATTTTTAGCCCAACAGGCCTTTTTAAGGCTTATATCTTAGCCCCCTTGTTTTTTTGTGAATCAATCCTGTGGGCCAGAGGCCCGCAATTTGCCTGCGGGGTTCAGGCTCGCAAGGCTGTATATTTTTCGAATTTGGGCTCCAGCCCAATAGGTTTAAGGGGCGACGGCAAGGGTTAGCCGCCGCCGCCCTTGGATTGCCGTCGGACGGCAGCCAGAGGGGGGCGGTGTTAGGGCGGAGCCACCCCGCTTCGGGGGGTGCGGCGGTGGACAAAGGACGCCCCCTTCGGGATTTTTGCTCCTAATTTCTAAATTGAACATATATCAAAATTTATATGCTTTTGGGGTAGAACTTCAAGTGCTACACAAATATATTTTTTTAGAATTTAATTCTTGATAAAACTCAGAATTACTTACCGCGCACAACCATACAAAATTCAGAATTGCTCAACGCACAAAACTATACAAAATTTAGAATTGCTCAACGCACAAAAACATACAAAATTCAGAATTGCTCAATGCACAAAACCATACAAAATTCAGAATTTCAGAGGGGTGAATTGCTAAGAAAACTAAGGAAAACTTGATTCTTTTGATTTATTGCACACATATCACATGAATTCCAGAGTATGAGCAATCTAAATACCATCATAAAACTATCATAAACCCTAAATAAAATTCCTAACCAAGTTGGAATCCTACCTCAAAACATGATTTTTCCTCTTCTCCTTTTCTTCTTCTCTTCTCTACTTCCTTCTCCCTTGATGCAAGCTTGAATCCCTTCTAATTGAGATTGGAAATTAGGGTTTTTGAGTTGAAGAAGGAGGAGGAAAGGGGGATAGTGTGGCCGACCTCATTAGGTGGGAGAGGGAGAGGAGAGAGAGAAGATAAGAGAAGTTAAAAGAAATAGGTAGAAAAAGAAAGTTGAAGAAAAATCTACACAACTCTTCCTTGCTCCCTAAGCCATGAATCACTTAAAATGACTAAAATACCCTCCCCAAAATGCCCCTCAACGTTTAGGTATTTACAAGTTTTCCATTACTTTATGCACACACAACTTTAGTATGTACGCACAGCAGCTTTAGTCCAAATGACCGTTTTGCCTCTAACCTTTCTAAAAATTTACGGGGGTTGCCATTGACCCCTAACCCCTTTCACACTATCATGTCTCTCCCTACACACATCCACGCACATTCATGCATGCATATATGCATCACACACACGCGTCTAATACATTCTTGTTGTTTTACACCCACGACGTCATTCGCACATCTCCCGCATTCACATTTCGCATTCTCTTCCCTTAGCCACATATTACGACCCAATCTCCCTTGCACTACGTTACATACATCAATATCTACATTTACTGCATGCCTACGTATGCATCATAAGTAGAAATACCACGTGTACACAATAGAATACACGTATACTTCAAAACAGGGCATGAGACCAAATTTGCCTTTAGAGTGTCTCTGAGAACTATTAAATCATCTAGCTTCCCCTTACCTCTATTAAACTTATCCACATTCTTATATATGTCATCATACTTATGCCTAATGGTGGTCAAAGTCTTATCTAAGTCATTAAGTATACCACTAAGGTTTCTACATTCATCACTAAGTAACTTATTCTTACTAATAAAAATTAAATTTTCTTCTTTTATCTTTTCAATTTCTAAATAAGAAGTGCTACCATCACAATCTCTATGAATCAATTTAAATCTAATATGCCCTAAGAAAGCTATCATACTTATCATATAATCTCTGAAAAACATTAACATCATCATCATCGTCATCAGAATCATGTTAAAAGTTACCTCATCCTCATCTGTGATACCCATGAAGTACAAAAATGTGCTTTCATTTGTTTTTTCTTCATCTTCTTCATCTTCGCTTGAAGTTCATCGAAAGTTTCGTTGGAGTTTCGGTCTCAAGCCGCCAATGCTTTCTTTTTGGGCTTCTTGACTTTTGAAACATCTTTTGCATTCCCCTTGCCCTTGCATTTTTGTAGCGGGCACTCCTTTATCATGTGTTCTCGCTTATTGCATCCAAAGCAAATATTAGTTTGTTAAATAATCTTTGCTTGTATTTAAATTTACCTCGGAGATAACTCTTGAATTCCTTTGTCATGAGGGCAATTTGATCCTCATCTTAATCTCCCATGATTTCCTTCTCCTTGGAGGATTTGAGGGTAATGGATTTCCTTTTTGTTTGCTCATTTTCCTTTTTCTCTTCTTTGTTTGCTTCTTTTTCTCTCTCGTTAACTTGAAGTTCAAATGCCAAAATGGTGCCAATAAGATCCTCTATTGTGAGCTTAGAGATGTTGTGAGCTTCTTGAATTGTCGTTGTTTTCATCTCCCACTTAGGTGTGAGTGAATGAAAAATCTTGCTCATTTACTCTTTTTTAGAGATATCTTTGTCCAAACCAGTTAGAGTATTGATTATCTCCGTGAATCGGGTATGCATCTCGGTGATTGTCTCTCCATTATTTATCATGATGAACTCATATTTCTGATAATAAAGAGAAATTTTAGTATCTTTAACACGAGTATTACCTTTGTGAGTTACTTTGAGGGAGTGCCAAATTTGATGGGCATTAGTATATGTGCACATGCGGTTGTACTCTGTGCTATCTAGTGCAGAAAACAATGATAGCATGGCCTTAGCATTCAACGTCCCTAGAGCTTTCCCACTTTTGCTCCACTGCAAAATAGGCTTTGTGGGTTTCACATAAGGTGTCTCCACCCGCTACATAAGTCCATGTTGATCTATTAGAGGAAGAGCATCATCCTAGTCTTTAACGCACCATAGTTGGAGTCGGTAAGCATAGGTGGCCAAGTAATAAATAGTTCCTCTAGGACTTGGTTTGTTGATGCCATCTTTCAACTTGCTTTGATACCATAGTGTTTGATCCAGAGGTGGCAAGTAGAACCTAGAGGGATGTGAATATTGTTTATGGAATAAAATATTTCTCTAGTAAGACTATACCTAAGATATTAACTTGAGTTATCAAATTAATACTAAACCAACAATAACTTGCAAGATAACGAGTAATGCGGAAGCTAAGTAATTGCAAGTACACAATCATTCACAGAGAGAGACAAGCGCAAAGACAAAGATATACTCTAGTTTAGGTACCAGACCTTCTACATCTAGCCACACGTCCACACATGGACAAGATCCACTAAACACGTATCCAATGAGACAAAGATTATAACACGTCTCTAATGAGACCAACACCTCTCCAATAAAAGAATACACCTCACACAAAAGTGAGAAAAAAAATACTTACAAACACTTTTAACTTCATGACAATGTTGAAGCTCTTGTGTTAAAATGTCGTGGCTATGGTGATGATCTCCATATGATGAGAAAATGAGACTCTTGAGATCAAAAGATTGGCCAAGAAAAGATTCAAGAAAACTTTAAAACATTGACCAAATGAGATGGCTTTCTTTTAAAAGAATTTTAGCTCAAAACAATTTTTCTCTTGAAAATATTGATTATAAAATTCATGGCTAAATGCTAGAACAATCTCCTATTTATAAGACAAAAATCAGGTGAAAATTGTTGACCAAAATGCCCTCCAACGTTTCTAGCTAGTTAAAATATGACCGTTGAGAATCAAACACATAAATAAGTCGATTATAGGTCGTGTACTAGTCGACTAGTATGAAGCTAGTCGACTAGTGCATGAACATTGATCGACTCGTACAGTCTGTCAGAATTTTACCGAGAGTTCTAGTTGACCACAGCATAAGAACTAGTCGACTAGTTTACTGATATTCTGACAGCTCTAAAAACTTAAGAAATAACTTCCAACATAATTTTAGAATATGTTTACTGTGTTCCTAAGGGGGTGTGTGTGCGCGCACTTCAACAAAGACTTTAACATGCTACCAAGATTGAAATAAAAAATTACATCAAAAAATAAATATACTCTTGAAGCTCCTTGATGCAAGCTCTTGAAATTCATCCACTTGTCTTGGTTGCGTTGAGCTCCATTGTCTTTGTTGACTGCACTCTTCCTTGGTATTCATATTTGCTCATTAATCTACACATTTGCACTGATGAAATCATTAGTATACAATGTTTGCTTATCATCAAAACCAAAACTCGGGTACGGATGACTCAATATTCAACTAACACGGGCACATGTAACTCAATATTCTCTCGACGAGGGGATTTAGGAATGAAAGAAATTTTTGGCAACCAATGTGGCTGGTCAAGTTTGTAGGCCCTAGGTCAAAATATCATCCAATGAAATTTTGTAAGTTATGACATGACAAAAGCACACAACGTACTGATAAATAAGAATAAAATAAAACATCACACAGATAATTCGTCAGTGATGTTAAGATGTGCCCACTAACAAAAAATGATAAAACGCTTGAAGGATCATTTTAATCAAAATATGATCAAGCATAAATAGCTACTAAAAAGAAAATAATTGCACATGGGCTAGTTGCTGTCACTGGAACAAATTACATTAAAATTATGCCACGAGACGGAGAACTAAACCCAAGCCAACCTGAATCACCATCATAATTGTTATTGAATATGTGATGCCGTGGGCTTCAGGAACTAGAGAGCTCGCTCGCCGTCTTCCATCAACCACATGCTCTGCTTGCAAACTCGACAGAGAAACCCTATGGATGATCCAGAAACTCGAGGCCGGTTGCAGTGGGTGTCAGCCCATGGGCAGCGAGGTACTGGGGATTGTAGAATTTGCTCAGATGCCTCATCCCACTATCACACAGGATTGTTACTATGGTATGCCCAGGACCCAACGATCGTGCCAATCTCACAGCTCCAACGCAATTCATGGCAGACGAACTCCCAATGAATAGTCCATCGTTCTCCAGAAGAAACCTATGCATCATGAAGTTACCATTGAATGTGATATGCAAAATCAGGACCAGGGCAAGGGGACCTAAAGTAAAATGACACAAAGCCAACATTTCTGCTTGATTATTCATGATCTACCATTTTACCAGAATCAAAACCGCCAAATAAATAAACAAACAATTCATTCGGAGGACACATCTCATCCTACATTGTATTGTTCTAAAGGACTCGAGAAAAGGAACCAAAAAGTAGGTGAAAATAGCCAATGCTTCCTAGGCCATATGCAACTCCCGCCATGCAATAGAAAAATTTGAAATGAGATGTTTTTAGAGCTGTGAAGCACAAACCATAAAGCAAACAAAGGTTATTGTTTTGATTTCGAAAGTTGGGGTTTTCTGACTAGAATAATGTAGAAAAGATGGCACCTGATGTATTAGATCAAGTGCCAAGACACATAAATTTGGAAAGTACAAGCCCATGTGCTTGTATTTTCAATGGGGCACTCCTTTTTGTGTCTTGCATCTAATCTATTAGATCAGATGCCAGATCTACATGATTCCCTTTTCTAATATATAACCCCGAATCTTTCCTACATACCCTTAAGTCATTCATATTGTCAATTGACGCTTTAAATGTATTGTGTCTGAAAATTATCAATCACCATTAGAATCTGCTAGTTTAAAAAAAAGGGAATATTCTTTTATTTTCCATGAAGTGTGACTCTAAAAATCCAAAAAGAACTCCCTCATGCCTCGTTACAACAGTATTGATGGTCCACTCCCAATGTGAAAGGGAAAAATAATTTTGGGACTGAGAAAACTTGGGCTGGATCAATACAATGAAAATGATTAAGAAGCAAAAGAACTTATTATGACTATATATGTCAAGAAGATGCTAATAAACGCATTACAATAAAGCAGACCATGAAAATGTTTGAAAAAGGTGACAAACTGATATTAACTTATAAATTGATCCATATATGGCTTTTTGAACGCGTGTCTGAATGGTAAATTTGTAAGAACACTGCTTGTGGGGCTTCAAATGCAATGGTGTAGAAAGGAGAAAAAAAAATTAGAACCTACCGATTTCATTTCTGAATTACGTTTGCCCAACCATATCGATGAAATGAAATCAAATTCATATATTTGTATTCTGGATGGTCAAAACCACATGCATATACTTTATTTCAATAACTGGCCGAATCTCATACCTCGCCATTTCAACAGCCTCCATATCAGTGCCTCGATACGCTCCATCTAACTCTACCATCGTAAAATTCTTGGTAAGCCTATTTATTCCAATTCCCTCTGTAATAGTATCAAAAGGATTTTTCAGCCTCTTTCCCTCGGCTTCCTCCTTTGTGTACATCACTCCTCTTGTAACCTTATTGAACAGGCCAGATCCTGGTGGATCGATAAGAAAACATTTGATGTTTGGATCCTTTTCCTGTAGAAGAGTAAAATGTAAATATTAAGGATCTCAGCACATTCAAAAATATATTTTCTCAACTAAAAAGTGTTTTTTAATATATAAGTGAAGAGTATATTAAGAAGAGTGATAACCTTGAGATACCGTGAAACTCCAGCAAGGGTGCCGCCAGTACCTGCAGCAGCAACAAAAGCATCCAAGTTCCCACCAGTTTGGTCCCATATCTCAGGACCGGTGCCTTCATAGTGGGCTCTGAAGTTTGCTAGGTTTTCAAACTGATCGGCGAAGAAACCCCCTTTACAATCAGTTGAGAATGAGACAATCCCTCCTCCATGTGATGTATCACCGTTAGAATAGATTGGTCCAGTGGCTTCCATTTTACTCGCATCTCTTTGCTTTGATGCTAACTTATTCGCCTCGGATGCTCTTCTCCTAGCAATATTAACAAAGTGGTCCTTGTGTGTAATGGAAACCGGCCTTACCCTTTCTACAGTAGCTCCAAGAGCCTCGAGAATCTGAGACTGGAAAAAGATACATAATTGAAACATTTCATTAGCAGACTAAGTATATTTGGAAGCAATAAAAGACGTTAAAGTCACTGATACTATAAGAAATGTATTTGAATGTTTTGAACTGAAATGCTGATTTGAATAGAAAGCTTGAGCTGTTCAGCAGAAATAAAATTGGAACTTCTCCAGTCAAATCACACTATTATTGCACAACTATCCAAGGTAAACGGATAGGAATAAAGTAAATCTAAACTGAAATTGATAGAAATAGAAAATAAAGTTGATAACATGGCTACAATTAAAGGGGCAACCACCCTCACAAGACGCCAATAAGCGAGGACGTCCGTACGCTCCTAAGAAATCCCTCAAGAACAATTCAATAATCAAGCATAGGAATAAATGACGGCTAGCACTAGCTTAAGAATAAATCCACCCCTCTAATCAATTACAAGTTTGCCATTAAAACATAATTAAAAGTAGAGTGTCGAAAACGCCCCTAGGATGAGCCCTCCTCATGCGCATGCGGCTCCTCATGCGTGCGCGGTTGGCCGCTGTAGGTCCACCTCCGCGTGTATACGCGGGTCACATCACTACTCCCTCACCAAAGAGCCACCTAGTCCTCAAGGTGAAAATCTGAAAATTGATGCGCCATCATGTTCATGAACTCCCACATGCTCTCGTGCTCTGGCAAATCCTTCCACTAAGCAGAACCTCGCGCTCTCCAGTGCTCCCTCTACGGACCCCCTTCAGCGCATCAAGCTCCAACCTCGCCTCCATATCATCTGTCAATGTCTACGAAAGGGTGGGCGACGGTGTGTGGTCTCCGATAACCTGGCGAAGCTGCAACACATGGAATACCTGATGAATAGCAGATCATGTGGGTAATCGCAACCTGTAAGCAACTTGTCTCACCCTGGCCTCGACCTCGAAAGGTCCAAAATATCGCGACGCTAACTTCTCATTCCTCTTGTGGGCCAAGGATCTCTGCATGTAGGGTCTCAGCTTCAGGTACACCATACCCCCAACTACGAACTGCACATCTCTGCGATGAAGGTTTGCCCTTGTCTTCATAATTTGATGAGCTCTAGCCATATAGAGCTTCAACTCCTCCAGAATATGATCTCTCTCTGCCAGGTACTGCTCCACATCAAATACTGGTGTCGTCTCTTACCCATAGTGCAGTAAGGCCATACAGGATCCTGAAAGGTGTCGTCTAAGCTGCAGTGTGATAAGATGTATTATACCGGTACTCTGCCCATGCCAGCCAAAGAGCCCACTCCTTGGGATTT
Source organism: Scilla litardierei (assembly GCA_030789695.1). NCBI lineage: Eukaryota > Viridiplantae > Streptophyta > Magnoliopsida > Asparagales > Asparagaceae > Scilla > Scilla litardierei. Next base: position 165,581,276 of record CM061134.1, read on the forward strand.
TCTGAAATAAAGCACCGCAGATAAGTCTTCACACTCCTGTTGACGATCTCAGTATGGCCATCTATCTGCAGGTAGTAGGCTGTGCTACGTCTCAACACTGTACCATGAAGTCTGAAAAGCTTCTGCCAGAATCTACTAATGAACACTGTCCCTGTAGAGACAATGGACTTGGAGTCCCATGCAAGCGACTGACCTCTCAAAAATACTTCCGCCACCGACACTGCGTTGTACGGATGCCGAAGAAGTATAAAGTGCACATACTTGCTGAGGCGATTTACCACAACAAATATGACCGTATATCCTCCCGACTTCGGCAGCCCATCAATGAAATCCATGGAAAAGTCCTCCCACATGATCGGGCAAGAATAGTGGCTGTAGTAATCCCCTTGGAACCATCGCCTGGTACTTGTGACGCTGACAAACGTCACACTCTGCAACTATCCGCGCTACATCCTACTCCATCCCCTTCCAGTAGACCTCCATCCCTAGCCTCTGGTAAGTCTTTAGGACCCCATAATGTCCATCTACTGCGCTGTTGTGAAACTCCTGGAATATGGTCGAAATATACATAGAAGTCTGCGGCAGAACTAATCGTCTCCAATGTAGCAGCCGTCCGTCCTGGATATTATACCCTAGGTACTCTGTGGACCCCTGCAATATTGCCTCCCGTATGCCTGTCAGGTCATGGTCCTGCTCAACATCCTGCTGCAGTGACGCCCAGTCCTGTAGTACTAAAACCGCCAATGCCGCCAACTCTACCTCATCCTCTCGCCGTGAAAGGGCGTTAGCCGTCTTGTTCTCCAGTCCTGGGCGATACCCAATCTCAAACATGTATACCATTAGCTTCAGCAGCCACTTCTGATGCTCCTCTGCTACCATGCGTTGCTCTATTAGGTATTTCAGCCTCCTTTGATCCGTGCGCACCAGGAAACTCCTCCCCAACAAATATGGCCTCCACTTCTGGATAGACATGACAATGGCCATCAACTCCCTCTCGTTGACAGACTGCAGTCTGGCTCTAGCGATCAACACCTGACTGAAATATGCTATGGGCCGCTGATTCTGCATCAATACCGTCCCAATCCATGCCCGAAGCGTCCGCCTCCATCACGAAGGGCCTAGAAAAATCTGACAACGCCAGTACTGGCACTGTAGTCATGGCCTTCTTCAAGGCCTCAAACACAGTCGTCGCCTCTTCATCCCCAAATAAACTGGTCCTTGAATAGCTCGGTGAGTCGCTAGACGATCGCCCCATACCCCTGTACAAATCTACAGTAGAATCCTGTCAAACCCAGAAATCTCCTCAGCCCCCTGAGAGTGGTGGGACGCGGCCAGTCTTGCATCGCCGCAATCTTCGACCTATCCACTGCCACCACATCTGCAGATACCACATGCCCCAAATACTCCACATGTGTCTGTCCAAATAAGCACTTCTTGTTCATGAACAGCTTATGGTACTGCAGCTCCTGGAACACGACTTGCAGGTGGTATCTCCAAGATACGACTGTACACCAATATATCATCGAAGAAGACTAGTACAAATCGTCGCAAATAAGGGCAAAATACATTGTTCATTAAGGCCTAGAAGATAGCTGGTGCGTTAGTCAAGCCGAAAGGCATGACTACAAACTCATAGTGGCCCTCATGTGTCCTGAAAGCCGTCTTGGGCACATCCTCCTACCGTATCCTGATCTGGTAGTAGCCGGATTTGAGATCTATCTTAGTGAATATGGCTGCCCCATGCAACTCGTTCAGAAGCTCATCAATAACTGGTATTGGAAACATATCTGGCACTTTCTCCTTATTTTAAGGCCATGTAGTCCATGCAGAAGCACCAGCTCCCATCTTTTCTTCTTCACCAACAACACCGGACTGGAAAAGGAGCTCACACTGGTCTGTATCACATCTGCCTGCACCACCATCCTCTCGATCTCATCTTTCTGATGCTGGGGGTAACGGTAGGGCCTCACGCTGATGGAGGACACGCCCTCCCGCGGTATTATGGCATGCTCGTTATCCCTCAGCGGTGGAAGACCCCGGGGCTCCTGAAAGACCTCCTCGAACTGCCCCATCAGCTGTTGTACTTCTCCTAGAATGGGCTACTCTCCTCTGACCTCAGCGCCTCCCTCTCCCGTTAATGAATATAATTCCACTAAGTATCCACCGCCCTCTGTCTGAATGGTCCTCACCATAGTCTTCAGCGAGACCAATACTCTGCATAGGCTGGGGTCCCCCTATAATGTGACTGCTCTCCCCTCCTTCTGAAACTCCATTCTGAGCAGGTTCCAATTCATCGTCATCTCCCCCAACGTCTGTAACCACGTCATGTCCAGGATGACGTCGGTGCTCCCCAAGTCTAGATGCAAGAAGTCCGATATCGCCTGCACCCCCTGTAATGTCAGCACTAGTTCTCTGCAAACCACTCGGCTGCTCTCCTTCTTTCACGTCCCCATCATGACACTGAAGCTGCCACAGTCTGTCAGCTAGAGCTCCTGCTGGGCCACCACTCCCCTGAAAATGAAATTGTGGGTTGCTCCACTGTCAATAAGTACGATCACCTCTTGGTCGCCGATATGCACCAACTTCATGGTATGGTTCGGTGTGAACCCTACCACGGAGTTAAGGAAATCCTCCGCCACGTCTAGCTGGTGGCCCTCAGACTCCTCTACCTCAGCAGTCTCGTCATCAACCTTAGCCTCGTCATCCTCATCCTCAAGCAGCAGTACCTAGAGCTTGCGCTCCGCACATCTGTGACCTGGTGTGAACCACTCGTTGCATATAAAGCATAGGCCCTTCTGTCGCTTCTCCCTCATCTTCGCGTCCATCATCCGCCTAAACTGCCCCAGCATACGATGCACTACCCTTATCCACACTCTTCTCCTTGGTGGCCGGATCAGATCCCGTCGTGGCTCTCTGTTGACCTAGTAGAAAAAAGGACCTAGTAGAAATAAAGCAACTCTGAACTGAAATTGACAGAAATAGAAAATAAAGTTGATAACTTGGCTACAATTAAAGGGGCAACCACCCTCACAAGAGGCCAATAAGCGAGGACGTCTGCACTCGCCTAAGAAATCCCTTAAGAACAATTCAATAATCAAGCATAAGAATATATGACGGCTAGCCCTAACTAAAGAATAAACCCCCCAAATCAATTACAAGTTTAACATTAAAACATAATTAGAAGTAGAGGGTCGAAAACGCCCATGGGGTGAGCCCTCCTCATGCGCGCGCGGCTCCTCATGCGCGTGCGGTTGGCCGCGGCGGGTCCCCCTCCGCGTGTATACGCGGGTCCCATCATAAACCAAGACACAAAAATAAAAGATAATGGTCTCTCCATATGGTAATCATTTATTTTCATGGTCGGACATTGCATTTTTCTGTTCACTGACCCCAAATTGAAAGAAATGATTAACATAACAATCGAGGCTGCGACTATTACCAATATACAATAAGCACCAATCTGTGTTTTCTCTCTATCAGTTATCATCATTGAGATTTGACTGGCAAACATCTTTGCCTCACACCCTTACATTTGAGCTTTTGGGTATGTTCAATGCATGTGATCACCACACGAGGATCCAAGAGGTTACATGTCAAATCAATTATCAGTATCCTAATTTAGATATTATTCACAGGTGAATTATTTTACATAAAGGCCTTCAACGTGGGTTGATGGCAAGCATGGCCTAAGAATTGAGATTGCGTGATATCAATGTTCGCCACAGCCCATTCGTTTAAGGTTTTGAATAACAAGGTTATCTAACATGGTAGCAGGGCAACACCAGGTTTCAAGAGGCCTATTGAACCTTATATTTGACAATATAAATATACTTATGTTAACACAATGTTCTAGCTTAGGTAACCATTACATTGCAGTCATTCCACACAACTAGAAGCCCCATATAAGGGATTGCTAGATATACATAAATAAGCTTTGGCTGACAAGATTCACTATATAATGTTTATGCCACATGAATTTGATGAGATCATCACCTAATAGAGGCGGCGGTGCAAGACAGGTCATGGATTGACTAATTAGGCCAGGGGCATTTTTGTGAATATTCTGGACGCTTTTGCAAAGTTTTGAGTTTCCGGTAAGATATTTGTAATTTGGGACAGATTTGTCCTATTTATGTTTTGGGAGAGAAATTCATCTCTTACATGCTTGTTTTGATAGAGAACCCTTTAGTAGAGAATAGAACCCTAGACTAAGTGATATTAAGCTTTGTCTCTTAAATCTAAAGCTTGATGAGTTAGTTTCCTCTTGAAAGAAACCACTAAAAGAAACCACTATCTTGTATTTTCCTTCTCTCAAATATATAAAAATCCTATTTTTATTCTCTCACCCCCTACATTTCTCATCAAATTGGTACCAAAGCAAAAATCTATCATGACGACAACAAGATCTACGGAGAAGACAAAGCTTTGGAGAAAAGAGTTGGGGAGATTAAAACACTAAAAGAGCAACAACAAAAATTAGAAAGTGAGATGTAATCCACCGTGGAAAGATGTCATCCTAAGAGTGCATGTTTAGGGAGTTCCTGGAGTTTAGGGAGTTCATGGAGAGCAAACGACACCCATGTCGCGAGGAGAAAAGGCCTAAAGGCGACGACTATATGGAGACCCCCTTAGATAGGACAAAAGGGGCCAATGGTGGAAAAGGGCAAAGGAAGAATGGTGGTTTTTGGAGATCTGCTGGAAAAGGAAGATGAATGGTGAGTATGGGAGCAAAATCCCCAAACAAGGCATGGGATGAGAGATCTACAGCCGGCAGCAGCAGCAGGGGACTGCCGGCCACAAAACCCTAGCTAGGGGCAGCGGGCCTTCAGTGACCCATGCGGCACAACGCACCATCGGACCTCGACGAGAGCCCGACAAACTCCGATGACGAGCTTCATATTTCGCTCTTTCCCTTGGCTGTCCATAATGGAATTGTTGAAATGCATTTTTTAGGGCTACTCTACATTCCCGCGGTCCTCCTGCTTCGTCATGTTTAGGCTCGAGAACAGAGTTTCGGACGCTGAAGATGCTAGTCTTCAAAGGAGAGGATCCACACATGTGGGTCTATCGCGCAGAGATGTATTTTGAGGTGAACCAGATGACGGAACTGGAGAAGTTGCATGTAGTGGACGTGTGCTTAGAAGTAAAGACGTTGTAGTTGTTTTAGCGGAGACAACAATGGCACCCAATGCGGTCATAGGAAGAATTTAAGTACTACGTGTTGGATCATTTTAGAGACACCCAGTGAGGAAATTTGCACGAACAGCTCCTGACCTTATGGCAGGATGGCACAGTCAAAGACTACATAGAGAGATTCGAAGCACTTTCAGGCCACGTGAGGGGGATTTCCAAGACAGCATTGATAGGAAACTTCATGAAAGGACTCAAGCCCGACATCCGGTCTGAGCTTCGCATGCAGAGGCCGAGTGGGTTGTGGGGATGATGGAGTTAGCCCAGACTCCAGGTGGATGATAAACTCATGGTGGAGCGACGGGTCAAGCAAGCTTGGGGCGGTTCCACTTTCTGCAGTCAGGCTCCTTAGGGAGTACAGCGAGCCCATATAGAAGGATCTAGACAGTGGCAGCCTGATACGATTAGGGCTTTTTGTGGGGATCAAATGTGGGATTTTATGTCTTTGGACTTCCTAATCTAGGGTTTTAATGACGAAGAACTGATCTGAAAATACTAATTAATTCCTAGAATAATAGATCTAAGGATACGAGCAACTAATTAACAATAGAATTAATCTAGGGTTCTAAGGAAATAAGATTACCTCATCAATTCTTCGATAAAAGCCATAGCTAGGGCCGGCCGACCCCTTATTAGGGGAGGGATTAGCAAATGTCCAATTACCGATTAACCATCCCCGTCTCTTATGGAATTACAAGTTTGGGACCGGGTCCGTGGTGTACCCGAGTCGCCTCCTCCGTTGATAGACCCGAACCGGAGCCCCATCACGATCCGTGCGGCCCGCCTCCTCTAACAGCCGCGTCGCATAATTACTCCCCCAAAAGTGCCACCTTGTCCTCAAGGTGGAATTTCGAAAATTGGTTGCGTATCACTGCGGCTGACTCCCATGTAGCATCGTAGTCTGGTAGGCCCCTCCATCGAATACGCACCTCCTGTGTCCCGTCTGTAGCCTGCCGGATCCCTGTCAGCTCCTGAGGCTCAAGAAGCACTTCCATGTCATCTCTCAAAGTGGGTGGCAAGGTCGGTGACAGTGTGTGATTCCCAATGGCTCCATGTCATCTGTCAAAGTGGGTGGCAAGGTCAGTGATAGTGTGTGATTCCCAATGGCCCTCCTCAACTGCGAGACGTGAAACACTGGGTGAATGATGGAAGTGGCCGGCAACTGCAGACGATAGGCCACCTTCCCGATCTGAGCTGTCACCTCAAAAGGTCCATAGTAGCGAGCTGCTAGCTTTGCATTGCTCCGACGGGCCAAGGTCTTCTGTCTGTAAGGTCAGAGCTTCAGGTAAACCCGGTCTCCCACCGCAAACTGAGCATCTCTCCGGTGCGCATCTGCCTTGGTCTTCATAATCTGTTGGGCCCTCAACAAGTGTTTCTTCAACTCCTCCAGATATTTGTCCCTCTCACCCAAATGCTCCTCTACCTGTGACACTGGTGTGGCCCCTCTGCTGGAGTGTATCAAATGGGACGGGTCCCGACCGTATAAGATCCGAAAAGGGCTCTGTGCTACCGAGTGGTACGAGGTGTTGTACCAATATTCGGCCCATTCTAACCATCTGGCCCACTGCTTCGGCGTCTCTGATGCAAAACACCTCAAGTAGGTTTTCACACTCCTATTCACCACTTCTGTCTGTCCATCCGTCTGTGGGTGATAGGCAGTGCTCCTTTGCGGCTTGGTCCCCTGCAACTTGAATAGCTCATGCTAGAAACTGCTAATGAACACCTTATCGCGGTCTGACACTATGAGTCGGTAAAACCGTGCAAGCGAACCACCTCCTTCATAAAAGCTGATGCCACTGTGACTGCAGTGTACGGGTGCCTGAGGGGTATGAAATGGGCATATTTGCTGAGCCGATCAACCACCACCAGTATAGAATTGTAACCCGCTGATCGCGGCAACCCCTCGATAAAATCCATGCTAATCTCCTCACAGACTCTCTTCGGTAAGGCCAACGGCTGTAAAAGCCCTGCTGGTGCCATTGCCATATACTTGTGACGCTGGCACACGTCACACTCCGCTATCCGCTGGGCAATATCTTTCTTCATCCCTGGCCAGTACAGCTCTCTCGCCATCCTCCTGTAAGTCTGCTGTATACTAAAGTGCCCTCCGATGGCGCTGCCGTGGAACTCCTGAAAAATCATCGGAATATGGGCGGAGCCTCTGGGAATCGCCAGTCTGCCGTGATATAGAAGTCTCTGTCCGATCATGATGTATCCCGGGAAATCAGCGGATCCATGCTGCAGTGCCTCACGTATCCTTGCCAGGTCCTCGTCAGCCTCAATCTCCCTGATCAACGGCTCCCAGTCTAGAAGGACGGGTGCGGAAATGGCCGCCACCTCTGCGGGCTCCTCGCGACGCGACAAGGCGTCTGCCGTCTTGTTCTCTAGGCCTGGTCGGTAATGTATCTCGAAGGTGAAATGGACCAACTTGGAGAGCCACTTCTGATGCTCCTCGGTAACTATGCGCTGCTCCAGCAGATATTTCAAGCTCCGTTGGTCGGTCCTCACTATGAACTTCCTTCCCAATAAGTAGGGCCGCCACTTCTGAATGGACAGGACAATCGCCATCAACTCCCGCTCATATACGGAGTTCAGCCTCGCTCATGCTGACGGAGTCTGACTAAAGAAAGCGATATGCCTCTGGTCTTGCATCAACACTGCGCCCAACCCATATCCTGACGCGTCGGTGTCTATCACAAATGGTATGCTGAAATCTGGAAGTGCTAAAATGGGCACCGTCGTCATCGCCTGCTTCAAGGTCTCGAACGCCTTAGTCGCCTCCTCCCCCAGTGAAAGCTGTCCTTGAGCTGCTCGGTAAGTGGCCAAGCAATCGAACTGTATCCCTGGACAAACTTCATGTAGTACCCTGTCAGGCCCAAGAAGCCATGCAAGCCCCGTAAGGTGGTAGGTATCGACCAGTCCAACATGGCTGCAATCTTGGCCATATCTGCCGCCACTCCCTCCGCTGACACGTGTCACAAGTACTTCACCTGCAGCTGTCCAAACAAACACTTCTTCTTATTAGCACACAACTGCTGCTCCTGTAACTCATATAGCACTGCTCGTAGGTGCCCCACATGCTCCTCCATGCTGCGACTGTACACCAGGATATCGTCAAAAAACACCAGCACAAACCTCCGGAGGTAGGATCGGAATACCTTGTTCATCAGGGCCTGAAATGTCGCATGGGCATTCGTCAGGCCAAAGGGCATGACCAGGAACTCATAATGCCCCTCATGAGTCTTGAAAGCAGTCTTGGGCACGTCAGCCGCCCTCATCCGTATCTGATGGTACCCTGACTTAAGGTCAATCTTTGAAAAGCAAGCTGCCCCGTGGAGCTCATCCAGCAGCTCATCAATCACTGGGATGGGGAATTTATCTGCAATAGTCTCCTTATTTAGGGCCATGTAGTCCACACATAATCTCCAACAGCCATCCTTCTTTTTAACTAATAGCACCGGGCTGGAGAACGGGCCAGTACTCGGCTGAATCACACATGCCTGCAGCATGTCCTCCACCAACCTCTCTATCTCGTCCTTCTGTACCTGTGGATACCTGTAGGGACGCACACTGATGGGAGACACGCCCTCCCGTAGGATGATGGCGTGCTCGTGATCTCTGTGTGGTGGTAGCCCTTGTGGTGTCTAGAAAACCTCCTCATACTGAACCAGGTTTCAGCAACTGCTCAATCTTCGGTGCAACCACCTGTGTCTGGTTCTCGCTCTGCACTGATGCTGCCACGGCCTGTAGCTCAACCAAGAAACCTCCTGCTGTGTGGATCGCTCTGGGCCTGGCCTTATATGACACCAAAGAACGGCAGAGGCTGGGATCCCCCTGCAATACAAATGTCCTTCCCCCATCCTGGTACTCCATCCTCAGCATCTTCCAATTCGTCCTGGTCTCCCCGAGGGTCTGCAGCCACTTCATCCCCAGGATGACAACGGTACTCCCTAGCTCCAAGGGAAAAAAGTCTGTGACAATCTGCACTCCCTGAATCGTCACAATCACCCCGCGGCAGACACATGTGTTGTGTCACCTGTCCAGTGCCTAGCATCACTCCATACCGCCCCGTGCCACTCATCTGCAGTCTCTGTGCTCCCACCAACCTGCTGGAAATGAAGTTGTGGGTGGCCCCACTGTCGACCAGCACTATCACCTCCGAACTACCCACATGTCCCACCAATCTCATGGTATGGTTCGGTGTGAACCCTACCACGAAATTGAGGGACACCTCTGCCAAGTCCAGGTGCTGGTGCTCTACCTCCTCCTCATCTTCTCCTGCTTATAGGATGACAACCTCGTCCTCTCCCTCCTCATCGTCAGCTATCAGTATCTGGAGAGTCCGATCAGCGCATCGGTGTCTTGGAGTGAATTTCTCATCACATCTGAAGCACAATCCATTCACTCGCTTCTCCCGTATCTCTGCAACTGTCATCCTCCGCACCTGCCCCCAGCTCGGGGCTCCTGCCTCCAGTCTCTGTCGCCCCAAGCAACGGCTGTAGCTCCTTGGCCAGACGTGGTCCCTGAAGCAGGGGAAGTCCTCTGTCCTGTAGCAGCCGCCTGACCCCTGAACGTGGCACCTCCCCACGTCCTGCGGGATCTCCGCTCCGTCTCCTGATGGTCCTCCACCTTCCTAGCCAATGTCATCGTCCCGCGCAGACCAACTGGCTCGAACTGCCTCAGTCTTGATCTCACCATAGGCTTCAGCCCCTTCATAAAGCAACCCTCCAAAGATTCCTCAGATACTCCCCGAACTCGGTGGCAGAGCGACTCAAACTTCCTGATATAATCCCATATGCTCCCCTCCTGCTTCAGTGAATATAGTCTCTCAAACACACCGCCAGACTGCCATGCACCAAATCGCTCCATCAAGAGCGACGTAAACTCCTCCCACGTCTGAAATGGCTGCTGCTGATCAGTCCAACGAAACCAGCCTAAGGCCTCCCCCTCCAAACAAACACCTATCGCCCGAAGCCACTCCTCTCCTGGGACTGCTGACACCTCAAAGTACCTCTCCACCCGATATAGCCAGTCATCTGGGTCCCCCCCTCAAAAATGGGCACCTCGAGCTTCCTCAGACATCTCTCGCCAGCGAATCCACCTCACTCCTGCTGCTGGAATCCTCCCCTCTGCAGGTACCCCTGTCGTCTGTTGGGAAAATAAGCCTCGGCTCGATCTCAGAATCCTCCATCTGCTCCATGTCCCTGCCAGTCACCCTGTGGATGTCCATACTCTGCCTGGTGGCCTCCTGGTGTACACTGGTATGCTCTCCAATCACACGTCACTCCCCCTAAAAGGTGGGGACTGGGTCGACGGGCCACCCGTGAACTGGTGGTGCCCTCCAGGCTGCTGAAATCCTCCGCCGGGTCCCCCAAATGGCTGAAAACCTGAAAATTGTGCTCCTCGGACCTCTGGATGGGCCCCCGGAAACTCGGATATGCTCGAAAAAGGCTGTCGGGAGGCCTGGAGGGCATGAGGGCTCCCCGGGGGTCTGCCGGAACTCGAGGGCCCCCGGAGGTCGGGGCGAAACCCCCCAGGGGGTCGCCGGGGGCGACCGACGCCAAGTTTTGGGTCGGCGTCACCCAGGCGTCCCCGCCTGGGTTCGCCGAGCCCCAGGGAGGGGCGGCGGGTGCGGCCGCCCCCTCCTGGAGGCCTGGCGGCCCTCCCACGGCCCTCTGGGGGTTCGCTGCCCCCCCAGAGGCCCGTGGGGGTGCGGCGGCCAACCCGCATGCTGCCGGAGGGGCGGAAGGCCACCTCCGGCGGTTCTTTCTCCTGCGCTCGGCGGCGTGGGGTCTTGATACACCCCCCACTCCTCTCCTGGATCAACGCCTCCGTCGTCATCTCGTTCCAGCCCGTCTTCAAAAAAAATTGTCTTTTTACACTTGTCCTTCGCCAAATGTGGCTCCTTTTTGCTTGGATCCACCTTCGGTACGAGATGTGCGGTCAACGCCGCTATAGCCTCGGTTAATTCCGTCAATTTCGCATCCGTTCTCTCTTGGTTCTCTTTCATCTCTACCCGGATCTCCGCGGCTATCTCGGTGTCTTCCTTTCTCAAGTCGATGAACCCTTGCTGATTTGGGCTTCCATCCGTTCAACCTTCTCTTTCAAAACTTCAACCCGCTCCATGGATCGCGTGTTCGCCATAGATCAACCGCTCTGATACCAATTTGATACGATTAGGGCTTTTTGTGGGGATCAAAGGTGGGATTTTTATGTCTTTGGACTTCCCAATCTAGAGTTTTAATGACGAAGAACTGATCTGAAAATACTAATTAATTCCTAGAATAATAGATCTAAGGATACGAGCAACTAATTAACAATAGAATTAATCTAATAATAGATCTAAGGATACGAGCAACGAATTAACAATAGAATTAATCTAGGGTTCTAAGGAAATAAGATTACCTCATCAATTCTTCGATAAAAGCCATAGCTAGGGCCGGCCGGCCCCTTATTAGGGGAGGGATTAGCAAATGTTCAATTACCGATTAACCCTCCCCGTCTCTTGTGGAATTACAAGTTTAGGACCGGGTCCGTGGTGGACCCGAGTCGCCTCCTTCGTTGATAGACCGGAGCCCCATTACGGTCTGTGTGGCCCGCCTCCTCTAATAGCCGCGTCACATCACAACCCAAGCGAGCAAGGAGAGGAGCGACGGTGCATAGCCCAATGGACAATTTCAACATATGACCGAGGCAGAGATACAAAACAAGAAGGCAAAAGAGTTGTATTTCCAATGTAAGGAGAAGTATACACTGAGGCATCGTTGCCGAAGTCGCACCCTCTTAGTGTTACTAGTGGATGATAATGAGGAGTTGGTGGAGGTAGAAGAAGAAGAGGTAGGTGAGCAGGAGCACTCACATCACTCACATCTGGACGTAATGAAGGTGTCACTCAACTCAGTAGTGGAGTTCACTCCGATACTATGAAGTTGACTAGAAGGATCCCAGAGCAGATGGTGTTGTTATTGATTGATAGTGGAGCCACACATAATTTTATATCCAACCGCGTGGTGAAGCAACAGGTGTTGCAGTTGGTAGACACTGGAAACTTTGGGGTGACGATGGGGACAGGACAGGTAGCGCGAAGCAAGAGAGTATGTCGAGGTGTGATTTTGACTCTCCAAGAGATAGATTGTGGAGGATATTCTGCCGCTCGACTTGGACACACGGATGTGATTTTGGGCATGATGTGGTTGCAGTCCTTAGGAAATATAAAGACCAACTGGAAGCTAATCAAGATAGAGTTCCAACATAGGAGAAGGGTGGTGACACTTCGGAGACCCTAGTTTATGCCGATCCAGGATTTCCTTGAAGACCATGACGAGGACATTCCGGGTCGAGAGGGATGCTTCTTAGTAGAGCTACAAGGGCTGGCAGTAGATGAGACAAAGCAGGAGCCGAACATTCCACTGGTAGTACAAGTTTAACTTCAATTTGAGAAGGTGTTTTAGGCACTTCACGAGCTCCATCCTCCTAGAGACCACGAGCATGCCATCGTGCTACGAGATGATGCCTCGCCGATCAGTGTGGGACCACTACCATCAGGTGTAGAAGGTGGAGTTTGAGAGGATGGCCACGGAAATGATTCAGGCAGGGATGATATAGTCGAGTGTGAGCTCTTTTTATCTAATCAAGTGTTGTTGGTGAAGGACATAAGTTGGAGATTCTGTGTCAATTACAGGGTCTTTAACAAGGAGACGGTAGCAGACAAATTCTACATTCCTGTGATCGACGAGCTATTAGATGAGAGCTACATAGGGCATCGATATTCTCAAAAATCGACTTGAAATCCAGGTATCCACCAGATCGAGATGAGAGATGAGGATGTGGCGAAAACTCTCTTCTGGACACACGCTGGCCATTATGAGTTCTTGGTCATGCCGTTTGCTTTGACCAATGCCACTGCCACCTTTCAGGCACTTATTAATATGGTGTTCCATCCCAATTTGACTAAGTTCGTGCTTGTGTTTTTTGATGACATCGTAGTGTATAGCCGGTCCATGGAGGCACATGTGAAGCATTTGACGACAGTGCTACGGGAGCTGCAGAAGTATCCGCTTTATGCCAATCGAAAGAAGTGCATGTTCAGACAGTGGAGTGTGGAGTATGGAGTATATGTGTCATGTTTTATGAAGGGCGTATAGACAAACATGTCGAAGATAATAGCCATGATTGATTGGCCACTCCCTACCATCCTGCGAGCATTGAGATGATTTTTGGAACTGAGTGGCTACTACAGGAAGTTCATCAAGGGGTACAATACCAATGCCTGGTCGTTGACGGCACATTTAAAGGACAGCTTCCAATAGGGCAAGGAGTCCACACGAGCTTTTGAGGCCCTAAAAGGATCATAACGAGTGTGCCGATGCTGGCACTTCCAGACTTTAGCCGGCCTTTTGTGATGGAGACAGACACATTGAGCTACATGTTAAGAACAGTTCTGATGCAGGATCATAGACCAATAGCTTACTTTAGCCAGGTGTTGACGACAAAAGCTCAGCTTAAGTCTGTCTATGAGCGCGATCTAATGTCAATCGTCCTGGCAGTGCAAAAATGGCGACCATATCTGCTTGGCTGATGCTTCATAGTGTGGATGGATCAGTGGAGTCTCAAATGCCTCCTGTAGCAGCAGATGATGACTGAGGAGCATTAGAGGTGGCTGACTAAGTTGTTGGGATATAGCTTCGAGATCCAGTACATGCCAAGATTAGAGAACAAGACAGCTGACGCATTATCATGGCGAGACATAAATGCATAGCTAGCGGCCTTATCAGTATCGATCAAATTAGATTGGGAGTCCTAGCTACAGGAGATTGGGAAAAATGAGGGCCTAGTGAAGATTAGATCCGCACTACTGCAAGACCCAATAGCACGTCCATGATATTCGTTAAAGGGTCAATGTCTCTTGTACAAGAGACGTTTAGTCTTGCTGAGAAGTTCAGCACATATTCCGAGCTTATTATATAAGTTTTACGGGAGCATAGGGAGAGGCCATTTGGGGATCCTCAAAACCTATTAGCGCCTATCCAAAGAGCTCTATTTGAAGGGCATGAGGAAGGACGTAGCAGAAATGGTGACAAAATGTGATGTCTGTCAAGATCACAAGTATATGTCGACAACTCTCCTTGCCAGATCGGGTCAGAGGAGGTGATTATGGACTTTATTGACGGCTTGCCAAAGTCAGATGGATATTAAATCATCATGGTGGTGGTCGATATGCTCAGCAAGTATGTACATTTCGTGACGCTCCGACACCCTTATTCCGCAGTGATAGTGGTGTCGGAATTCATCAGGAAGATAGTGAGAATGCACGGGATTTCGGATTCTATTGTAACTGATCAGGATAAGTTCTTCCTTAACCACTTCTAGTCAGAGTTGTTTACAACGCAATGGACACTACTGAAGAGAAGCACTGCCTACCATCCTCCGACGGACGGCCAGACAGAGGTCGTTAATAGGACCTTCGAAACGTACATGCACTACTTTGTCTCAGAGACTCTGAAGCAGTGGACAAAGTGACTGGCTTAGGTGGAGTATTTGTACAACACGTCTTTTCACACGTCTGCTCAGACCACTCCCTTTCGAGTTTTGTATAGACGGGATCCTCTGCATTTGGTCCACTATGGTCACCGCTCCACGGCAGTTTCTTAGGTGGACCAATATCTGAAGAAGATGGACCGAACGTTGGAGAAGTTGGTGTGTCACTTGACGAGAGCCCATCAGCTTATAAAGAACCAGTTTGAGGTGGGTAACGGTGTGTATTTAAAGCTACGACCCTATCAACAACGCTCCTCGGTGCACAGGCAGAACGAGAGGCTATCACCCCACTACTTCAGGCCTTATGAGGTTGAAGTGAGGATTGGCCATGTAGCGTATATGCTGAGATTGCCAGCAAAGTCAGCCATCCACCCAGTCTTTCACATGGCGTAGCTCCGTCGAGCCATCGAAGACCGTATTTCTTCCTTTTTACTACCACTGACACTTACGGATGACATGGAGGTACTTTTGGAGCCAGTCGAGTTGAAGGGGGTTCGTCGGGGGAGTTCAGAAGCACAGAATGTGTTGATTTCATAAGACCTCGTGGAAGCCTTACAGAGTCATTGCGCAGCGATTTTCAGATTTCCACCTGGAGGACAATGTGGTTTTTTTGAAGAAGTAATAATGAGATCACCTATCAGAGGGGGCGGCACAAGACAAATGGTGGGTTAATTAATTAGGCCAGATGCATTTTTGTGAAGATTCTAGATGCTTTTGCAAAGTTGAGTTTCCATGGGTTACTTGTAATATGGGACAGATCTGTCCTATTTATGTTTTGGAAGAGAAATTCATCTCATCATCCATGCGTGTTTTGAGAGAAACCCCCTAGAATAGAGAATAGAACCTAGCATAAGTGAGATTAAGTTGTTTCTTAGATCTGAAGCTTGTAAAGTTGGTTTCCCCTTGAAAAAAACCTCTATCTTGTATTTTCCTTCCCTCAAATGTATAAAAATCTCATTTTTATTCTCTCAAAACTTAGATTTCTCATCAGAACTATGTATTTATATTAGTGAAAATAACTCAAAACATCCTTCATGTTTTCTCATAAATCAATAAGATGAAAAAAATTCTAAATAATGTTTATGCCACATGAATTATGTATTTATATTTGTGAAAATAACTCAAAACATCCTTAATGTTTTCTCAGAAATCAATAAGATGAAAGAAAAAAATATCACTTAACAGCATCGGGCCGTCAACTCTCTTAACCCCGTGGAATATTAATTGTCAGATTAATAAAATGCCATTATTCTTCCTCTTCTTCCTTTTAACTCTACCTTCCTTTTAAAAAGAATTCACAGGAAACCAGGGCATAGCTCGGGCTCTCTCTCTCTCTCGAAACTGAGAACCGAAAGCTAATGAGTGTCTTTTTTTTTCTTCTTGCTTCACCCACTTCCTCAAACCTAGTACCCACTCTTCGACTTCCCCTACTAATTACTAACCGTTCTAAACTCTTATTGAATTGTTAATCGAAGTACTAATCTAAAACAACTCTCTCTCACAACACAAAAGCCGCTCCAACTCATTCAGCCATATGAAACAGCAGCAACAAAAAGAAGTTACAAAGGAAAAAGAAGGAAGAAAAAAGAATCAATTGTTCCCTCTCTCTCTCATGAATCCAAGAGCTGAAAGCTTTCGGTCCCGACTAAGCTCTTGGATTCATGTGAGAGGGAGTGCGAGAACCTGAGATGCTCTCTTGTTTATAATTAAATTTTAAAAAAGAGGATGGGAGAGTTAAAAGGAAAAAAAGAAAGAACATTTAAATAATATGACAACTAATATCTGATAGGGCCAGGGGAGTTAATTACCTAAGGATATTAAGTGATAAAAAACTATTTGAGCCTTAGTGGTTTCTATGGAAATATTACTGGTGTTTTGAGTTATTAAGCCTTTAGATTATACCTAATTTCAATCTCACATCAACATTATTATAAAATTCAGATTTTAATTATATTAGCTTAGATATCTTTGGCACATGTTAAAAACAAGAATTACAAATTTAAAATTTCACATTTCATAATCCACGTTCAATCCATCCCGTGCACAAAAATCATGTGCATTATCGTAGCCATTATGTATCCCCATCCAATGCAAATTAAACACAAAAAGCATTGGCAACTTCACATCAATGAACTCTTCTTTAAAAAATTCAAAACAAATTTAAAAAGGAAGGAGAACAAAGGAAAATCATTTGCGGCCATCACAATTAGGTTTCCACTGTTAAAGCATGTGTCGCATTAAGAGAAGTGAAGCCCGTGAACTCCAACTTGGTATTGTTTATCATGCATAATCACAAACACACATGATTAAATATACAAGAACAAATATATCCGGTATATTCTATGTTCTGTTATATTGATTTCTCGTCATGTTTATTGTTTCGAAGAGCAAAGTGAAAAAATCAGTAAGAGTTATAAACATTTACAAAGAGAGCCTACAGGTGTTGCCTGTTTTCTGTTAGAGTTGCATAGCCATCAAAAATCATTAGAACCTAAAGTCGGTTTGGTGGAGTAAAATCACCAAAATTTTGTTCCAATAGCAAAATGGACTGTAAAAATGTGTTGTTGGAAATGCGCTCTAATCAATCACAACTTCAACCACAACAATAGAAAACACATCAAGAAGAAGCCACATTGGCACGTATCAAGACACAAAAGACGTCAACACTTGTTCTTTGAAACCAGAAGTAGGATTTGCAATCAAACCAAAAAATGTAGGAAACTCCAACTACGGCAGCTAGACTGCATACAACGGAAGTGCAAATTCTCTCTACTACAGATAAACAAAAATATCTAGAAATACAAAGTTACACGTACAGAGGTAAGATTTCAAAGGTTAATTTAAAAATAAATTAAGTTCATGCATGGGAGGCAAAGTTCCAATCACATGCCCACAGAAACATAAGGTGTTTCCAAAAGTTCATACTAGGGTGCCACTTCTAAGTTACGTGATTCATATCCTTTTACTTGGTTCACTGGTCACTATCCAACAATTGAGGTTCTATCAAATTGTAGGTTGGAGGTTAAATCATTGATTCATATAATGGCTTCACCATTTTATGCCGGATTATGTAATATGGCTTTAGTAAATAGCTTATATGAAGCATGGACACTTCAAAATGGGTGTCGTGTCCATATTGGACACATGTCGTGCATCGGTACTTGTGCATCGGTACTTGCACAACATTGCCTACGAAGTATGACACTCTCCAAAGCTGCATCCAATTTTAGAAATCCAAAAGGTTGTGTTTAAGCCATGACATGTCAGCTTTAAATAAAACTTAAAGGCTGCGTGTCAGATACTTTAGATCATGTCTCTTGAAAAAAGTATAAACATGATCTTAGCTAAGCATGTATTATGTTAACAAAGCTTAAACATCCTAAATTAGGTATTGATTAGATTATTTTAGATTATTTTTGTTTTCTTTTGTTACACGATGGGAAGCCATGAATTCTTATCTTGCAAGTATATATTGTGTTTCTTTCTATATTTAATAGAAAGCATCCTATTCAATATGAGTTTTGATGTGTATACTATAGATACTTCTGTATGTAATACAAACTAATATTACCATGTCCACGTGTCTTGCATTTTAAGAATTTGCCACATCCCCTTATTCATGGCATATCATATCCATGACTCATGTTTGTGGCCATGCTTCATATGCTTAGATCATAAGTTGTCTCGAAAGTATGCTAGTAGCGACACATAGGTGGGTGCATTTTGTCACGCCCTGCTTCCAAATATACAACATGGAATGAGATGAGACAGGTCTGTGATGTATTAACTAAGAAGAGATACAACCATTTTTATATGTATCCTCTTCTTGAGTTGAATGTCAAAAGTAAAATGTTGAAACAAGTGCAATTTCGGGTTTTGCGGCATTTCCTCAGCAAACAACATATATTATTTAAACATTATTACATCACATCCTAGTAATTCAGAATATTTGTTGACTGACACATTTAAATGGGTTTGCACAAACAGGTTTAAAAACTAAATTTATGACATGAATTAACTTTTCCTTACTATGGGATTTCACAAGGAAGTCATTAACTATCCTCCTGGCATTTGTTTCCCCAATCTATTGTGACTTATTTAATCTTTAAAATAGTCACCAATAAATAATAAATTTAAGTCTTCATAAAATTCCAACAAATTTTGCTGTATCTCACATGAATTTGGCAAAGATATTCCTCCTAATTTATGCACATCAAACTAAATTTTTTGCATCAACTATAACCGAAGGACCAAAACACAGATGGTTCCATGTTAGCATCCAATGATGCTAATACAGTACATATTATTTTATTTACACTAATATTTGCTTAAATTGGCAAGGTTCTGTTTGAGGAAATACCACAATGTGCATGCCCCCTAAATTGGGATTGCTGAACTGTTCATAAGGATTCCAAGCACCAAAGGCTTTTCAGTTATGTGGCCAGACAAGATTTGAACTGTCATATCCAACCACTACAAACCTGTTTTGGGCTTAACAGCTTGCTATTTTTGCTCTACTCTCTCTTCAAAAGAAACCCTGACTTGAGCAACAACACAGCTGCAATTGATATTAATTTAAAGAATTTATTTCATCTCAAGCCTTCAAAGTAATGGAAGGAGGAGAAAAAATGGTTGTCCAAGCACCGAAGCACAAGGTTGTGGTGGTCGGAGGAGGAATTGCTGGTGCATTCCTCGCGAGATCTATTCAGAACTATGCGGATGTGACCCTCATTGACCCAAAGGAGTATTTTGAGATTCCCTGGGCAAACTTGAGATCAAAAGTGGATCCATCATTTGCAGAGAAGGCCATATTTAACCATTCCGAGTATTTAACCAATGGTGAAATCATCATATCCACAGCCACAAATATCACTGAGACCGAGGTGCTAACAGCAGATGGCTATAAAATAGCATACAGCTATCTTGTTATTGCTACCGGCCATGCACCGATCAACCCCAAAACTAGGAGAGATAGGCTCGAACAGTTTCACAAAGACAATATTAAGATACATAATTCAGGGTCTATTTTAATTATTGGAGGTGGACCCACTGGTGTTGAACTTGCTGGAGAGATTGCAGTAGACTATCCCGCTAAGAAGGTCACTTTGGTTCACAGTGGATCAAGGCTATTGGAATTCATTGGTTACAGAGCCGGCAATAGAGCACTTGATTGGTTGGAGTCAAAGAAAGTTGAGGTCCTCTTGGAACAGTCGGTTGATTTGGAATCCATATCAGAGGCAGATAGGAAATATACAACATCAGCTGGAGAAATTATTACTGCCGATAGCTATTTTGTTTGTTTGGACAAGGCATTAGGTTCATCATGGCTTCGGGAGTCTATCCTAAAGGAAAGGATTAATAGGAATGGAAGATTGATGGTTGATGAGAACCTGAGAGTGGCAGGACATAAGAATATTTTTGCTATTGGTGACATTACCGACATTCCTGAACTTAAGCAAGGTTACCTTGCACAAAAACATGCCAAGGTGGTCGCCAAGAACCTCAAGATGCTGATGAGGGGAAGTAAGAGCGAGAAACTGGTCAAGTACAAACGGACAAAAACAACGGCAATGGTTTCATTAGGAAGGAACAATGCAGTAGCACAGGTACCATATCTCACAGTGATCGGGTCTCTTCCTGGAAAGATCAAGTCCAAGGACTTGTTCGTTAACAAAACAAGAAATAGGATGGGGCTGGACAAAGACTCTGGCAGTGAACAGTAAGATCCAGTGATCGGGTCTTTTCCTGGAAAAAAATCAAGTCCAATGACTTGTTCGTCAACAAGAAAAGAAAGAGGATGGGGCTGGACAAAGACTCTGGAAGTGAACAGTAATATCCAGATGAGGCACGGCTAGGGAATACCATGATCCAGACAGAAGACCTGCCATTAGAAACTATTTCATATGTATGTTTATCATTATTCTACTTGCAAATTTTGTGGCACCTTTCATTTCCCCATGTACAAGTTATGACACTATTCATGTGTAGTTACCGATAAAAAATATAACAAAATATTGACTCGACATCATCTCAATCACTGTCACGTCAGAACAGACAAGATACCTTTGTTCCAAAGAACTAGATATCTTGTGTAAAAGATCATAGAACTCAATACTTTGCAGTGTTTATAAATTATACCACGGCTGCAGTAATCATTCCTCTTTAAATACAGATAAATATCTAATTTTAATTTGATCAATACCCTATCACACCCATTGGAATTTCTGCAAGTATTGAGATTCCATCCCAAACTGCAACATCAACAGTTTGCTTTCTTGCCTATCTTACAACATGGATCACCTACGTGGCTATGTCCATTCTCCAGTTTACATATTAAATGCATTTGTAGAACTCAGTGATCTATAGCAAATATTGGGATAAACCTAACCACTTTGGTAGCTCAATTAAAATAATGAAAACAAGCATGGCATCCCTACATCCTCCCAATGATGCAGTAATAAAGCATTGAAGCTCTTTGTGATCCTGCTTTGCAGATCTAGATTTTTATTGAAAACATCACCCTTTGCAAGATAAAACTTTATCAACAGAGGAATTGCATCTACTGACTAGCCTGGAGTCAGAGGCCCAGAGACAAAAGAATATACAGTGAGAAAACTTCAAGAACTAAATATGTACAGAGAATTCGACACAAAAACTAACTACACTGGAGTCAGATCAAAGGAAAACTTAAGAAGACCCCTGCAGATAATATTTAAAATGCGGATGAGAATATTTTTAAAAAAAGGACAATGAAATCCTTACATACTTTCTCAATTGCCGCATCATCAGGTATAACAACATGGCATTTACACCCAAAAGCAGGAGCAACTGTCGCAAGACTGATAGCTGTGCTTCCAGCACTTCCCTCCGTCACCATTCCACCATGGACTAGGACTCCAGAAGCTAGTGCCTATGGCAAATTACATTTGAGGAAACAATAGATGAGGTTGGTTAGAATATTAAGTATAGCCATGATGCTATGCATTTAAACCTACACAAATATGGCAAAGCAATACAGATAATGCTTTTTCCAGAACAAGTACAAGAAATTTGTAGATTATGATGACTTACTGATGGGAATCATACTTAGATTCAAATTAATCATATAGAGGTAAATCGATTTTGACTTTGTGGTCTTGGAGCCCTTTAATCCTTTTTGTATTTCATGTCTTTTGAGTTTACTTTTGAAAGAAGACTCTTTTAATTTATTTCATTTGGTAGTCTGAGTTCTAATAAAATACGGAAAATGAATCTAGAAAGGAGTTGTTTATTCTCCTATAAATATGGATCTGTAATTGAACTTTTGATTATAAGGAATTGAATAAATGTAAGCTTTGTTGAAATCTTTGAAAGCTTTTGCATGATAGGTGCGAGAGCAAGTAAAATCTGGGCATAAAGTCCGAAGGAATCTTTGATGCGTGAAGTGTCAAAGTGGTTGTCGTTTGTTCTCTGTGGTAAGAGGATTAAAACCTAATTTATCCTTTAGTCGTAAAAATTCCTAATTAGTTTTTTTCCAAATTC
Organism: Scilla litardierei; assembly: GCA_030789695.1. Classification (NCBI taxonomy): domain Eukaryota; kingdom Viridiplantae; phylum Streptophyta; class Magnoliopsida; order Asparagales; family Asparagaceae; genus Scilla; species Scilla litardierei. The sequence goes on from CM061134.1 coordinate 165,603,524, forward strand.
TTCAACAACACCTTTATCCCATTTCATTCAATATCATGTTCGGTATCAGAGCTAAAGAAATAATATTTTCATTGCCTTCTCTGTCTTTTTCCTTCATCGTCGTCTTCTTTCATTTAGATTAGTTAGGGTTAGCCAAAAAATTTCAGCAACAAAAATCCAAAAATTACAATGGAGTAATGTTCATTTTCTCCCCCAAAACACCAACCGAACCCATGCCGTAAAGAAAAAACCAATCAAACAAAACTCATCACATCTCCATCATATTCATCTTCATCCCCAACACAAACAAAACCGTAATACCCAAATAAAAACCGTAATATCCAAGAAGAGACGCCTAATTCACCATCATCACCCAACTCAAACAACATCGTCATCTGGCGACACCTTTGACATCAACGATCACCCAACTCTATCATCATCATCATCTGCCGAGTCTATTCAAATAAGCTGAACAAAGGGAGCAGGCTGGACACTCAAAGAATTCGTTACAGCAGGGGGAATGAAGCCGATTGGATAATACTATATGTTTTTATGCTGACAGGGGGAACACACCTTTGACATCAAATATCCTCTTCAATGTAACCATTGTCATTGTGTTCATCTTCTACATCAGCATTAGCTTGGTACAAATATATAGTTGGACACCTTTCATCATTGACTTTAGTCTCAACACCGTATTGTGTCCTCGTCACCATTAGGGAAACCACTTCCTCATTAGTCGCTACCATCTGATATAATCATTGCCCTCCCCGGCACCACACCTCGTCCTTGATTAGCACCAACTGAAATAATCGCTATAAAATCATTCCTAATTAGGGCTTTAGATCAAGTTCCAAAATCGATCATCTTTTAAGCATTTGAATGGGATCCAATCAGACCCAAATCAGATCAGCAAACTTGACCCATTTCAGAAGCTCAAACACAAGTCTGAGAAGAAATTAAGCCAACCCAATCTATTTCACTTTAAAATGAGCTTAAATCCAAGTTAACCAACCCATTGTTGTGATCAAGCCAAGTTAGTGTCTGAGTTGAGTTAGACCAAGATTAAGCTATTCCAAACTTAAGTTTGATTGAACAAATTAAAACTTAAAAATAAGATGATCACACACATGGTGAGTTCTAATGATGAGACCTTTCATTTAGCCTAAGGGTTAAAAACTTCCTTGAAAGCTCATATAGATATAAAACACATCTTTAAAGCCAATTAGCAACCTAAGTTGGTATTCAAGAACCCAAAATCATTGCCCTGAGAATGAAGTTGGCAAGAATAAAATTATTGAGTTTTCAAAGCAAAAATTAAAGGAGGTTCAATGCTTCAAGTGTCATACATATGATCACTTTGCTAGTCAATGTTTTAATATAAGCTTACATATTGGAGAGTCTTGATGATGATGATGGGATACTCAAGGCAAATAATATAAGGATACCAAGTATGATTCCACAAAGGAGTGATTTCTTCTCCTATAAATATGGGTTTGCAAATGAACTTTTGATTATGAAGGATTGAATAAAACTTTAAAATTGGAAACTTTAATCGTTGAAACTTTCAACATGAGAGGTGTGAGAGTGGGTGAGAAATTACTTACGTATGTGTCCTAAGGAATCTTCAATGCACGTAATGTTGAAGTTAATGGACATTCGATCTCCGGGTTGAGATGCCTAAATCTTAATTTAACTTTAGTCGTAAAAATTCCTAATCTATTCTTTTCCAAAGTCTTCCGCCACATCTTTATCCCCTTCTATTTCACATCACTTCCAGTATAACCAATCAGAAATTTGTACTAAAGTCATATTGAATAATATAATGTACATTATTTATAAGTTCCAAGTTTTTCGGTGCTTATATGAAGTTGTTCAAAATTTCCATTTACTTTTCATTCACCTGATTACACTAAGACTTTAGTATTGTCGTACAAGTTCAATATCAAAACAGAAATGTATAGTTCTGACGCGGACTTGCATGTCATGTATGTAAAATTATATCAGATACATGTTATTATGCCCATTGCACAAAAGAGCAAGTCAATCTGATCAATTAATTTAATGTCAAAACAAATGAATAAGATCCTAATATTCATCCCAATCAATGTTTGAAATCTAGGCCAATACCAATATTTATTACTTGTATAGGATTTCAAGCATACAGATAAGATTCATCTGATAGTAACCAATAACACTGATACTAACTAATAGCAACTAATACAATGAGAAAAATAGGATTTGAATTATCAAAACCTGATATTCAATTAATCCATATAATGGTCAAGAAAAATATCATTTGACAGTCAAATTAATGGTCATAATATTGATTGATACCGGTATGTATTGGCAATTCCAAATGGACTTTGTAGAAGAGAATAACAAAACTCCCTTTATTGGCATCAAATGAAACTCTTCAAGGTTCGTTAGCCATACAATATTAGACTGTTTTGACGATAATACGTGCTAAGACACGGAACCCTTAAAACAAAAAACTGAAGTTGAACTCATTCATTTAAATAATTTATGAAGATGCTCATTGATGACGTGGGTTAAAAAGAAAAGAAAATATTCTAAAAATGATATAGATGATCTAAAATAATGTAGCATTAACTAAAAATGAAGATATACATACAGCTTAAAACAATGTTGAGCTAAGATAACCAACACCTATAGTTTGAACTTTCAATATATATTGCATAATACTTCATACACATCTGATAATGTTACCTACAAACTGTCAACCAATACTGAGTCCAAAACTAAAGATTTAGAACCTTGATCGAAATACAAAACATCAAGGCATCACAGTTGTAATGCTCCTAACCCACTTCATGGTTTTTTTAATAAAAACAAATTTTTTTAAGGGATTAATGAAAAACATATGGCAGCTGATCAAAAATTTGCAGGTGCATTGATATGGCAGGTACTCGTTAGCTAAGAAAAAAGGCAAGGATAATCCATGTACCTGCTTTTTCCTTAGCTAATGGGAACACGTGGGGAACTGATCAATATTGTGTTATTTGCGATTTAGGCCCCACAATTATCGGTATGCTCAAAAAGAGTCCCCTAATTAACTTTAGTTTAAAATTGAAACATATTCCATTAAAATTAACAGAATATACCAAGTTTTCTTCAACCACCACCACATCCTCCTCCCCCTCTAAGCCGCCTTCATCCTCCTCCTCTCTTCTCATTTCCCACTCAAACCACAATCTTCCTCTCCTCCTCCTCCTACCCAAACCGACACGCTCCTCTCCTCTGCCTCGCTTCTTCAACCTCCTTCCAATTCTCTCCAACCCGAATACAATAAGTTCCACCCAAAACCTAAAATCCCACTGTATGAAACCCGAAACCCAAATGAAAACGGCTAACTTGGGTGTAATTGGGTTTGATTAGTAATCTAATTATACCCGGGTTAATTTTTGGATGGAAAATGTTAAGTGGGACTCTTTTGAGACAGATTAATAAATTTAGCAGACCAAATTCTAGATAAGAGGATTTGAAGAATTTTTTTCAAATTAGATATAAATATGGTAACCAATATCTAAAAAAACACAAAAATAAATTATGGAGGTAAATACTAATAACAGAAACCAATAAATTATGGAGGGGTTTGGCTAAGTGGGAAGTGCGTTCATCTTCCCTCAAGTGGCAAGGGATCGAGAACCGGTGGTTACTTGCTTAATTTTCTCGACCAACCTGGTATACAAGGTGTGGGTCTGCCTTACATATCCCGGTTTGTTGCCTCGGTTTGGTGCCTGACCGTACCGCTTGTGAGAGGGGTGTGGAAGTCCGGGTCAAAGAAAAAAGAAACCAATAAAAAAAGGAAAACGAGAAGCAGGGTTTATCACCTCTTCGATGATTTTAACCGCGACACGGTCCTTAACGCTTCCCCCGGGGTTCAAAAACTCAGCTTTCGCAAGAATCTGAATCAAAATCCAAATGTGTACTTCAAATTTATTAACATTTCGCAATGTCCAATGAACCCCGCAAGTAAAATAAAAGACTGGGCTTTGCTTACCTCGCAGCCTGTGGCATCGGAGATGCTGTTGATTCTGATGAGAGGAGTGCTTCCGATTGCTGAGATCAGCCCTTTCTTCTGATTGGAATGTCGACGGTTTTTTTCAAGAGATTTCTTCTTCCTATTACTGTTAGTGAGTTGGGGCTCGGTGAAGCGATTGGAGAGGAGGAAGAAAGAGAGAATACCAACTGAAACAGCGGCGGCAGTGAGACCAACTACCGGTTTCACTGCCGCCATCTCCATCCCCCCCTCCCCCTCCCCTTCCCCCCAATACGAGATAATAAGTTATTTTTCTTCGTATTGATTAAGCAATTAAATCGTTAAAACTCCTCGTTGTTACTCTTTTTATCAACCAGGCGGCTGCTTTAGATTTAGCAACAGTGTTTGGGTCCTTCTGGACAGGGGTGGAAAACGCGGCACAAAAAGACCATGACTTAGATGTTGATTTTGATCCGAAACTCTCATCGATCCTACTCGTATCGGGCCGGACCGAGCTATCCGGCCCGTTGGTCAGCCCACCCTATTGGTCGGCCTGGCCCGTCTCAAAAATTAAAAAGTAAAAACGAATAAATATTCTATTGTTATAAACGGGCTTCTTGGTGGGCCTACCCGTTAGTGGGTATCCACCCATTATGTAACCCTACCACTATAAATATAGGGCTATGGTCTCCATAGCCGCCAAGTTTACAACACGTTATCAGCACACTCAAAGCTAAGCCGAACCCCTGCCGACGGACGGACGCGACAGACGGACGCGACGCAAACGGGCTTCCTTCACCGAACGTCGCTAGATCCGGCGGGTAGGATCTAGAGGTAACTTTCTCCCTAGATCTAAATTTTGCATATGCGCATATGTGGCGATTCAATTTTTTTGGATCAATCGATCAAAAATATACCGTTTTTATTGATAAAAATCACACCTTTTTCAATAAAAACGTATTTTTGGAAGAAAAAAATTGGTTTTTCCACTAAAAATCGGATTTTTACCCGTTGTTTTTCTCCAAAAAAAAAATCACACAAACCCTAAATAGGGTTCACCCACGCCCCCCCCCCCCCCCCCCCCCCCCCCCCCCCCCCCCGCGTCGCCGGCAGCGGCGGGGCCTTCCCGCCGTCACTGCGGCGGCGGGAACCCCCCCCCCCCCCCCCCCCCCGCCACTGCAGGCGGGGGTTTCCCCGCCGCCTGCAGCGGCGGGCACCCCCGCCGGCGCAGCCCCCCCCCCCCCCTGCAGCGGCGCGGGCAACCCCCGCCACCGCAGGCGGGGGCTCCCAGCCGCCTGCAGCGGCGGGCAACCCCCGCCGCCGCTGGCGCCCCCCCCCCCCCCCCCCCCCCCCCCCCCCCCGCCTGCAGCGGCGGGCAACCCCCGCCGCCTGCAGCGGCGGGCCCCACCATCCCCCGCCGCCTGCTGCGGCAAACGGGCCCGCCCGCCAGTAGCGGGTACGGGCCCGGCGTGCGTACCCCAAAACCCTAACTAGGGTTTCTGACCCAGAAATTTCTTTTTCGAATTTTCAAAAACTTTTCAGATTTAATTACGATTCTTTTTCGTTATAATCTGGACCAAATTGCGTGTGATTTTTACTCATCGCAATTATATTTGGATTTATGATTATCTTTAAAAAACGTTTAAAAATTAAGAAGATCCTGCGACCGCTCTGCCGTTAGTCAACTAACCTAACGGTGCATGACGTTGCCTAGTGGTCCAATAATTTTTAAACGGTAGATTTCATTTTCCATTATAAACTGCCTGTGATGAATAAATAAATTGCATGTGATGTATAAACTGCCTGTGATGATGCCTGCTGCATTATAACTGCCTGCGACGAATGTTTAATATTTGTTGTGGTTTTGGATCGGCTAGTGATCACCATTTTTATTTTCATGCATTATTTTCTTTTTTTTGAGAGAAAAATGTAGTGAGGATAATTTTGTAAAATTACAAGCCCGACGGACGCCTCAAGAAGATGAAGGACTATTCCAGAAGAATAGGGGCCCCACGGGGGTTCCCAAGTTGTACTTCCTTTTTCTTTTTTTTGGGACTGTAATGGACTGTAATTATTTATGGTGATTAGCCGATCCACGCAGCAAATATTTATGTCTGATGTGCTTGATTATTTATTTTTCTGCAAAAATATCTAATTAATGCTATCTTTTTACATGCTAGAGTGATAAATGGCCAAAATTGCGAGCGTCGATTTCGACGTTTTGGATGCTTCAGGAAAGAATTACTTAAGCTGGCAGTTGGATATAAAATTCCATCTGCGAGCACAGGGATTGAGTCACGCCATCGCCTTAGGCGATAAGGTTTCTGATATAGATAAAGCGAAAGCAATTATCTATATCAGACGCCATATCGATCGGACCCTGAAGGCCGAGTACCTAACGGTGGAAGACTCGTATGAGTTGTGGATCGCCCTCGAGGACAGGTATAAACATCAAAGGGATGTTATCCTACCTCGAGCGCGATATGAATGGGAGAACCTCCGTCTCCAAGACTTCAAGTCTATTGCCGAGTACAACTCGGCACTCTTTAGCATCACCTCAAGCCTGAAGTTGTGTGGTGAAAAGGTGACGGAGGAACGCATGTTAGAGAAGACGTATACATCCTTCCATGAGAAGGATGTCATACTGATGCAACAGTATCGTGAACGAAAGTTCACAAAATACTCTGAGCTTCTCGCATGCCTTCTGATGGCAGAGCAGAATCGTGACCTCCTTCTGGCCACCCACAACTCACGCCCTACCGGCACTGCTCCTGCGCCTGAAGCGCACCACAGCTCCTTCCAGAAGAAAAGGGGCAACTTCAAAGGCAAACCCCAGAAGGGCAAGACCATGAAGAAGCAGGCTCAAGGACCCCCTCCAAGAAACAACCAAGAGGGAAAGAAGAAAAATGTGTGGAAAAGAAAAGACGACGGCCAGACTTCTGCCCCCAAAAAGGACTGGGAAGATAAATGCCACAGGTGTGGCATGACTGGACACTGGTCCAGAAATTGTCGTACTCCACGCCACCTTCAGGAGTTGTACAAAGCAAGCCAGAAGCAAGCTGAGACAAACCTGGCGGTTCAAGAAAACCTGGCACCAATCAGGTTCATCGCTGAGGACTTCTCCAACGATGACCTGCTCGACTGAGGACATTTATCTACTTTATATGCATTGTAGTTTTTTCCTTTTGAAACAATTTATCTTCTTATCTCTGGCATGTTTAAGTACTTTTCAGACATCAACTTATTTTCCGTAGTATATTCCTTTGTGTTTTTGCCTTATACTGCGACATTTTTCTTTTAAAATAGATGGACTTTAAATGCCTAGTGGACAGTGCCTCTACGCACACGATCCTCCAAGACGTCTGCTTTTTTCAAAGCATTAATAAATACGATGGCACCGTAAATACGATTTCCGGTCCATCAAGTATCATTGAAGGATCAGGGGAAGCACACTTTATGCTCCCCAATAGTACAAAACTACTTATAAAAGATGCCCTTCTCTCCCCTAGCTCGCATAGAAACCTGTTAAGCTTTAAAGATATCCGCTTAAACGGATACCACCTAGAAACGGTGAGCAAAGGAAACAGTGAATACCTTGATGTAACGTTTCATAAAACCGGTGCTAAAAACACCGTCGAACGTTTTGAGGGACTCCCGTCGGGTCTCTACCACACAAGGATCAGAGCAATGGAAACAAACACATTGGAGCACCAGAAGTGCTAAAACCAACCAGAATTCAAACTCTGGCACGATAGACTAGGACACCCTGGAAGGAATATGATGCGTCGCATCATATCCCAATCCCGTGGAATTAATCCGAAAAGCCTGACGCTACTTTGGAAGGGTGCAAATCCTTGTCCCCCTTGTTACAAAGGGAAATTAATTACGAGACCATCCACCCTGAAGGTGGACTCTGAGTCTCCAAGCTTCCTAGAGAGAATACATGGTGACATTTGCGGGCCTATTCACCCCGCAAGTGGACCATTTAGGTACTACATGGTACTAATCGACGCATCTTCAAAATGGTCATATGTGTGCCTCTTGTCCACCCGCAACGTAGCCTTTGCAAAGCTACTTGCACAAATTATAAAATTGCGGGCACATTTCCCAGACAACCAGATCAAGAAATTGCGTCTGGACAATGCTGGGGAATTCACCTCACAAGTCTTCCTAGACTACTGCCAAGCAACCGGTATAGAAGTTGAACATCTTGTAGCTCATGTTCACACCCAGAACGGGTTAGCCGAATCTCTCATAAAGAGACTACAATGGATCGCTAGACCATTGTTAATGCAATGCCAGTTGTCGGTATGTGCATGGGGACATGCCATACTGCACGCTGCATCGCTGATAAGATTACGACCGTCAGGTGGTCAATCTTATTCTCCGATGCAACTTGCATATGGGAACCCGCCCGATATCTCTCACTTGAGGATATTCGGATGTGCTGTCTATGTCCACATAGCACCACCGCAGAGAACCAAGATGGGTCCTCAACGGCGTCTTGGTATCTATATTGGTTTCGACTCACCATCGATCATTAGATACCTCGAACCCCTTACAGGGGATGCCTTTAAAGCACGTCTGGCAGATTGTGAGTTTGATGAAAGCATTTTTCCAAAACTAGGCATTAACACACAGAAGCCAGAAGCTTCAAAGACCATTACATTGGACACAAAGACCTTATCCCATTTTGATCCGCGCACAAACCAATGTGAAGAAGAGATCCTGAAGATCCTTCAAATTCAGAACACAGTTCACATTTTACCGGATAAATTCACTGACAACCAGAAGATTGTCAGATCACACGTCCCTGCTGCAAATACGCCAGCTAGGATTGACATACCCAAAGAGGGATGCAATCCACCTGCAGCAGAAGCGGCCGTACCTCAACAAAAAAGAGGACGACCCCCAGGCTCCAAAGATAAGAATCCTCGAAAGAGGAAAAATCCTGGAGCAACAATAACGATACCACCACAGGATGCTGAGCTCAGCCCAGCTACCTCTCCACTCCTACCAACCCCTGAAGAGGAAAATATAGGAGAAATTTCATTAAACTATGTACGTACCGGGGAGGTACTGGACAGAAAAAGCACAATCATCGATGATAACTTCGCGCTCATTATTGCCACTCACGTCACTGAATACGACGATGAGACCGATCCACGCTCTCTAGCAGAATGTAAACGCAGAGAGGATTGGCCAACGTGGAACGAGGCAATAGGAGTAGAGCTGGACTCACTCTCGAAGCGCAAAGTTTTTGGACATGTAGTCCTAACACCAAAAGGTGTTAAACCTGTGGGATATAAATGGGTATTCGTGAGAAAAAGAAACGAGAATAATGAGATCGTGCGCTATAAAGCGCGCCTTGTTGCACAAGGTTTTTCCCAACGACCAGGAATAGACTATGACGATACCTATTCCCCGGTCATGGACGCGATCACTTTCCGTTTCATTATCGGCCTATCCACGAAGGAAGGTCTGGATATGCAGCTCATGGCCATTGTGACTGCATACCTATACGGAAATATAGATAAGGACATCTATATGAAAATCCCAGACGGATACAAACTACCGACAAAAATGACAGAAAGACCTCGGGACGTCTATTCCGTCAAACTCCAGAGATCACTGTATGGTCTCAAACAGTCAGGTAGAATGTGGTACAACAGACTGAGTGAATTCCTAGTGCAACAAGGATTCACAACAAATGAAGTCTGCCCTTGCATCTTCATACGAGCAAAGGGAACAGGATTCGTAATTATCGCCGTCTATGTAGACGACTTGAACATCATCGGATCTCCCGCAGAGATAGATGAGATATCCAAAAGTCTCACACAGACTTTTGAGATGAAAGACCTCGGCAAAACGAAGTTTTGCCTAGGACTACAAATTGAACATTTAAGCGGAGGAATCATGTTGCATCAATCGACATATACAAAGAAAGTGCTGAAGAACTTTCTTATGGACAAATGTCATCCGCTTAGCACACCAATGGTCGTCAGATCATTGGATGTTGAAACAGACCCCTTCCGACCGCTGGAAGAGGGGGAGGAAACACTGGGTCCTGAAGTACCCTACTTAAGTGCAATTGGAGCACTCCTATACCTGGAAAACTGCACGCGTCCCGATATAGCGTTCGCAGTAAATCTACTAGCCAGATACAGTTCATCGCCCTCAAAGCGCCACTGGAACGGAGTGAAACAACTTCTGCGCTACCTCCAAGGGTCTGTAGATATGGGACTATACTTCAAGAAAGGTGTATCCACCGACCTGGTCGGTTACGCAGATGCGGGATACAGGTCCGACCCACATACCGCAAACTCCCAGACTGGTTTCGTATTCACATACGGTGGGACGGCCATCTCATGGAGATCCGTGAAGCAGACATCCACAGCGACCTCATCCAACCACTCCGAGCTCATCGCGATCCACGAAGCTAGCAGAGAATGCTTCTGGCTTCGATCAGTCATCAACCACATCCTCAAGACCACCGGCCTGAAGACGGGAGATCTTGGACCTACCACCATGTACGAAGACAATGCTGCCTGCATCGCTCAACTACGAGGTGGCTACATCAAAGGTGACAGGACGAAGCACATTTCCCCCAAGCTCTTCTGGACGCATGAACAGCAAGTGGACAACCAGATCGACATCCAGCAGATCCAGTCCTGCGACAACCTGGCTGACCTATTCACTAAAGCTTTGCCTCGCAGTACCTTTAGAAAACTTGTACTAGGAATTGGGATGAGACAGCTGAGAGATGTACAAGCCTGAAGCTTGTACTTATCAGGGGGAGTTAACGTAGTGCTGTACTCTTTTTCCTTGGCTGTTGGTTTTTCCCACTGGGTTTTCCACAATCAAAGGTTTTAACGAGGCAGCCACATTAACTCAGGATCCAGAAGTATCCACCACTGATGTTATCCATCGATCAGGGGAAGTTACATAGACTTGTACTCTTTTCCCTTAGCCACTGGTTTTTCCCACTGGGTTTTCCTTGGCAAAGGTTTTAATGAGGCAAGCACTCTTAACCCTAGAGATCCAGAAGTATCTCCAACCCCATGATCAAATAAGCTTCATGAACCCTGAAGCGTTTACCATGGCTTACAACAATGGATGGATAAGGGGAAGTGTTATAAACTGTCTTCTTGGTGGGCCTACCCGTTAGTGGGTATCCACCCATTATGTAACCCTACCACTATAAATATAGGGCTATGGTCTCCATAGCCGCCAAGTTTACAACATCTATGGATTAGTTTATACATATTTTCTTGTAAATTGATTTAATATAATATTGAGAAAGTATATTTATATAGTGGGAATTCTTTCCACATAGTTTATAACTTTCTTGTGACTTTCATTTTCCATACATATTCAACATAAACAGTACACATTGCTTTAGTCTATTGTTATTGAATTTCTCTGCTTGACTAGAAGATGTGTAGTAGAATTATCACACATACTGTTACGAACTAAAGATCGTGGTAGTCCGACCTTCCTCCATAAACCACCGAATTACCCCGTCGGTACGCCCCTACACCCCCGAAGGGGCAGCCAACCCCGCAACGGGGCGCTCCACGCTCGGCCTTCATAGGCCCGCAGGGCGCCTGCCGACCTTAGAGTCCGACCCGACAGGGAGGTGGGCGCACCCTGCCTTGGCCGCTGACAGGGGCGCACCCCGACACGGCCCCGGTGGGATACGCGTCAGTCCGCCCCCGGTTCCTAAGGACCAGCACGCAAAATGTGCATCCGGGCCGCCCAGCCTCAGCCCTGGCCGGACCGTCGACGCGTTTTGGGTCCTCCCCCTAGGAGGCGCTCCGACAGGTCTTTGGCACATCGGACACGACAAATAACCTAGTACAAGGATACTACTGACACTTACGCCGCCCGACCATCTGACAAAGGCCCCCCTGGCCGCTGCGCCCCCTGACACTTAATGCTTTCGGCCCTGACACTCTGACAAAAGCGCCCCTGGCCGTTGCGCCATCTGACAAAAACGTGGCTGACACTCATATTCCTGACATCCTCGTCCGAAGCTTCCGTTGACACCCGGGCCAGCTCAGCACATCGAGTCAGCATGCCAGGTCAGACCCACCTAACCGCCCCCGTCAGGTATAAATACCCCTTCGCGTCCAACGGTGAAGGGCTTAGCAAATTTACACTCAATGTTATCACTCACACACAAGAGCAAAGGTCGTCCATATTTTTGTTCTTCCACTCATAGCTCGTCACGTACGGTCGACTCACCCTCAGTCCGACCTGCGTGCCTAGCCCCGTTTAAGTCCTCGTACTGACTTAGGCATCGGAGAGGCTAAGGGTTGGACCCCAACCCGGCCTTTCTGACGATCTGCTCCTTGTGCAGGTCAGCTCATCATCCCCGGTCGTGCTCGCCCTTGTCCCAAGCAGTACGGCTCCTCCATCATATCCTATCGGATTTGACACCGTGGTCAGCCTCAGCAGCAAGTTTAGCCTCATCACCCTCTAATCACCTGTTAAACAGCCTACCCTAATCCTGTCATTAACATAACCACCATGCCCTTGGTTCCCCATAATACAAATTCATTGTACGCGAGTTCCACCCCGCAACACATACGATTCTTGACCTTCCAATTTATTAACCGTGATTTGGTAGAGCTAATTTTGTCATTTCTTTCACTTACTTGAATTGTTAGCAGCATATTTATATTGCAATAGTTAGGCTACCTCAGCCCAAAACAATACCCCAAAAATATGCTCCAATCAGCAAGCCCACAAAAACCACACTGAAAATTTCCAAAAAACCACATAGCCACAAGAGCATCATCCATTTAACTGGCCATGAGGACGGGACATGCGGCTCTAAATTATTACTGTGACGTGCCAGGGCCGCATATTAATGGCCCAAATTCTTATCGGGTCATATCGGCATTATTCTTTCCGAAAACCAGGCCGGCTGGCACAGCCCGATAAGACTAGAGTGGCACGAATTGCCACACCTACTTCTGGAGATGCTTCAAAATTGCAGAGTGTAAACGTGTTGGGTTTTGGATTATTAGAAATTCGAGTTTGGGCTCGATTACGAGTCTTTTATCATTGGGTTTTGCTCGTATTTGGATTTTAAATTGACTAGTTTTAGACGCATGCACTGCTCGTGAATTTACTGTATAAACCATTGATTTTGTATTAGATTGAAAATTTGATATTATATATCTTCTATTTTATTCTCTTTTCATAATTTTTGACGAGTGAATTCGTCAAACAGTAATGTGGTGCTAATGAGGACGCTTCTAGTGACGTGGCGCTTTGTCGCCAAAAGAGTGGGACCCAAAGATGACTGGATCCAGGTCAGGAAGAGCTAAGTCCTGTTGAGTATTGGTGTTTCATACCAATCTTATTTTGATGATGATCATAACATTATGTTGTTGTTAATGAATCTCATGTTTTAGTCTCTCAGTTTATTTCAAGGATATCTTTCTTGGAGACTAATCACATGGTGTAAGGATGGACATCATGTGAAGAAGAGCCAAAGTTTTGACTCAAGAAGTGCCAAAGCTTGGAGATGATGGAGAGCAATCAAGGCATCAAGATTGAAGACTTAGACTCTTAAGAAAGCATTGTAATCCATGTAATTTACTTTATTGCTTTCTCTCTCTTTTGAGTCTAGGGTTAATGTAATGCCTTGCTAGATGGTTTGCTCATTCATGCACATGCATTTAACCATCTTAATGAACCTTAGGATTATCATAGAATCCAACCCAATAGGTTCACTCTGTCCAAAGACTCAAGTGGAGTCTCTGGCTTTCCGTCAGTCGCCTGATGAGGGAAACACAGCCGACTGGATGATTTCCAGTCGCTTGTAGATCCTTCTACAGTCGCCTGATATGCACAGCTCAAGTCTACATTTCAATTGACTCAAACTTGAGCTTTACGCACAGTCGTCTGTCGATCTGTTTACAGTCGTCTGTATACTTACAGTGCCTGGGATTTGGCCAACAGTCGCCTGTCTAGCGTAAGTGCAATCTCTGCATCTCTCTGTCTTCTCTCCATATTATACAGTAGTCGACTGATGTATAATGTACAGTCGCCTGACTATTTGACAGTCGACTGTAGTATTAACATCAGTCGCCTGTGCGAAGAATTGGAGAAAGAGTGCAGCTCTCTGTTTCGATCCATCCCCTGCAGCAGTCGTCTGCTGAAGGATTAACAGGCGCCTGTCCTGTTTGTCAGTCGACTGTATTGACTTCGTCAGTCGACTGTCCTGGCTCAGATTATAGCCGCTGGATATTTTCTAGCCGTTGATCAGTCGACTGTCCTGGCTCAGATTATAGCCGATGGATATTTTCTAGCCGTTGATCAGTCGACTGTCTTTTGATCATCAGTCGACTGATCCTGTCGTTTTCACCCAGTTTCTAGCCGTTGCAGATTTGTTCATTTGGCTGTTTCTTTGGATTTTTGGGCTTGATATCGGATTCCTATATATATGAGTGTGATGCCATCACTTGAGAACTCTTGACAACACTTGATAACTCTTGACTCAATAGAAAATCTCAAGAGATCAATAAGCCACTCTCAAGCTCCCTCATTTCCCTCTATTGAGCATTCATCTTCCTTCATGCATTGAAATCCAGCTCAAGGTAAATCATCCAAGTGCTCTCAAGCATATTCCAACACTTGGAGATCCTCTTCCATGCCTTGCATTCATTCATGAGTAAGCATCTCAAGGCATAGTTAAGAGTATTTACTTTACAGGGTGTAATTGGTTTTCCTATTTCTCTTTGTGGGATTAGGATACTCTCTTTGTGGGAGGTTCTCTCTTTGTGGGAGGTTCTCTCTTTGTGGGACTAGGGAATTCTCTTTATGGGAATTAACTCTCTTTGTGGGAGTTCTAGTGTTCTAGTGTAGGGCTAACCCTAATTCTTTGAGTGGGAGTTAGTGATTCTCTCTGTGGGAGTCTTGATCCATGTGTAGGATTGGTTGGGACCTTGTGTAGGGCTTAAATCCTCTTTGTGGGGTATCTCCTTGTGAGATTTGTATTCACTTCTCTGTGTGGGATTATAGTGAATATTGGTGTGGCTGGATGTACCCAAGTTTGGGGAACCAGGGTAAAACTTTGTGTTTGCGTTTGGATTGATTGTGCCTTTTAATTCTTCTTGCATTTATAATTCCGCATTTGCAAGTTAAATTTTAATTGGACAATTTTATTGCCATTACACTATTCACCCCCCTCTAGTGTGTGTTGTTAGTATTGTAAGGGCTAGAGGATCCCTACAATTGGTATCAAAGCGAGGTTAATGCATACTGCAACGATGGCATTCAACGCCTCATCCGCGTCTCATGAAGAAGGTCACTCAACCGTTCGACCCCCGCTCTTCAACGGAACCAACTACCCAAGTTGGAAGATTAGAATGATGATCTACATGGAGGGTCAAGACCTATGGGACATCACGGAGGTGCCATTTGAGAAGCCCACTACTCCTGCGGCTTTAAGGACAAAGGCGGAGAAGGACTCGATCAAGTTCAATGCAAGAGCTATGAATGCATTACATTGCGCTCTCTCAGCTAATGAGTTCAACCGCATCTCCATGTGCAAAATGGAAAATGATATTTGGCACACCTTGGAGATTTGTCATGAAGGGACAACGAAGGTAAAGAAATCTAAACAAACTGTGTTTAGATCTAAATATGAAATGTTTAAGATGCAGGAAGGCGAAAGCATTTCAGAGATGTTCACAAGGTTCACCGATATCGTAAACACCTTGGAGGGACTCGGGAAGACGATTTCCCAAGAGGATAGCGTAAAGAAGATCCTTGACTCTCTCACACCTCGTTGGGAGTCAAAGGCCAACGGAATTTTGGAGTCGTATGACACGTCCAAATATACCATTGAGGAGTGCATTAGAAATCTCATGGCGTATGAAGTGAAGCTTCAACACAAGAAGGAGATTCAACCAACAAAGCCCGAGAATCTAGAGAAGAAAAAAGGAGTTGCATTCCATGCCAAGGAGGAGCCAATCAAGTGGAGAAGAAAATTCCATCGAGAAGCTCCTAGTGAAGAAGATGAGCAAGGAGATGAAAGTGGAGAAGAAATTGAGGAGCTTGCCGAACAATTCAAAGCATTCCTCAAATGCAAGCAAGGTAAGTCTTTGTCAAAGTTTGCCTCCAATTCTAACAAGATTCCTACTTGTTACACTTGCAGTGGAAAAGGTCACTTGTCCAACGAATGCCCTTCCAAACCCAACAAAGAAACCTACAAGGGTAAAGGGAAGAAGCATTGGAAAGGAAGGTCCAAGTTTAAGAATCAAAAGAAGGGACTTGTCGGGACCTTTGATGGTTCGAGTGAGGACACTTCGAGTAACGAAGAAGAGGATACAAAGGAGGATGCTCACGCATGCTTTGTGGCCATGGATGGTCCTACACCAATCCCCTCCGGATTAAACGAAGAAGAGTTGGATGCTTGGCTTGACGCATACAATTCCTATGAGGATTCGTGCCTCATGGCTAAGGAGGAGATGTCGTCATCAAGCTCTTGCAAGGATGATGATGATATTGTTGAGATCGAGGAAGAAAAGATCTCATACGAGGAGCTCAAGATCAATTTTGACTTGGTCTCCGAAAGGCTAGTAAGTGCATCAACTCTTACTTACGATAGATTAAAAGCAAAATATAAGATTGCTAAGAGTAGATTGCATGAACTAGTTATTGCAAGTGTAATTCATGATGAAAAGCATGTTTATGACACTTGTGAGAGAGACACACTTCTCTCTCAAGCTAAGGAATTGAGCCTTTCTAATGAAAAACTCATTGCTCAAAACCTTAGCTTAGATGCTCACATTCAACAACTTACGTTGAAATGTGAAGAGGAATCCCGGAAGCTCATAAGCTTTGTGTATTCTAGAGATTCACTCCACGAATTGTTAGAAAAACAACATCCGGCAAATCATAGAGGAGGTTTGGGTTATATTCAAAATGTGGTTCCCAAACCCACCTCTAATTTCTCTTATGGTGCAAATACAAGAAATATTGCTAAAGCACCTAAGAAGAATCGACATGCTTTCTTGTACAACAATAACACCAACAAGAAGCATGTAGATCACAAGGTGATGAGGAAGAATGAAGAATCTTCATTTTTTTTCTAAGAAGCAAAATCCTCATTCTTTGCATGCTAAGAAATTTGTTTCTACACCTAAGCATGCCACATCCTTCCCTCTTACAAAGGCAAAACCATTGCCTAGGAATTCCTTGAGATTATGGATTCCCACTAAGGTTAGTGTGCAAGAGAGAGATAGTTACATCAACTCTCTAGTTAGGGATGTGATCACCTTGTGTGATTACGTTAGGAAATCAAACTCCTCTTGGGTTTGGTTACCTAATGTTTAGGTTCCTCACACATATGCATATTGCATGTGTATTGTGCTTCTATGTTTATTTTAAGCATACCCATTGATTGTGTGTGTTTCATGATTTTGAAAATATTTTCAAATTTATTTCTTTTCATGAAAATGGGGACCTTGGGGTTTATTGACATGCATGCATTTTTGATCCATGTGTATGTCAATGGAGGAGTTAATATATTATATGTTTAAATATTTTAAGACATATTTTAACTCTCATTTCGGAGGTTATTTGAGATCATTATTTACATTTGGTTATTTTGGGTCTCAAACCAAACCTCTTGTTGTTTATTGCCAACTTGGTTCATGTCTCATTGTTTTTGGCAATATCCTTGTGTATCTTTGAAGCTTGATTTTTTCCATATCTATTGCTTTGATACACTTTTAGGCCCATGGCTCCATTAATTAATTGGTATTAGATCCTAGAAGTCAAAAGTTGACCATTTCTATGATCTAGGGGAGCATGGGATAGTGAATTGATACCCACAAAAATTTTAAATTTGGTATCATACATATCTTTCTTTTCTTGCATATTGTCACATCTTGGTTAAGATGACAAAGGGGGATATTTTTGGTGTCTATCTTTTTGACGATATCAAGGTGGAGAGATATATGCATTATGTGATCATATCTATAGGGGGAGAGATATATACATATGCATATGGGGAGAGATATCTCTATAGGGAGAGATATATGGGATTAGATAAACCATTCATGTTTGCATGCCTTTATTCTTTGAAATTGGTTTATGTAATACATGCCTATTATATATCACAATGTTTTTATTGGTATTATGAGTATTTACCTTTGTGTAGCTCATTATATAATTGGTGCATATAAGTAGGGGGAGATCATTAGCATTGTGCTTTAATTCTTTATGATTTACATAATGTGTGTCATCATCAAAAAGGGGGAGATTGTTGAGTATTGGTGTTTCATACCAATCTTATTTTGATGATGATCACAACATTATGTTGTTGCTAATGAATCTCATGTTTTAGTCTCTTAGTTTATTTCAAGGATATCTTTCTTGGAGACTAATCACTTGGTGTAAAGATGGACATCATGTGAAGAAGGGCCAAAGTTTGGACTCAAGAAGTGCCAAGGCTTGGAGATGATGGAGAGCAATCAAGGCATCAAGATTGAAGACTTAGACTCTTAAGAAAGCATTGTAATCCATGTAATTTACTTTATTGCTTTCTCTCTCTTTTGAGTTTAGGGTTAATGTAATGCCTTGCTAGATGGTTTGCTCATTCATGCACATGCATTTAACCATCTTAGTGAACCTTAGGATTATCATAGAATCCAACCCAATAGGTTCACTCTGTCCAAAGACTCATGTGGAGTCTCTGGCTTTCCGTCAGTCGCCTGATGAGGGAAACACAGCCGACTGAGTGATTTCCAGTCGCCTGTAGATCCTTCTACAGTCGCCTGATATGCACAGCTCAAGTCAACATTTCAATTGACTCAAATTTGAGCTTTACGCACAGTCGTCTGTCGATCTGTTTACAGTCATCTGTATACTTACAGTCGCCTGGGATTTGGCCAACAGTCGCCTGTCTAGCGTAAGTGCAATCTCTGCATCTCACTGTCTTCTCTCCATATTATACAGTAGTCGACTGATGTAGAATGTACAGTCGCTTGACTATTTGACAGTCGACTGTAGTATTAACATCAGTCGTCTATGCGAAGAATTGGAGAAAGAGTGCAGCTCTCTGTTTCGATCCATCCCCTGCAGCAGTCGTCTGCTGAAGGATTAACAGGCGCCTGTCCTGTTTGTCAGTCGACTGTATTGACTTCGTCAGTCGACTGTCCTGGCTCAGATTATAGCCATTGGATATTTTCTAGCCGTTGATCAGTCGACTGTCTTCTGATCATCAGTCGACTGATCCTGTCGTTTTCACCCAGTTTCTAGCCGTTGCAGATTTGTTCATTTGGCTGTTTCTTTGGATTTTTGGGCTTGATATCGGATTCCTATATATATGAGTGTGCTGCCATCACTTGAGAACTCTTGACAACACTTGATAACTCTTGACTCAATAGAAAATCTCAAGAGATCAATAAGCCACTCTCAAGCTCCCTCATTTCCCTCTATTGAGCATTCATCTTCCTTCATGCATTGAAGTCCAGCTCAAGGGAAATCATCCAAGTGCTCTCAAGCATATTCCAACACTTGGAGATCCTCTTCCATGCCTTGCATTCATTCATGAGTAAGCATCTCAAGGCATAGGTAAGAGTATTTACTTTACAGGGTGTAATTGGTTTTCCTATTTCTCTTTGTGGGATTAGGATACTCTCTTTGTGGGAGGTTCTCTCTTTGTGGGAGGTTCTCTCTTTGTGGGACTAGGGAATTCTCTTTGTGGGAATTAACTCTCTTTGTGGGAGTTCTAGTGTCCTAGTGTAGGGCTAACCCTAATTCTCTGAGTGGGAGTTAGTGATTCTCTGTGTGGGAGTTCTAGTGTCCTAGTGTTGGGCTAACCCTAATTCTCTGAGTGGGAGTTAGTGATTCTCTGTGTGGGAGTCTTGATCCTTGTGTAGGATTGGGTGGGTCCTTGTGTAGGGCTTAAATCCTCTTTGTGGGGTATCTCCTTGTGAGATTTGTATTCACTTCTCTGTGTGGGATTATAGTGAATATTAGTGTGGCTGGATGTACCCAAGTTTGGGGAACCAGGGTAAAACTTTGTGTTTGCGTTTGGATTGATTGTGCCTTTTAATTCCTCTTGCATTTATAATTCCGCATTTGCAAGTTAAATTTTAATTGGACAATTTTATTGCCATTACACTATTCACCCCCCAATCTAGTGTGTGTTGTTAGTATAGCAAGGGTTTGACGATCTCTACAAGTCCGAGCTATGGGGATTGAGCTCGACTTAAATTTGGGCTGTATCGAGCTATCTGTAGCACAAACAACCCGTCAAGAAAGTCGGATCTGGGTTCCGACCCAAATTCCCTTCAATGCTTAAGTCAATAATGGACTTAAAGAAGACTCGGGGCAGCTATGTCCGACCTATTGGAAGGTCATCCGCTCACTATCTCGCCGATTTTTGGAGGAAGAAATATAATTGGAAGTTATAGAGTTGATTATCATAGTACATAAGTGTTTGGTATCTCTGGAGATTGAACCATTCTTGCATCGTCGTTTCCTATATTTATAGATAATGATTTTCCCTTTGTGCCGTTAATGCGTAACGGTTTTGCCTTTATGGCAGCACGATCATCCCCGGGAATGAGGATAATGGCTACCTATTTATTCTGCCATTATTAACCAATCCCTTGATACTAGCAGAGCCAACGAACGGATGAGATGGTGCTTTGACTGGGTAAACAGCTTGCTTTCCATGGAGAGTTCTCGGTCCAGTGGGCCGAGGCCTTTCTCTTCTTACGGGCTTCCCCTATAGGGAGAAATATCCATCTCTGCTTCGTGGTCCGGCCCGATGTAGTAACAATGGCCCCCATCACTTGAACTCGGAAGGGACATCGGTTGAGGTCGAGTGATATGATATCTCATTAAAATAGGCACGACAGTCGAAGTTGGAGTATTTGAATTTGACCGCCAAAATTCCCATCCCCTTGATTCGGCATCTGCTTCGGTATAAGGCTCGTGGAATCAGCAACCCAGGGTATTGACACGTGTTTCCATCTAAACGGCTGGGCTAGGTTAGGAAATAAAGCTTCAAATATAAGCAGAGAAAAGGGAAGAAGACGCTCCTCTTAGAAGAATTTTCTTTTGAGAAACTTTTGCTTTTACCCTAGCTTGCCCCACTCCTCAACATCTCTTGATAAGGTAATCCTTCGTCCTTGCTTGTGTTTCCCCCGATTTCTTCCCTTTAGCTTCACAAATGTTGAGAATTCGGGAGGTGTCTCAGCTCGAAGTCCCTAGCAGTCGTCAATCCCCTCGGCATGGATCAGTCTTTGGGAAGGGCAAAGAATTGCTTATGGAGCCTACGCTTTCCATTTTGCGAGCGAGTAGTCGCCTATGGTACCACAAGAAATCGTAGATTTGGTTCCCAAGCTTTCTTTTTCTTTGACTGACAAGATCCGAACAGATTATCTCTCCT